>JADKXX010000779.1:0-31914 GCA_017310255.1 Butorides virescens | reverse complement strand
GACCCCGATGCGCCCGATTGCCTAAGTGGCTCCCCAGCCCACAGATACCTCCTGGTGGACTGCAGGGCTTGTGCAGCAGGGCCAAACAGTCATGTGCGTGACCACGCGTGTGACAAAAAGTCTGTAATCATTCAGTGGTGTCTTAAGACAAACAATTATTCGTGGGCCCATTAGAGAAAGCAAACCCGTAAGCTGTTAGTGCCCTTGTTCCTGTGTCCCAGGTTCAGATATGGGAATGCATCAACCTGACCCCGCTGTTTGCTGGGGCTGGGGGAGTTCTCGTCCCATGTTTTAGCTTGTTTTGACAGCCGGGCATCGAGTGCGCAGCCTCCTCCCAGTATAGCCTGGAAGTGGAAAATTGGCCTCAAGGACAGAGTCCTGCCCAGCATATTTTCGCTCTGAGTTGCCCTGGAGTTTAAACATCTGAAAATCACATTACCATCAGCATCTTTAAAAACAAAATTAAGCGGTGGTGATTTTTTTTATTTTTAATTTTTTTTTTTTATTTTCCCATGTGAAGCACAGCCCTTACAAATATTCGGGAAATATTCACCTTGGAAAGGGCTGATGCTCATGTGGCTTTTCTCTCTGCTTGCCCTTTGCCATGGCCCGGTCTGGCCCCATGCTTGATTGCTCTGTGGTGGGAAGACAGTGGTCTTCCCAAGGCCTCTGCAGCTGGCGTTGATAACTTAACCTTGTTATTTACAACACTTACAGTAAGTCTTCGCTTGAAACAAAAAGGCGATGCCCTGAGCTCTGAAGTAATATTTTTGGGTGAGACAGAGGCTGCCCTTTTTGTAAAAGAGATTAAGCCGCGCTGCGTCTACTGCATGAATATGGGCACAGGTAGAAGAAGTAATTTGTACTCTAAATGACTCTGGCTGTTGTCTCTGGAAATACTGCTTTTCCAGAAAGACTTTTCTGGGTTCATCATCATTTGGTGATGGCCCAGGAAAGCGTGAGGTCAGAAACCATTGCAAGCAATAGTGCAAGACGCGTAACTCCATTGTAAACTGTGGCTGCTTTGCTGTATGAGCTTAGTACACGTTATTTAGCGTTTCCGAGATCTCCTTGGGTGCCTCTGTACAAGCAACTGTGTGGGGCTTTGCTGTTTAACCATGCATCGCTCATGAGGATTACACTTAACGTATCTATAGGAAAGCAACTGATAGTGTTTGTGTTATTTACATTAGTTCTCAAGTGTGCTGAGGTCTGCTTCCCTTCCTGATGGTGGCAGGTCATTGACTTTACACTTATTCAAATATTTTGCTCAGTTGAGCAAGCAAATGTAAAAAGACATTTTTTAAATTTTATTCTAGGAAATGCAATAATATGTTAGATTAAAGTAAAGAATTGCCAGAGATATTAATTTAAAAGAACTGGTTATCCTTCTTTTGATTTAAATGGCTTAGCGAAGTTGATGAAGATACTAAGAGTTGTATAGACCTAATCAGAGAAAAAAGAGGGTTTTTTTAAGACTCATTTATTATTTCTTTTGCTTTTTTTTATATTGAGGCTGGTATTATGAACACTTATAACACATACATAAGTGTATATGAACACACGTGATATTACTAGCAATTCAAGAGCAGAAGTGATCCTCAAAGAAAAACATATTTTTCTGCTTGCTTCAGATTGGTTTCCAAAGGCAATTTCCACCTTAATCTAAATTACATTTGTCTGCTGCTGAGGGCTTTCATGTTAGAAGTCAAAAAATGTTCTTCACAGGATGCTCTGACGGAGCTGATTCCGTGCTTGTGGGTTACAGCTGAACATCTCATTTTTCAAGCGTGTTATAACAGCCTGTTCATTCTGCACAACTCAAATAAACAAGTGCCCAAGAAGTAACTCATGTTGACTTTCCTGTTGAAAAATCATGTTCTCAAACTTCATCGGTCAATATTGCCTTGTGTGCGTTTGTGTGTATCGACAAGTTGTCGGGCGAGGAGGAAAACGTGAGCTCATGTTGACACAGTGTTACTGGGAGGAAAAAGTACATATCTGCTGGGAGAGTCGTCTTTAACAAGAGAAGTGGTGTTCAACACCATTACTCATCTGAAATCCAGCACTGCAGTTAATTTGTTCAAGCAGCAGATCTGCAGCCTCCTGGGAAGTCTTGCTGCGCCATCAGGCGGCTCTGGCCAGGCTGGGTGAAGTGGTAAAAGTAGCAAAAACAGGAATCTTTGCCTTGTTTGGCCCCAATAACCCTGTCCAGGGCCTGGCTCTGGCGGAGACACAGTACAAAGCTTTCTGGTGGTGGCATCCCTGGAAGTTGCTTTGGTTTTTGTTAGCACCACTGCCTCTGCCCCCAGCAGCCCGAGAGGGAGGATGCAGGCTCTGACCATCGCTGGACCAGGAGTCCACCACCCTTTGGCTTTAACCCTGCTGAGCCCCGTCTCCCGGAGCGAAGGGCTCCTCCTCTGGCATCGACCTCCTGGTGAGAGGGTTGTCCTCTCACAGATACACCTATTGCTCGGGCAGCTGCACAGAGTTCCTGCGGCTGCCCCTGTCTTCAAAAGGACCGTACATGCGTGTTCCCTGCAATGGTGATCACCGGGATTAGTAAAGTCTAAGTGAGTTTTAGTGAGCACTTATCTGTGTATCTAGCCAGCTTCAGGGTCATGCTGGTACCCTGATGCCAAAGGTTATATTGGCCCAGAAAGGAACTGGAGTACATCCACACTCCTCCTCACGGCTCACCAAGGTGTTCAAATTAATAGGGCAGCTGCAGCAACCCGGAGTTTTGAAAACGGGGTTTTTCATTCCTGGTTTAGTGCCTACGCTTAACACTGTGATAGGCATCTCACGCAGTTTTGTGGCTTATGGTGCTTTGCTTGCCCATTACGGACCAGTGTTGTGGCCTTTGCACAAGTCCTTGGGTCAGCGTCTCTGGGCGAGAGCATGCAGGGGATCTCGAGTGGTGAAAGGAGGCCTTGCTGTTTCAGATCTTTCCTGTCCTTCATTTCTTTTCTTTTCTTTTTTTTTAAAATATTCTGAAACATGCCCTGTGGAGGAAAGGAATCCCTGAGCTCATGCCACTTCTGTGTTCAACAGCCCCTTCCAAGGGAGCACTTTTCCCCCTCCAGAAGGAGCAGTGAGAGATGTGTTTATGAGCGAGGATGGTTGTGCATCGCAGCAGAGAATCTGAGCTCATCCTGTCTCTCCTTTCCTAAACAAGAGCCTAAAAATACTGCCAAAATTGCTCGCTGCAAAACATAGGATAGGGCTCCTTGGCCACGTAAAAGCTGACTGGAGCTATGTCTCCGTTCAAAACGCTTTCAGATTTATAGGCTGATGGCCTAAACGAAAATACTTGGAAGGAAAAAGGAGGCTTTCAAGGATTATTGGTTCTTTGCCTTACTCTGGACAAATAAACCTACGGGTAAAGAGAGAATGAACATGTTTACTCAGATGAGACATTTGATCTGATAGGTAGAGGTGGTTGCAGAGCCAAACTCGCCCTGTGTGCTGTCTAATCTCCAGGAGATGTGGGCTGCAGATCAGAGCCATTAGTCAGTCCATAACCCTGGTGAAGCTGCCTGTAGAAGGCCAGAAAGGTCAGAGAAGGCTGTGGCAGCTCTTACTAATTCTTAGCCTGTGCTATGGGGATTTTTTTCAAGTTGGATCCACGACTTGGAAACCCCATTTCTAACCTACGTAAGCCAACGCTCGTACACACCAGGTCACCAGCGTCTTCAGTGGCTCTGGGCTTTTGTGTGCCCCGCAGCCGGGACCGGAGCTCTGCACGGTGAAGGGCACCAAGGGCAGGGCAATGCCGAGATGGATACCAGAGCTCCCCCCACTTTTAATGAGAGACAGTTAGGGCCTGAGGTGGGTTTCTTACCCCTGCTGGGGAGGCAGCGGCAGGCGTGGGTGGCACTTTGAACTTCTGTATGGGTGTCTGGTGCAGCAACTGAGCCTGTCGGCGTGCAGCAAGCTGCTGGGGGGTGCCTGCTGGTTTTGGCCCCTGGGATGATGCTGGTACCAGTCCTCTCAGCTCTGGGGTGCCGGCATGGTGCCCAGGGGCGCAGGCAAAAGTGGTCCTGAGTATGCAGGGGAGCTGAACCTAGGAGAAGGTGCTGTGGGAGCTTTGAGGTCAAACAGTGGGGTGGGTGCGTTGCAAGTCTGGGTGCCCTCCTGTATAGGCAGAGGTGGGGAGGTTGTTAACCGAAGCTCTGGAGCAAGATGCTGAAGGTCTCTGGTGGATCCTGCTCTGGATGACACCTCACAGGGTGTCGCCTGGTGCGTGTTTCCTGCGACTCGGTATGCGTGGAGCTGTGCCGCTCCGGGTGCTGGGCTGCAGCTCTCTGGGCACTGCACGAAGTCGTCATGTTTCTAACCATTGAACCTGGATTGCTGTGTTAGGTCCTGGGCTGTTTGACTTTAGACCTCACTTTCCCAGGATGGATAATGTTAAAAGCGGATAGTTTGGTGAGGGGAATGTGCGCCCATAATGTAGGAGATTATTCCTGAGGTACCGAGCATTGGGTTTCAAAGGGAATATTTCAATGCAGAGAAAGATATGTTGTTGTACTTGTTCATGAGAATGAATTGCACGTGTAGAAAGGAAAGACTGATTTCTTTGCTGCTCTTATGACCGCTCAGTTTGGAGCTTGAGTGCGGACTGGGGCTTCCTCAGACTGCTGATGCTCAGGTGAGGTTTGATCACGCACGTGCAACACGTACAGACATTGTGTGTCCAGCTGCTAGAGCCAGCTCAGCACAGTGCTCTCCCACAAGCGCGTGTATCTCCAAGCGGTGATAGGCTTTTCATTCTTCTTTAGCTATTTTTAGGCATTTTCCCATGAGGTCATCAATAACACTTCTTATTCATGCTTTCTACAGTGGGCGCTAGAGGCTTGTCCTGGGCTGGGCAGCCCTGGTCTCCCCATGGAGGAAGGCAGTGCTCCTGCTGCTGGGAGCCACAGCCTCTTGCCAGTCATCCCTCTCAGCAAGTGATCCCGCAAAGAGCTGTTGATGCTAATTTGATTTAAAATCATAATGTTATAATTAAACCAACCTGTATCCCTTCCTAACTTGGGCCTCTGCTGTTTCTGGGCTCCATCCACTGCCACAGTATGCAGCAATGATAACGGGAGGGACACCAACCATGAGGAGGATCCTAGGCCAGAAACCTTGCAGAGAGCTGTGCAGGACAACCCGCTCCTGAAGCGCAGCTCCGCTCATCATTAGCTACCCCAAAGTAATTTTCACAGAATCACAGAATGGCAAGGGTTGGAAAGGACTTCAGGAGATCACCCAGTCCAACCCTCCTGCTAAAGCAGGTTCTCCTAGAGCAGGTTACATAGGACATAGTCCAGGCGGGCTTTGAATATCTCCAGAGAAGGAGACTCCACAGCCCCCTTGGGCAGCCTGTTCCAGTGCTCCGTCACCCTCAAAGTGAAGAAGTTTTTCCTCATATTCAACTGAAACCTCTTATGCTTCAGTTTGTACCCATTGCCCCTCGTCCTGTCACTGGACACTGCTGCAAAGTGTCTGGTTCCGTCCTCGTGACATCCACCCTTGAGATATTTGTATGTGTTGATGAGATCCCCTCTCAGTGTTCTCCAGGCTAATTTTGCAGTTTCTTTGGCTTAAACATGCCCTTGCGATGGCAGCCGATGCCGGGAGGCTCACTCGCCTGCGGAAGGCAGGATCCTGCGGGCGCCCTGGGGCCGCGTTGCTGCCCGGGCGCCTGGGTGGCTGCTGGGACGACCCCCCACGCCGCGTGGCGTTCGGCTCTAGGGCTCTGTGGGGGGTACGTGCATCAGCAGCCAGGTTAAACCATCCCTTCCCCAGTGATACGGCCATAAATGGAAAGGCCTGAAGGGAATGCAACAAATCTGTCCTAGATTTTGCTTGTTTCCCCGAGGTGCCCAGGGTCTGTCTGTGAGGGTACTGCTGGCAAGCCAGGGACGGTGAAGGTTTCCCCCCTGCTCCCTGAACTGCTTTGAACAGTAACATAGAAAACATAGGGACAATCACCCAGCTGGGAACGTTAGTATTAAGTGGAAAACTTTCAGCGGGCTTTTCAGCTCCTTGGCACAGTAATGTGATAAATCATTCGTAAAGTGCTTTTCCAGCAGACCTAGCTGTACAGTGTGCGATGTGTCTGACAGCAAACATCTGTCCGGGCTGCAGCAACAACATGGTCTGTTTTTCCTATTGTGTTGGTTTACCTTACTGATCTCACAGAATCACAGAATGGCAAGGGTCGGAAGGGACCTCGGGAGATCATCTAGTCCAACGCCCCTGCTAAAGCAGGCTCTCCTAGAGCATGCTAGACAGGACTTCGTCCAGGCGGGCTTTGAATATCTCCAGAGAAGGAGACTCCACAGCCCCCTGGGCAGCCTGTTCCAGTGCTCTGTCACCCTCAGAGTAAAGAAGTTTTTCATCATATTCAACTGAAACCTCTTATGGTTCAGTTTGTGCCCATTGCCCCTTGTCCTGTTGCTGGGCACCGCTGCAAAGAGTCTGGCTCTGTCCTCGTGACTTCTGCCCTTAGGATATTTGTATGTGTTGATGAGGTCAATTGATAGAGATGATGTTCCCTGAACCTTGGCTTCCCCGTGGCTGCTCTGCTTCCCGGCTGAGCGCCCTCCAGCCCATAGGCCACAGTCCGCTGGAGATGAGTGAAGTGCACTAGAGGAGACAGTTCAGGGAGCGTCTGCTGCTGAAAGAGCTGCTGGCTGGGGCTGGCACATGGCTTCCAGCCTCAGGGGGGATTTGAAGATCAAGCCGTAGTTATGAGAATTCAACTTGGCTCAGTTTGAATTGGGTTGCAGGTTACATCCAAAAAAGAAACGGGGCTTAACTGTCTCTCTCAGGCTGGGCTAAAGCTGTAATCTTACCAGCCATACTTATTCTCGCTGGACCTTAGTGGACCTCTCGCAAGATGTTCATCTCATTACGTTTCCACAAATTTCAGCTGAATTCCCATAGAAGTGACTGAACACCCGATACCCAAGGCCCCTGTTTAACCACGGGCATAGTCCTGCACGTTAACATCTGGCATTCCCTTTGTTCCCATACAAAGAAGTTGGCTTTGTGCTTCAGCTTGTGTTTGTATCACTGCTGCTGTGAGGTTGCAAACGCTGAGGTCAGGGAAAGAAATTCAAACAACCAAGTGGAAATCTGCTAGGCTGGTTAAATTCCACCGAGTGGGACAGGAGCTCTTCCCACAACCGGTGTAGCCAGAAGCAGACTCTGAAATACATGGGCTTACCCCTCCACTGCATCTTCTTACTCAAAAAGGCTTGATCTAACTGGAAAAAAAAAGTCAGAGGTAAATCCTTATCTCTGGAGATGAGTGAAGTGCACTAGAGGAGACAGTTTTGCCCGTTGACACCAATGGTTCCTTTAGCTTTGATAGCTACCTGTTGTGAAAAAACAAATTATGCTTTTTAAATTATTAACAATGGGAATAACGGCAATGGGTAAAAAGTAAATGGTACATAAGGCACATAAATTACGAATAATAATATCCAGAGTTAAAGAATGTAGCGGATTGCATGCCTCTGGGCAGAGAGACGATGTTGTGAGGGTAAGGAGCGATGAACTCAAGGAGAAGCTGCAAATAGAAGGCACAAAACGGCCTCCAGTTCCTTGCAGGGCAGGCCTGTAAGAGAACCGCCGCCACGTGGTGTAGGGAAACACGAAAGGACGAGGAAAGACTCTTTCTAAATCTTTGCAGTTGCCAAAAAAATTTTTAACAAAATCACATGATCTGGCTGTGTAGCATTTGTTTTTCTTGGCAATCTTGTAGAGGAGCCAAGAAATGAACGGGTAGGGTTTTTGCCCTACCTACCCCAGACCAGTGTGTTTGCTTGTGAACGTGAAAACAAAGTTGCAAGGGAGCAGCTTGGGAAAACTTAATTGTGAACAGGGCATTGAAGACAGCACAGGACTGGAAGACAGCTATGGACTTGGGTGGTGGGAAGCGAGAGAGTTGTGCCCAGCTGATTTCCAGCCGTGCTGTAGGGAGTTAACCAGCTCCTCAGTCTGAAGTTGCACCAAGGCAGGTTTAGGCTGGACATTAGGAAAAATGTCTTCACTGAAAGGGTTGTCAGGCACTGGAACGGGCTGCCCAGGGAAGTGGTCAAGCCCCCATCGCTGGAGGGATTTAGAAGCTGGGCAGACGAGATGCTTAGGGACATGGTTTAGTGCTGGGATGGCAGGGTTAGGTTAACGGTTAGACTTGATGATCTTAAAGGTCTTTTCCAACCTAAACAATTCTGTGATTCTATGATTCCTCCACCACAAGCCATGTTCCGAAGGTAAGCTACTGCTGAACTCGCTGCAGCAGCCCGCTCCTCGCCTGCTTCCTTTCCAGGGCATCACGTGGCCCTTAGCACATTCTCGGAAGAACATTCCTCTTTGATTAAAGAAAAAAAGCAGGCCAAGATTTCAGAAATCGAGTATGACATACTCTGAAAATTGCTGTGTCTTCCCCATGTCCATTGCTCTGTGATCTCTGCTGCTTTGAATGCTTCCAAAAATAACTTGAAAGAGAAGCATGGCTTGATTATTGCCAACACGAGCAGTTATTGATCTAAATGACTGCTTGGGAAGAAAGGACGGTAGAGAAACCACGCTCTGCTATCCACATGTTTAGACCTCCTGCCTCATTTTGCTTGGGCTAATGGGGAAACACGTGTATCATGGCTTGGCAACAACGAAAATCCTCTGCCTGCTTTAAAGTTACTGGGTGCTTTTACGTGTTAAAGAAAAGTCATTAAAATACATAAAACTTTTGACTTTAAATATATTTTGCTAACTAAACCAGCTCATATCCTACAAAACACCCCAAAAGCAGCTCCTAATCCTTTGTTTGACCAGATGCCCTTGATGCAACGTGGAGCAGCCTTGGGGCTGCTCTGGATGGCCGTGGCTCTGCTGAAAAGCCTTTTCAGTAGCCGGGGACGACAGCGGCTCCTTGGTTGCTCCGGCCGCTGCTCTTGTTCCCCAGCTCTGTCCTGCGGGAGGTGCTGCAGGAGCCTGGGAGCTGCGCCTCTTGCCTCCCACCTGCCCACACCTCAGTCCTGCACCGGGGGAGAAAGGGTGGCTGCAAAATGCCCCCCCTCCCTTCCCTTAGATCTCATCCCCTGTCCAATAGTGAGATTGGTTTCAGCCAGAAGCGTCCCATATAGCTGCCACATACGCTGCCGTATGCTTTAGTTCAAGTCTGATACTCCTCTGGCTGTTTTCTAGAGGTCCTGCAGTGAGTTTCCTGGCTTTGGCAATTTCCTTTTCTAGACTTTAATTGGACATTATGTGGAAAACTGGGTTTCTGATGAGCAGCTGTGATTTACTTTCCTTTTTGTTTTGGTCTGGGGTAGATTTTTTTGTGTTTGGTTGGTTTTATTTAAATGAAGTTTAAAGGGGAGGTGCATTTTTGTGCTGCTTCTCCATCTCGTTCTTTATCCTTTTTTGGTGCTACTGACCTGGCATAACAGAGTGGGGGGACCTTTTGCTGTAAGTTTAAAGTGTGTGTATAAAATATATTTATTATGTGGGCTTTTACCAAAAGTTATTTCAAATTTCCAGCGTGAAACTTTCAAATATGGACTTGCCCTAAACTGACACTTCACTCTATGAATGCGTAGATTAGAATAAAACCTCCCTTGCCTTAGGGAGAATTTGAGACAAGATCGCCAAGTGCTTTCTCTGATTTGTGTCAGAGAAAACCACAGTACAGAGTAAATACCTGTTCTCCAGGAGTAATATATTGCGCATGTGATGAAAGGTTGCATTTAATTTGCTGTGAATTTACAGAAGCGTTGATTTTAAGCAGCGGCACGTGCTCTATACTCTGTCAACTTGTACAAATAACTGAGAAGCTGAAGGGATTTTAGTGTAACGAAGAATCAGCCACAAAGTGATCATTTTTTTAAGGAGTATAACCACTTCTCCATCTTACAGTAAAAATGAATACAGCGGATAAACCTTAAAGTACCAGCGTAGTTTGAGCCTAATCGCTAAATGCCTTTTTGCATGGAGAGCATTAGGGAGCAGCTGGTGCCCGCGTTTCCCGCTGCTGCAGAGCAGAGTCTGTTGGCCGCGATGTTTTCTCATCTTTTACCCCACCACCATCAGTGGGAGCTCAGTTTAAAAGATGCTGGCATGAGGTGACCCCGCGGCGGCAGCCACATCTGCCCCAGGCCCTCCTGTCGGAGGCGTGCAAGCCGTGCGCCCCGCGCTGTGTCGGGCAAGACCTGCGTACGAGAGCGAGCCGTCCGGAGCCAGCTTTCCTGACCTTACCGTAGCCAGCACGGACCGAATGTGACGCAGGACCACATCTGCCTCAGTGCCTCTGGGCAACATGACTCGGGGGGGCAGGGCGTGTATACATACACATACATAACATTTTAGATGCATCTGGACATACATAGAGCAATCTATTTCAGCTTGCAAAGCTGGGCAGCTAACCCAGCTTTCCTCCCGCAATAGGCGTTTGGAAATCCCTCTGGGCTCGGGTTTACTGCCCACCCAGCCAAAAGAAGTTGGCGGGTGCTGCAGGTAGCTCAGCAGTGGCCAAAGAGGAGCTGTGCTGAAGGGATCCACACAGGTGTGCGTGTACCGATATGCCCAAGGTCCTGCTTGCTTTCAAAACTACCTGGAAATCTGAGACATAAAAAAATATTTTAAAAATCAAAAACATTTCCATGGGATTGGATCCAGTGTCCATTCTTACAAAATGCAATGGGAGGAGAAGCAAGCTAGGACAAAAGGGAAAAGGCATTTGCAAACAGTAAAACATATACGTATCTTTCCTGTGTCTCCACCGGTGCTGTGATGCCGGCGGTTGCTGCCCACAGGCTGGATAGCTGATGTATCACGAACAGCACAAGGGTAACACGGCGTTACAGCTTCTGGATTACAACCATCAAAGTGAAATCGTGTCCATTAGCACCCTCTGGACACAGCCCAAAGCTTCTTCAGGGTTGTCCTGCAAACACCTATTACCAGCTGATTTTTCTTGCTGCTGTAAGATGGTAGAGGCAGTTGGGCCCGGTGGTCACTGAAGGCTGGGGCGCCCGTGCTGGGTGACATGCGTGTGCCAGTATTGCAGGCAGATCCGAAGCTGGACCTAGGTGAAAGCTTTGCAATGTCATTCTTTGGTGTGGGTTTGGAGATGAGGGGGAAATAAACCCATCTCGGGCTTCCTCTTTTATTTAGCCTGACTGGGTACCAGTACAGGCGTCAGGAAAGCTACTCTGCAGATAGTCACAGAAATACTCTCTTTTCCCAGTAGGACTATAGTAATATGCAAATGTGTTTAAAATTAAAATTTGTGATACAGGTAGTAGCTGGATCCTAGAAGTTGAGTGGAGAGTTGGCAGGCAGAAATGCAAGTTTTGCTGGTACATCAGGTTTGGGTTGGCAGTTGGACCCATTTCCCTGTTAAATTGGGTATCACGCCATAGCTCGTGGAGGTGTTGCAGGGATTAGATTTTGTTTGTGCAGGACTTCACGTTTCCACCAATGAAGAGTTTTTATCATTAGTTGTACTCTATTCTGCATGAAATACTTTGAATGTATAGTAGCTTGAATTATGTTTGTATATAATACTAAAGGATTTATAGGCTGCAAGTTGCACGCAAGCAGAGGGATTGCGCTGCTGGGAACCCAGAGCCACCGCACTCCTACACCCCCCCACCTTGTCTGTGTATGTGGCATAGGCCTGCGATCTGCAAAGCTGCCTTTGTTTTCCTAAATTATTATTATGTTTTCTTCTAAACTATTATTATGATGTTATTTAACATTGCTACTTCATATTTTGGGGAAATGTGGACAGTTCAAGGAGGTGTGGGTATATAAAGTACAACATGCCTCAGGCATAAGGTATGAACTTCAGGGATCTCTTGCGTGAGGGTTTAACAGGGCATACTCCACTGGCAAAAAATCCCAGCAGTGCAAAATTGGATCCCTTGAGAGCCTTGATTAATTTTGTGGGGCTGTTTGTTTGTTTGTTTTCCCTGCAGCTGTTCAAAGCTATGGGTTTAGTTGTATTTTAACTAGATGTTAAAGATTTGGGACAAACCTGAAAGGATTGAGGTCTAATCATATTTACAAACATTTGTAAATAACAAGAATGAGTTCATATCTGTGCACAAGATGTTATGATGTGTGAGATTAGATATGAGCCCCAAACGGTAATCAGTTCCATAATGGCTTTTAATAAACAGAAATTTGAATAAAACAGTATTTAGAAAAGTACAGAATAAAAGCAGAAAATATCTCTTCCCTGTTAACCACTGGTATAAATTCCAAGATGTCTTGTTTTAAAGTTACAAATTGCAATCTTCACTAAATAGTTATATGGAAAATCTCCCAGTTAAAGCACAGTGCTGCTGGTGTCTTACAGAATATAGGTATTAACCTCTCCTCATCTTTTTCCCCTGTTATAGAAAAGGCAAAAAATACTTTCCTCATGTTTCCAAAATTAATTATTAAAGGAGGCACTGAGAAATCAAATCACCAGTAAAAGCCAGTTTTGTTATGCTATGTCTTAATGTCAAAACTGATAAAAACATTTCACTACTTACTAAAGAGGAATGGGTTTGAACCACGCTATGCTAGGTCATGAACAAATCCTAATTTAGTTTTATTTGGTTGTTCAGCTGAGATATCTGTTGACTGTAAATGATGAGTAGATGCTATAGAATTGTTTGCAAGCGTATGTTAGGGTCTGACTTATGCTGGGGTTTTTTTGTGCCAAAGAATTTAATTCTACAGTTATTTAATTCTGTAGTTGTAGTTCTACTGTTTAGCCTACTAGGAAGATACTAGGATTTATTTGACTTTCAAGAGTTGAAAATAGAGTTGAACAGCGGGTATCTGAGGGTGGAGGTGTGGTCATTTTGTCAGGCTCCAGCACAGGTGAGGGGGCGTCTTGTTCACTCTGCAGCTGTAAGGACAGTACAGAATAAACTCGGTGGGCCTATTGTTGGTATAAACCTGAGTATTTTAAAATTCTTTCTCTTTTGATTTGGCGTCTGAATATAGGGGAAAAAACCGCTACTTCAGCTGCAGTAACTTTTACATAGCGTGATCTCTGTTCAGAATGCAACCTAGAGGAAAATGTCCTGCAGACCAAGTCCATCGGAGGCGTGCTCATGTATTTGGTGGGACAAAAGTAGATCTGAGTTCAGTCGCTGCTTCTCTGTTGGGTGTGGAGTCAGTACCCACCTCTTGTGGGCTTTGTGATTTCTGGCTGCGAAGCGGCATCAGCGTTCATTCTGCTTCCTGACTTTACTCAAAAGTCTGTCTGCCCTGCACATCTTTATTACATCTGTGCACAGCATCTGATGGGATTCCTGACCCTACTTGCCACCCCTACACTGAGATTTATTTCTGTTCCTAATGCAGAGGAGAATTAATACGATGCGTTCTGTGGTAGCTCTATCGTTTCTGAGCTTATAGACCTAGAAATGTAGTAAAAGTTATTTGTGGCCCTGACAGTAGCGCGGGATATACAGAATACACCTTCTGTTAGATGAGATCTTGTATTGAAGTGGAATTCTACCTAGAAAGGTGTGTATATAAAAATAACTCCCCAGCAGTGGTTGCTTATTTTGATAATGAATTTTAGTTATCATTTATGCAATAAAGAATGCCTCTCTGAAGATGGAGGCAGGTGTTGTTCATAACAAATCTTTAGTAAGTAACACTTACAAGCTCATTTTTTGATGCTTCCAAGCTTCTAGGGAGGGCAGGTGTATTTCTAGAGGAAAATTAAGGCGTTGTGATACCCAGTTAGCCCAGTAAAGTGATAATCTTGCAAGCACTGATTTTAAAAAGCAAACAAACTGACAGAGGTAGCAATGCATTTTATCAATTCAAAGTCCAGGGCACAGATAAATCTTGAATTGTTATGAAGAACAGGTTTCTGAGCTTATGGAACCCAAAAATATATTTGTGATGTTAGTTTCTGAAAAGAAAACATGATTTTTAATATATTTTTTTTCTGGGGTTAGACAATCTAGGTTTTGCTCATTTTCGTTAGAAGAAAGCTCAGTCCCTATTCAGGACCCTCTTCCTGAGGAGCCGGAGCCTTGACATGACCACGTCCCAGTCTGCGTAGGCACCTTCCAGGTGACGAGTCACTTCCGAGCCCGTCTGGTAGCTTTGGCGACCGTGAAGCACGCGCCAGTTATCAAACGTCACTATGTCTCCTGTAAGGAAATTGCACAAAGCTTTGTATTTGGTGCATTACAGTTGATTCCTTCAAACAGATAACTTGGAGGTAGATTTATATCAACAGTTAGGGAGCAAGAATTTCAGCTCAGCTGGAGATACACAGCTACGACAGAAATTTTAATTAAGCTGGCGGTTCTCAATGAGAAAGGGCAGGTCCCTTTCAACCTCTGCTCCTTTTCTTGTATAACCAGGAGTTAAAAAGAGGAGTGGTAGGGGAGTCCACGCTGAGAAAAGCAAGCCTTGAGGGGAGAAGCAACTGTGGCAAACCCACAGGAAGGATAAAAAAAGGGTGAAAGCTGCTAGGATGATTTTTATTTGCTCAGTCTGATACTATTTGTACTATACGCATCCTGTGTTACTATCCCTGTTAAGAGAATTTTATGAGAGCAAAGTCAAGGCGTTGAAAGTTAGGAAATCACATAATTAAGCCAGCATGCCATTTTAATTTTTCTCCCTTGTGTGCCACTGTTATGATAAATTTCTAATTAAATAACCTTATAGTCTTTCTTTCCCTCTCCCCCTCCCCTCTACCATCGTTTTGGTGTGTTAATTGATGGGATGGATGGTATTAATGTAATGTGAGGTACTTTGATTTACCATTTATTATGTGATCTTATAAATTATTTTATTGTATCTTGTCAATAGAGAGAGATTAATTTCCTCATAGACATTTTAAAGACACTAGCATCGTAGTACATGAGGCAGTCAGATACACTAACTGCTTTACTTTTGCAACATCTCTTGAGAGATGGGGGACTATTCATATCTTTATTTTATAGCTAGGGAATGAAAGAATGGAGATTAAGCCTAAAGTAGTTGAATATATGCACGGACTGACTTTTAAACAGTAAAGGGCATTTTTGCAGCATGTTTTATGTCCAAAACATGGCCCTCTACAACTCCAGCTGAAGTTTAGAGCGCTTAGCACTTCTGCAAATCTGCCTCCGGATGTCTTGCACGGGCCACCCAGGCAAAGCAGTATGGCAGTGATGGCCTTCAGTAGTTCATCCAGCATTACACTGGCATGCGGTGTCTAAGCAGAGAGGGTAACTGAATTCCCCACAGGGCAGTTCGGCTTCCTTCAGTGTTATGCACTTTAGGCATCTGTATCACCCTCTAGATGTTCTGCAACTCCTGCAGCCATTGGGAAGGTGCCCCACTAACAAATTAAAGTGTCATAAAGAAAGATGTGTCATTTGGCTTAACATCCATGATCTGCATCAAATGAAGCAGAGGAAGAAGTATGTGATCGTGCATCATTGAATGAGCAGATACTGAACTGGGGTGGCACAGCAGTTTTACACCTGATATTTCCCTTCTGAGGTGCTATCGGTAGGACAAGTTACAATTTCCTACATGGTATGGGTTTTTGATGTAGTATAAAGATACTTTGGACTAATCAATAGATAGACTGTATTCCTGCCTTTTTTTTTATTATTATTATTTATAGTGTATCAATGGCAAACGAAATATATGAGATGAATGTAAGGATGCAGTATGAAATAAGACAGGTGATAGAAGGACTGAAATTTCCTCTTGGTACCAGTGCTAACAGTGCTCAAGTGTTTAGACTGTTAGGAAAAACACATGAAAAATCATTGCGAGGAGAAGCAACTTACTGACCTGGTTTCAGCTTGTAAGTAAACTTGTGTTCTGCGCTGTTTAATAAATCATCAAATTCCTTTAGAGCTGCATAAAACGGCCTCACTTTTTCAGCTGGTATGTCAAACACTGTGTCTCTTGTTGCATTATTATAATTGATGCGAACTGCTTGGCCTCTGGAATCCACGCTATGAAACAGAGAAGGAAAGGAAAAAGAATGTATTATGTTGTTTCTTAAAATGTTTCAGTTGGTTAAACAGCAGCTGAACTCTCCTGCTGGAATTTCAGTATGTTTCCATGGTGAAATTCAGATTGTTATTAGGTTGGATTTTGATAATTAAGCCTAACTAGGAAAAGGGATAATCGGGAGAAAGTGTAGACACTTGATTTCCTCAAACATCTATATTCTATAAACTGTAATTATAGAATAGTAAACTCTTTAAATTCAGAAGAGATTATGATAATTTGCATTTGATCTTTTTATAATATATAGTTCTTAATCTAAAGGATTCAAATTGTGACCAAATTTGGCATGCTACAGAGGTACATTGGCTGGAATTTAGTAACAGACCCAGCTGCAGTCAACCTGTGGCTGTACCTAGGAGTTGCTCTAATTACCACTTCTTGCTGGTGTGTGGCAAGCAAAACCAAATAAAGAAAAATAGGCTGTGGTGGTACAAGGCAGAGAACAAGTAATACACTGGCAAAAAGGCCAGCCAAACACCCCCCTGCCCCCAGATAAGTACAGACCAAGTTAAACCAGTGTTTCCCCACAAGGTGGCAGGAGCAGACCTTCTCTTACCAACATGTAATCCACCATACAACAGGGGGTTTAGTGTTTGATGTTGTTGACACTACTCACTCAATAATCCTTTGTTTACATTGGACAGCAAAATCACAGTAGTCCACCCCAACATCTGTATAGTCTACGGCAGTAGAGGACAGGATCTGATAGGCCTGAGGATTTTGTTTCTTGAGCTTATTGGATACGTGAAATCCATCTACGACTTCACTTTGACCTCCTGCAGCAGTTTGCTTTATACAGTGGAGAAACTGAACCTGGAATGAATAAACATATCATTCTGAGAAGAATTAGCTTGCATATTTGACAGTTCATTGGTATCAGTTACCTCATATCTGTGGTTCTGTTTTTGGGGGGGATTTTCCTTTTTGTTTTGGTTTGGTTTTTTTTTTTAGCAAAAGACTGAGTTCCCATTACGCTCTGCCACCCCTATCACAGAGGCAGAAAACTGAAGTAGCACGTTCATAAGTCCGTCCCATTTGGGATACCTTCTAACGCTTGCAGCCTCCGAGTCAACAGCAAAGCTCTGGTCTCTCTTCTTCCCTTTGAGTCCCTCTCTGTGGCAGTCGTAGAATTTTAAATGCATTGCAGTCTTATCTCAACAAGGAGGATTAGTTTTCTCTTGCAGAAACAAAACCTACTGTGAATTATCTGCTCACAGAGGGGAAAAGGCAGCTCTTGCAGAAGGGAACAGGCCCAGGGTCTCTATCATAAAGTAGGATTAAGATAGTTTCATTGCACTTCACAGTGAAATTGCCAAGGCATAAGATGGAGCAGAAAGTCTAACCTGGGCTCTTGGTCGCACCAGTGCAAATCTGGGCTGCTGACACAGGCAGTAAAACTCCCCGTGGCATCAGGGAGCCCAGCATCACACAAAGCATAACCGTTCATCTCAGCCAAACTACACAAAATACATCTGTCACACCAGTGGTAACAGCGTTCACCTTTCCCTTCCAGGATGGTGAATTATTTCTGGGACCACTAGGAGAAAAAAAAAAACAAACAAAAAAAACCAGGGGGAGAAAAAGGAGCAGAGAACAGGGTTTGTCCCAGAACTTCCTCACCAGCTGGACTTGCACACCTTGATGGTGGTGATGAAGGGGAAAGCTGAAATCTATTAATTAAGCTCTATTCCCACCTTACTCCACATTAATGAATAGCATCTAAATTATTTTAATAGGTGGTGTTAGTGTGAAGTATTTGGCATTTACTTGTGGATAAATCACATAGGTTTTTTGTTTAATTATAGAAATAACTGATACAAAGTATTCCACAACACATGAAGGGGAACCTGTAGGTATGAAGCTTATAGATGCAAACTTTCCCAGGGTCATCCTTGTTAATTTGTACCTGTTCCTGCTACTTTTCAGTTCTCGGATTAATTACATGGATTATGCTTTGATATGACAGGGACTAGGTGAAAATGTATTTTCTGTGGTTGTTGTCCAGCTTTACAAAATACCCCTTCTTTGTCTAATTATGAAAGAGCAGATAAGGGTCTAATTTCAGTCAATTTATAAAAAACAGAATATAACATCTTAATCATATTTCTTCTAATATGTTCTCCTCCTGAGGTGAA
Source organism: Butorides virescens (assembly GCA_017310255.1). Taxonomy (NCBI): domain Eukaryota; kingdom Metazoa; phylum Chordata; class Aves; order Pelecaniformes; family Ardeidae; genus Butorides; species Butorides virescens. The sequence goes on along the minus strand of JADKXX010000779.1, from coordinate 13,729 downwards.
CAGACACATCCTAAGTTGTCACAGCTTGACTACAGCATGTAGGAACCCAACTTCCTCAATATAATGAAGGCAGCATCAAAAGCACATATAGTCTCATATGGTAATATTCTCAATACTTTGTGAGTTTCCATTTATAAAATATGGCATACGTAATGGGCTTGTTATGCAGAACTTACGTCATAAAGTATATATTGCATGCCCATGTGTATATAGATTGTTGTATGCAGATTAATATACTGTTATTTTCGCATTGCTCTTTTAAGACAAAATTCAGAGTCACTGAACACTAACCATATTTCTTGCTATAGGAACATTTGCCTTTCCCCTTTTGTGTTGTGAAAAAGCCAGTAGAATCACCTTACCCCAGGTGGATGCTGCAGAACAGGGTAATCAGTGTGAAAACATAGTTTCCCAGTTGTATAAGCCACGTTGTTAGCATCTGCTTTGTCTTGCACTTGCCAAGTTGGTCTTTACAATGAAAGGGAAAAGAGAAAACATGTTAAAACAGCCAGCCAGCATGCCAGACAGTACACATTGAAACTGCAAAATCACAGTACAAAAGAGTCATTCCATCTTTGAACATGAAAATACTGTAAAATTATAAGGCAATAACGATTTAGCAGTGCCCCCCACCTCAGCAAAGAAAGTTTGTTTTAGCAGTCCTACAGTCAAGCTAGAAACTTAAGTGAGCCGAGGGACAGCTGGCCCCAGTGTAGAAGAATGATGCCTTTCCAGAGGGAGTACTTTGCTGAATGCAAAGACCAGCTGAAGACACTAACAAACAGGTTATCTGCTAGGATAATTCATCATTTTATTACCAAGGCTTCAGAAATGAGGGAGTGGAAGTTGGCCCGCTTCTTTTTATCAACCTTCCATTTTTCCCTGCCTGGTGGAGCACATTATCAATGAAATATGAAATTGTTAAAGGCTATGTAATTTTCCCCAAAAATTGTTTTTAAAGCTTTATGATCTTAGAAAATATAGAGTATCCTTTGCAGGGGGATATTTCCCGTAACTCAGACTTGCTGCTAAAGGAAAATGTCTCGAAGAAAGGCGTTGTAACTTCCTTCCTTTCTCTGGTGCTGTGAGAACTACCTCAGTTTATTTTGTTACACGGCTTCTGCCTTGCAGTTTGACAAAATTCAGTAAGAAATTTTACTGACAACTGTAGGGGGAAAAAAAAGTGTTAGTGGTATGACAAAGACATGAATACATCATGTTGCAGCACAATCAAAATCCGTTTCGAGTGACACACCAGGCAGGAGAATTGAAGACCAAGAACCACATGTTTTGTTTGTATGGAGTTCACATGATTGAACACAGTCCTCAGCAGATGCATGTTACGGATCCAGATATTTGTCTGGAAAAGGGTAAGCTGCCATACGTGGTCTATGTAATCACAGGAGCATGAGTGATTTAAAAGAAAATATGAAACTCATTTTCCCTTGTGAAATACTATGGACCAAATATATTATATTTCAGATGGTGTGTGCCTAGTGTTACTTCTTAGTAACAGTTTAAAAAGAAAATGGGCTAAGGAACATGCAGACCAAGGTGATTTGCATACACTATACAAACACTTTTGTTCTAGGAGTGGTGTTTACTATAGAAACTACACAAAACGCTAAAACTAAATTTCTGAAATTGCCAGAGGGAAAACCCCCTTGAATATTTGCAAATGTGTTTAACGGCTTGGGAAAAATATTTTTTATTATTTGGTACAGCACGTATTCATCAGTACATGACTTCAGTACTCAAGTATGATAATTTCAACCACACTTCTGTAGTTCCCAGTTTTACAGCCAAACAATAGCCCGTTATATCAGCTTTGTCATTAGTGTTGAAACTAGCTAGGTTCACTCTATCTTTAATTTAAAAGGCTCCAGTGTCAACTTGATGGTTTTAAAACAATTTAACACATTTTAATTGTCTCATTTATAGGCAATATATCCAATTGCTGGAATGGTAGTACTTTATAAACTCATGGTAGGGTTCTGCCAAATTGGTCAGTGCTTTCGTGCTGTTATGCTTTGTGAGGAGAGCTGGTCGCTGGCAACTTTCCTTCCACGCAAGGAGCTTTGGTCAAAGCTCAAGTTACTGATGTGAGGTCAGCTCTGCTAATACAGAGCTCAGCGCTGAATGTGAAAAAGTCAACCTTACTTTGTCAAAGTCTCGTCTGAGCTGAAGTAGAAACTCAGTTGCGGGGAGAGCGCGTGAGAAGTAAATGTGGGTAATGTCAGAGGACTCTTGGCCCTTGGGGAGAGCAAAGCAAGGTGGAATGGTTTATGGTTTAGTAATTAGAGTCAGATTTCAACAGCAGTTGCTCAGGCTGCTTGACAGAGGAGGGAATTTGGCACCAGGCAAGTGTAGCAATTTTTTGCATTAAGTGGCAATGTGGGCTCTGTCTCCCCAAGCAGAAAACTAGCTTGGCTGTTAGATCCTTAGTCTTGAAAACTGCTGCACTAGGAACTGAAGCCTGACTCGAATCTTCTGGTCTTGCACTTTATTAAAAATCTAAGTCTCATTCGTAAGAGATTTGGGACCCGCGTCCTTCTCTGGCAGCCGAAGCTCTCTGGGAGGTGCAGATGTTGGCTCTTTCAGTGGGAGTGCTGGGGCCCCAAAGGAAGCCCTCCATGCCACCCCAAGCCCAAGCCCCAGACAAGGCTTCAGAACAGGGGAGGAGCACAAGGTCTAGGGCATGAGAAGTTGGAGAAATGAATTGTGGTATGATGGGAGACCTTGAATGGAGTTGTGCCTCTGTAACATAAAGAAAAAGGTTAACTTAAAAGTGTGGAACCCCTTGATGTTGTTATATGGCTGATACAGAGAATGTTTCCGCTTTTTAAAGTAATGACATTTTAGGTAGCATGTACCAAACAGGCATCTAGACAAGAAAAAAAAGGCTTTTGTTTTTCCATGTGTCAGGGTTATATTCATTGCTGTTACATTTCAGTTTAAAAATTCATGGCCCTGTTGAGGTAATGTTTTATTTGGCAAGCTTGCCAATTCCAAATTTATCCTTTTATTTGTAATATTTGGTAGGCCTTGTATTTGGCTGCTGGTGAAATAGCGAGGGAATTACCCAAAGTTATTATTTTATTACAGTTGTAAAAGCCACCTCAGAATTGGATTCCAGTAAGAAATGAACTTCTGTTTTAGAGGTGAAGAGCTGGACTGTGAAATGCTGCTCTAAGTCTGTTGTTAAGACCGAAAACTCAATGGAGTTTCTGCTACAGTGAGAAATATGTAAGAACAACGAGACCAGGCACTACAGTAACTATAGCTGAAAATGAAATGGGTTAAGTTAGGAGGAAAGGTACTATAGGGAAAGAAGTCTTTTCTTCTCCGTAATATTTTTAGGCTGGGTTCCAGCTATATGTGGAAAAAAAATAAGAAATTTGTTCCTTATGAAACACACATACACCCCCAAGTATCCAAAAATAAGCCAAAATCATTAAAGTCTTATTCACAACTTCATGTGATGAATTACACATTTAACAGGCACTGGGTTATTAAGCTGTTTGAATACAGTCCTCTAACTATTTTCTGATATGTTTAGCATGTTACCACTTCATAGACATCTGTATTAAAACATTTGAAACTGGTTTTGTGACTTAACTTTCAAAAAATACTTTATGGATAGATTCTTAAACCACTACACATAGTAACACAAAGTTTATGCACAATCCTGCTTGTATTTTCCAGTACTTGAGAAATTATTTCCTTTTTTTTAAAAAAAAAACCCAAAACAATGGGGCTCTTCAGGAGAAAACCTGGTCTAAAGAGTACTTTTAAAAACATTTCAAAGTATTAATGACTGACATCACTGGTATGGCAATGAGAGCAGCTAAACATTAAGATGTCAGGCTGCAACATGTGTGCACGTGCACAGAGAGGAAGAAGATGTGGTTGATAGTGGTGCAGTAAAATGGAGAGCAACTCCTTTGAGCAGGTTTAGTATTTTGCAAACCAACTTTCTATTTACAGCCTTTGTAATTAAAGAAACCCCTCTTAAACCAAGGAAAAAAGATAAACCAAGTTCTTTGTACAGAGTGTTGGGAAGACAGTGCTCAGAAGCAGCGTCTCAAACCACACAGTGGTCTGTAAACCACACACACACACACGCAAACAGATGATGCTTCTGTAAAACATTTCCTATAGACTTCATCCAGCACCAGAAGAATGCAAGGGCAGGCAGTATCCTTCATCTTTTACACCTCCTTGGCAGAACAACAGGGCTGTACGCTTCTGGCAGCTTAGCTTAGCATTACTGTGAGTGTTATGTTGGAGTAGGTGTGCCTTTGCTGTACAGCCTTACCGATGGCACCGTTACAGCGCATCTTGGAGACAGCTACACAGCGCCTGGTCTCTCAACTGGCGAGATGAAAGCCAAGAGGTAAGGCATGGCAGGCTCATCCCAGACCAGCTCCTTGACTCTGGCTCTGAACTCCGGAGCGGGCTGCCTTTGTGCATACAGTTACTTTCCTTGCAAGTTGGCAACGTATTCTGAAAGTGCGTTCAACAGTTTTGGTTCTCTCCCCAAAAATCTTGGCTCTGCTACTACGCACATTGTATCATACGCACCCTGTCCCTTTTATAACTGTGCCTTCCCTTCAGCACTGCAGCAAACACTCTTTGCCTTGGTGACTTCACCCTGTGGCAGAGCTGGTTTTTGTTACTTGAAATCCAAAACTGATCTTTGTATGTCAGGCTCTCTCTGACATTATGTTCTTCAGATTTGAATTTAATATTGCAAAATCAACCTTATCACACACAGAAACAGAATTAGCAACTGTCAAATGACCTAGAGTAAATCTAGCCATGGTGGCTCAGCTGGGGTGATGTAAACCAGGCTACAAGACTTTGAAATACTACAGCTGTGTTTAAAAAGCAAAAAAAGAAAAATCCCCCAAAATTCCACTAAGCTAAATATTCCAAGTGTGTTTTCTTTTAAATGCAGAACTCTTAGTCAATTGGAAAATCTTCATAACATTGAAACCCTCTTTTTGCAGCCTAATAAATGCATGAGTTGGTAAATAGGTTTTGGAAAAGCAAGGAGACTTACAGCCTTTTATAATTCCTTTATTGTGAACCCCAATTCTTAAGAAAATCTAAGAATAAGGTTTAATCAACACCAATAGTAAATCTGATTTAAACAGTGAAAGGAGCTTTAACTATTGCTTGCTCAAAGGGCATGGACCAAGGTCACATTTCAACTTTGATCTTGTATGGAACTTTAATGGGCAGGAGATTCTTTGTAGGATGTATTAAAACATTTTTAAATATGTGTATTTCTCTCATATCTCTCTCCACATAGCTATATATCCACCTATCTACCTCAAAGAGTCAGAACTCATCCTGACAAATTAGTTTTATTGAAACCATCGTTAAAGAGAATAAACATTAATTCAACCTGTCTTAAAACAAGGTGAAGCATTTAATAATAGTTACTGTTTCTAATCATATTAGGGAAGAGTCAGTGAGGGGCAAGACGAACTTTTTTTAGTTGGAAATAAAACATTCTGATGACAAAACCAATAAACTGACAAGTCTCCCCAGGGCAGTCTGAATCTCTTGTCAGCTGAACTTAGACAAGGAAAGTATATCCTAACACTTAATGCACATTTATACAGTAAGGGAGTCTTTGGTCTCTCAAACTCAGCAGAGTTACTACAAGCTGGATGTTGCAGACAGATTCAAACAGACAGAATTAATTTTAAACAGCAAGGATGATTAAGAGAATGGTAGATTTTTTTTTATCTTAAAATGCTGCTGAATTAAATATAAAAAAATTTGAATACTTTGGTGAAAAACATGTTGCAGAAGGCTCAGCAGATGGACAACAGGTGAAACACAGGGGGTTGCCATGCCAAGAACATGAGTCTAGAAGATCTAAAGATCATTTCTAGTTTTAGTATCTAGGAACTTCTAGATCCAGTTCCACATCCCTGAAACTTAGGAAAGCAACTAAAGATTCTGTTGCAACCCAAGCACAAATCCATGGTATACAATGAAGGGGGTTGTATGGGGGGGGTGGGGGTTTGTTGTTTAGGTTTTTGAGTTTGGTTTTTTTTTCTTCTCTCCTGAGGTATTTTGGAGATATTATATTTTTTCTTTTAGCAGTATGCTTTAACAAAGAACCAACATTTTTTGTTGTTACCTGGAACTTGCTGTATTTGTTCCTTACTCAAAATGCTTGTGCAACTGTCCAGATACAAGCAGAATCAATGTTTCATCCCTCAGATATGATCAGGTTTGGATACCTCAAAGAATTTCCTAGTATCTGTTATTAGGATCACATCAAAACAGAAATAGAAAGCAGTACTATTTTCATAATGATGCAAGCTTTAAATTGAGACAGTAGTAGACTGCCAACCATACAAGTGCTTGACATTGGGAATGCTGTTAATGATAGACAAAGTTCTGTAGCACTGGATGAGGTTAATGATAGACAGTTTCATAGCACTGGATGAGGTTTCAGAGTTGAGCAGCAGGTTCTGCCCCCATTTATTTTCATAGGATTAACCTGACTGAATCCCAGTTAACTTTGAAAACCACTTTTTCTTCTGGCACAGTACTCAAAGAAGAAACCACACCTTAATGAAAGTACATCTCATAACTACCCTAGTACATTTATACATTACTCCATTTAAAGCTTCACAAATATTTATCATGGCTGCTGGAACTGACAAAAGGTTCATAATACTCATGGTATTTTAAAGCAGTTATTCTCTCCATCCCTTCTTTTTGAAAGACAATAGAAAAAAAAAAGAATAATGACATTCTCACGGGCTGTTCTACATGCTATGAGTTCACTTCAGCTTCTGCTAATTTCTAGCAGACTTCCTGAGCCAGCTTTCCTGATTTGAAGCGTGGGGGAAAATACTATGCAAACAGGTTGACTTTCAACATAAATTAAAAAAAAAAACAAAGGATGGAGATTGGGTCAGAAGCAACTTATACACTGCTAGAAGTTGCTAATACATCACAACAGCTATTTCTCTGCCTCTTAGAAATTGTTCACTGAATCTAAAAGCCAGCAGCATCAATGACATCTTTTTCCATAGCTGATGGAGTAATATCTGCAAAATGAAGATGTAGCAATAAGTGTGAATAAGCATCATAGCTTGAAGAAGGGATCTTTTGTTCACCTTCTTCCCCTTCACCTCACAATTAACATTCTGAGTTAATGTATTTTTCTTGGTCTCACAGTGCCACTTTCACCAACCTCAGCTGCATCACATATTCCAGCAGGGCTCATATATGCCTTCACACAGGAGTGTTAAAGGGCAGAAAATCTTTCTTTCAGACTTGCAGCCTTGGGGGAATTTGGTCTTTCTGGCCAAGGTTGAAATTTTTTCTCCATTTCTATTTATTTTAACTTTTTTGTAGAGGAGAGACTGGTTATGGCTCACATGAAGGAGAACTCTTGCCATAATTTTTATTATCTTTTATTCTATCATGGGGGAGAAGGAGCCTTTTGAGATAGGCAACCCTGAACAGTCTCATTTTGGTAGCTGTTCAGGCACCAAGAAATCACAATTACATTTAAATGTTACTATCTATTTTTGTCAAATTTTTTTTGAGAATAAGCACCCACCCAAGTGATAGGGTTTTTTTATACGCATTGTAAAAAATTATACCAACAGCTGGGGGTGAGGGACAGGGCTACGTATTCACTAACAACTCTGCTCCCTTACTTGGCTAGATGGAGGCCACTGACTCAGCTCAGCAATATGTGAGCCACCATCATCGTTTGTTTATTTGCCTAGTAGGCACTTGAGGAGGTAGAGGTTCCGTTTACCACCTCTTGGCATCAAAAGGATGATTTACAGGTTCCTGCTTGCACTCCTGCAGGCCAGGCTCTTATTTTTACAAAAAAGCAGTTTTAAAAAAAGTGCTTGCTGGGACTGGTTGTGGATTTCCAGAGCAGACTCAGCTGAAAGCAGACAAATGGGTACTCTGCCCAGCTTCTTGGCAATGTGAGACACGACATCATCTTAGACTTACCTATTTCCATGGCTCAAAAAATCAGGCTAAGAAAAAGTTTCAGTAGAGGTAACCTCGTCTATTCAGAAGGGGACAGGATTAGGGATTTTTGATTTTGTCTATGGTATGGATAAGTATGGCTACCTCATGGTTATAATTTATTTGACATCATCTGTTTTCACACATTTTTCCTTCTCTCAGCAGTTAATGTTATAGCTGCTGCTCTTTACGTACCTTGCCTGTGATAGCAAAGCCATCATACAGAATAGTAATTGATACCACATTTTCTAACATGCAGAGAACAAAAAAAAGTTCACCTTGTTTTAGTAAGCTAATTCACAAAAGAGGTCCAGCAAGCTGAAGTGAAATACATTAGAGGTGTTTATATAGCCAGCAAAGCAAGGATATTAAAAACCAAACTCACCCATAAAAAGTGAGACGCAGGAACCCAATCCTGTGGCCAAGTTTAACCAATTCGCCCTGCCTAGTAGCAGCTCCTGTTAGTAACACAATTCCTACTTTCTTGAGGGTGCACAGCCATGTGTACGCGCGTTCATCATTGTACATGATTTCTTCAAAAGGTATTTCAGGAAGTTGCAGGTCTGAGCCCCAGTACTGGCGTTCTGAAAGGGGAGAAAAGAGACACAAGCGCTTAGTTGTTTTAGCATCAAAGCTCAGGACATAGTCAAAGTATGAAGTTCATGGGATTTCTAAGCATTTGTAAATACTCAGTCAATTCTGCAGTCAACCACCTGAAGCTGGGTCCCTAACTTTGCATGGATAACAAGCAATCTTTATGAAAGGCAACAAAACACTATAGTTAAAAAAATTTAAATCAGAAGTTGAATAAAAGACCATTTGAAAGAGGTTTTTTTTTTGTCAAGAGTACATCAGAAACGTGCATATTCCTTTTTCTGTCTGTACTGGTGAACCACAAGAGTGAAAATTTGAAACTGAGACTGCTTTCAAAGTTTCTTCTCTAGGGTAAAGTAGCATGGAGCACCCTGAGCTCTCCCTCACAGGTACTATTGTATGGATGTATAATAATGAAAAGATTATATTCCCGATGAAGGAACAGGAGAAGACACACATCAATATAACAGCTTAGAAGCAGAGTAACTACATCAGTTGTATAAGTGACCAATCAATTTTTTTTTTTGTAGATTTGTCTTCATGAAATCATATCCAGTTACATGAAATTCTGCAGGATGGTGTAATTCCTTGTCTTTTCCTCTGCAGATTTTTTTGTGATCATTTATCTTATTTCAGGAAGAAGCAAACGAGAGCCCAAGATGTTAACAAGTCTAAGCACTGCCAGAAGGCAAAGAAAATGATGGAAAGACTGAGCGATGGACAAGAAGTTATGTCGTGCCCATTCTCAAACAAAATGGATGGTAAGAGCATATGACAATAGAATAGTGTTAGAACTGCTGTACCATAACCAGACATTTGCTTACTGAACAGACCTTGTGATATAAAAGGTGGAAGCCTGCAGCCATTTGTTAGAGGCAGGTATAGACTTGCAGGCAGAATGGAAAGTGCTTTTGAACCTGGCTTTCGTTCAGACCTTTTGCTGCTCCCCTCTTCTTTCTTTTTGTCCCCTCAAACCAGCATCAGCTGCACAGTACATTATCCAAAGCTTTAAAAGGAGTGAAAATCTGTGCAGCTTTACAATGAAATGCTGCTTAGCCTCACCCTTTTATGTATTTACAGCTGCCCAAATACTGCTAAATCTGTACCTTTCTCTAACAGTTTGTCTATACCTGTATCTACAGATGGCAATTTCTAATGCATGACCAATTCTTACTACTGTTTTCTAGTACCATGGTTCTGTAGTGGTTATTTGCTTTGATTTAATAATGTTTTCTAAAGATCTCAACCTATCCTAAAGAAATCACGTTCTGGTTGAGATGGAGAGTTACAAAATAGATGTCACCTAATACAGAGAGAGGAAATAAAACTAAAATACTGGGTCATAACTAGAAATCAATTGTTTTCTCTTAATGATATTGTTTTCTGAGGAAGAATATACTTTGGTGTCAGAAAACATGGCCGTATATCCATTTGTGAAGATACTCTACAGAAGAGACAAGCATAAACATACAGTGACAAAATAATGTAATAATTAGATATGATCGTGAAAATTAGGCAGATACTTCATGTTATGAAGGGCTACGCAACCCAAATCTCATCTTCCAATATGAGAGAGTTCTAATAGTTACGCCTACAGTATTCTGCATTCATCACAACTGTACACACTTACAGTTTCTGATCTGGATTGCAGTGCTGAGGCTGCACCTGGAAAAGGAAAGGCTTGTTACGTGTCAAGCCAGGCAGACAGACTCAAACCCCCAGGCACGCCATGGGAAGGCATAGTGACTGCTCACGCCGTAAGTCCCACTCTGCCTACTTTAAGTGTCAGGACACATCCCTCACCTGATTAGGCTTCCCCAAAGGAGAATACACAACTCCTTTAGCATTGATCTTGGCATCTGGTCACCACTGAAGGCAAGATGATGATTTAGCCACGACTTCAACTACTGCAGCCAAGCTCTTGGCTGTTCTCTCTGATCTCCAGAAGCACTTGCTGACTGTAACTCCTGGTGTGTCACTGCAGGTCACTTGGGCACAGGCTGGCAACCGAGACCAGCATCCTCTGAACTGCTGTGCTGGATGTGGGGAGGTTGGCTCCCACCAGGCAGAGGGAGGGGAACTCAGCAGAGGCTAGCTAGCCCTGTTTTACCAGCAAGTATTTTTGCTCTGCTTCACTAAAAACCCTGTGTCTGGGCATTAAGACATGAGTGCACCTGGATTCTGGCTGCCCCTAATTAGATTCTGGGATGTGGAGTTAGTTATTATTTCTTGCTTTTATTTTAATTCTTTCTGGTTTATTTTGTGTCCTCTCTCCTGTGCATTTCCTTCCTTCTCCATGAGGCACCCTTAGATTTTGAGACCCTGACTCGAAAAAAGCTGTCAAGACGGGGATTTTCTCTTTCTCATGAGATCTTGAATACAAAGGTAAGAAGGAATTTCTACCAGTGGGTAGTCTTAGCCTGTGTTGGAGGCACTCTCAATTCCAATGTGAGCAATAGGAATGGCTCAAATGTTTACAGAGCTAGGAAGTTACTTCACATGCACCTAAAAGTAGCTTTTCCTCTCCTGCCTCCTTTCTGTCCCAGGACAGATGTCCCATGCTTTCCACTTTGTTCCTCCCAATTTCAGGCAACATCCACCTTTCTCCAGATGAATACAGACCCACAGAGATGAAGCATTTTAGAACTTGTCTCTCACTGCTTTTCATTTTCAGAACTTTGGATGGCTCATGGCAAATTACCACTTACCATTGGAATTCCTGGGGAACGTGCCCACACTCACTCAAGGGTGAGCCAAGTCCCAAGACCCCCCCTTAGGAGTCCAGAAGTGCACCCAAGAGAGAAATGCAGGCAATCTGTTTGCTGAGCCCAGGCCTCACCAGCTTCTGGGACACTTGCAGAGGTGTTAGGGCTCTGGCCCAGAGAGGAGAAGCTTTACACAGGAGAACAGTCCTTTGGGTCAGCAGTGCTGCTGGAGGCCCCCTTTCAGAGAAGGTTCAGAAGAGACAAGAGCTGCTCTCCACTTCTTGTGGTCCACAATAGCAGATGGCAGCTAAGGGGGAAAGCCCTTCATGTCTGAGGACACACATAACTGAAGCAAGTCTTGGGAACCAGCTGGGGAAAAGCCTCTCTGCTTACTCATGGCTGAAGGCATACATATCTAGAGTAAGTCTTGGCAACCTCCCTGGGATGATATTTTCTTGGCATTTTCCCTCAAGTAAACACACACTCTTTCAAGAGGACTCCACAAGGGAGTTGCAGCTGAACAGCCACCCATCACAGAGGAAGATAGCCAAAATGGTGGCATATTGCACACAAAAAGGAACAAGCAAGTCATAAGAACTCACTTAAACACAGCAAGTAGCACACTAAGATAATGTAACCAGTGACCGTGTGTAAGCATTTTATAGCACGGAATAAATTCTAATAGCAAAATCAGCAATTGGCATTCTATGAAATAGCTAAGAAAAAACATACACAGAGTAAGTAAGCACAAAGAGGAAGGCAACTGCACATGTGAAGATCAGAAACAAGTACAAGAAGTAAGAAGTGTTAGAGATATAAAAACCTCATGTATACCGCAGGTAGAGAAGATAATGGGTGAAGCCAAAGAAATCCCACAAGACAACAAGAAACGCACTGGAAAAAAACCCCACAAAATAGGTCCTGGGTGCAAAACCAAAACAACTCAGTCAAGAGGAAGTGTGCTGTCCCCCATCCTTTCAAAGGAAGAAAAAAAAGGATAAGACAACAAAAAGCAATGAAAAAACCCAAGAAAAAAGATAGTATCCTACTCCAGGTCTGGCTTACTTAACGAAAAAGTTGTCTCCTCCCCTTACCTTAAAGGCTGAACAAACCACAGCACCCACTCCAAGGCACAACTACTAAACCCAAGCACCTAGCTCTCTGCTGCTTTATACTTGTGGCTAATTTAGGACAAGCTTGTTAAGGCCTGATTGTTTGCCTGTGTGCATTGATGGTGATTAAGGACTCCTCCTTGGCAATGTGTACTGTTAATGAAAGTCAATCCAGTAAAAGGTTGTATTGAAGTTTTTCAAACTATGCTGATGACATTTAACCATATCACCATATCTGTAACTATATATAGAGGTATGTCTAGACAAATGGATGCAGAGCTTCAGCTATACCAAACAGAAAATGCAGCAGCAGCTGCCTCATATTCCCCAAATAAAACTGACTGGGTGAGGTGCTGTGGGGTGGGCAGGAGCACAATGCTCTGGTGTAGCCAAGGGGAGACGTGCTGGGCCATACAGGATGGGGGCAGACCTGACTTGGGGCAGGGTGGGCAGGGAGAAGGCCACCGAAGAGCTTGGGCCCAGTGAGCTCTTCGAAGACAACTGAGGGCAGAGGCAGAAAGCCAAATGTAGCCTGCAACTGATGGTGAGCACAGGCACTATGCTACAGCCACAGCCCAGAAAGAGAACCCAGACAATGGACAATGTAAACATAAGATAATGAATGAGATCCTTGATATGAAATATAAAAGAAGAAAAAATTACACGTAATTAATACAAGCTCAAACTTGTGAAATGACATGGAGGGTTACCTGAGGTCAAGCAATCAGCCCCCTGGGGTTACCTGAGGTAAAACCAGCAGCCCCTGGGATTCTTGAGGTCAAATTCTTTCTGGAGACCATGCTGGGGTCACCTGAGGTCAACTAATTAGTCCCCTGTAGGGTTACTTGAGGTCCAACCGGCAGCCACGGGGTTACTTGAGGTCAAATTCCCTCTCTAGGGACCATGCTGGGGTCACCTGAGGTCAGCCCAGCAGCCTCAGGGGTTACTTGAGATCAAACCGGCACCCACGGGGTTATTTGAGGTCAAATGCCCTCTCTGGGGACCATGCTGGGGTCACCTGAGGTCAACCAATTAGCCTGCAGGGTTACTTGAGGTCAAACTGGCAGCCACGGGGTTATTCGAGGTCAAATTCTCTTTGGGGACCATGCTGGGGTCACCTGAGGTCAACTAATTAGCCCCGAGGGGTTACGTGAGGTCAAATTCCCATTCTGGGGACCATGCTGGGGTCACCTGAGGTCAACCAATTAGCCCCAAGGGGTTACTTGAGGTCAAATTCCCCCTCTTTTGGGGACCAAACTGGGGTTACTTGAGGTCAACCAATTAGCCCAT
>JADKXX010000778.1:0-33158 GCA_017310255.1 Butorides virescens | reverse complement strand
GGGGTTACTTGAGGTCAAATTCCCTTTCTGGGGACCATGCTGGGGTCACCTGAGGTCAACCAATTAGCTCCGAGGGGTTACTTGAGGTCAACCAATCATCCCCCTGGGGTTACTTGAGGTCAAAAGCCCTCTCTGAGGACCATGCTGGGGTCAGCTGATGTCAACCAATTAGCCCCCTGGGGTTACCTGAGTTCAAATTCCCTCTATGGGGACTGAACTGGGGTTACTTTAGGTCAACCAATTAGCCTCTACGGTTACTTGAGGTCAAATTCCCTTTCTGGGGACCATGCTAGGGTTAACTGAGGTCAACCCAGCAGCCTCAGGGTTACTTGAGGTCAAACCAGCATCCACGTGGTTATTTGAGGTCAAATTCCCTCTCTGGGGCCATGCTGGGGTCACCTGAGGTCAACCAATCAGCCCCCTGGGGTTACCTGAGGTCAAATCGGCAGGCATGGGGTTATTTGAGGTCAAATTCCCTCTCTGGGGACCATGCTGGGGTCACCTGAGGTCAACCAATTAGCCTGTAGGGTTACTTGAGGTCAAACCAGCAGCCACGGGGTTATTTGAGGTCAAATTCCCTCTATGGAGACCAAGCTGGGGTCACCTGAGGTCGTGAGGTCAACAAATTAGCCCCCTGGGGTGATTTGAGGTCAAATTCCCTCTCTGGGGACCATGCTGGGGTCACCTGAGGTCAACCAATTAGCCCACTGGGGTTATTTGAGGTCAAATTCCCTCTCTGGGGACCATGCTGGGGTCATCTGAGGTCAACCCAGCAGCCTCAGGGGTTACTCGAGGTCAAACAGCAGCCACAGGGTTATTTGAGGTCAAATTCCCTCTCTGGGGACCATGCTGGGATCACCTGAGGTCAAGCCATTAGCACCTCTGGTTTAGTTGTGCTCAACCTTCCTCTCTGACAACCTCACTTGGTTCATCTGATGCTGTCTCCCTGAGAATTGTATTATTATTCATATTGGACCTTCTATGATTTAATTATTTCCATGCTTTTTAATGCAAGTAAATTTCCACGCCCTCCTGCTGTCTAAGCCTTATCCAGACATTGTAAGCTCCAGCATTTCAGGTAGGAGGAGTAGGATTTGTGACGTTCTCTGACTTAGACTTCCCCCCACCTTCCGGAAATACATTATTGTACATGATCAGCATCATCCAATGAAAAAAGCATCCATTTCAGTGGGAAGCAGACCAGGGCCAAGAATGTTCAAAAATTCTGTATGTACCGAGTGAAGAATAATAGAGCCAGGTTTACAATAATTTTCAAGCGCTGTGAATTATGTGAAACTTTTTTTCTGTACTGAAAATGAGTTTTAACTTCTAACTAAAGATTGCCCTTTCTGAAACCAAGGCCATTTTATTTTCATGACCAAAGACAGACGTATACAGGGAAGAACAAAGATTATGGTGCTCTGCATGGCTGAGTGCCAAATGGCTCTCTCCGAGACTGCGACTGGAGATATCCAGGACTTCCTCGGTGAACAACTATGGATTCTTCCTCTGCGATCTTGCCATGTCAAGCTCCTGAGTCTTACCCATATGGCTCAAAAATGTGCACGAGACACACGGAGTATGTTATAAGAAAATGGCTGACAGAACTTCTGGCAGAGCTTTGTGAAGAAGTTTCCTCAAGAACCTGAGGCCAGTGGTTTCAGTTTCCCTTGCCCAGGTACACGAAGCATTTTTCATCACACAGCACAGATGGAGGAGCTCTCTACCACCAAAGCTGCCTTGCAGCTCCATAGGAGCATTTCACTTGCTTGTAACTTGGGTAAACTTTAACCATTTGGGCTGAGATTTTCCATGGCAGTATCTGCTGAAAATAATTTTGGGAGAGCTTCCACAACGAAAATGCTCATTCGGAAGCCTAGACCAGTGAAAAATGAGTAGTGTAGCCAAGTCAAAATTTCTACATATGCTTAGAGGAGAAGTTTCAGTGCTTTCATTCTTTCAAGTTTGGCAATTAAGTTGTTCATGTGTTTGTTCGGAATGTACATTTGCCATTCCTGTCAAGTTTGGCCCATGCTTACAGCTTTGGAAATACCATCTTGCAGATGCTCCACAGCCATTTTTTTCAGTTTGGCAGTGAAATTGTTCAAATCTTCCATTCACACAGAGTACGCTCCAGACCTTGGGTGAGGGATATAGCAGGACCATTGCAAAACACAAGATGAGGGACATAATTTCCATGGAATTTTAGCAGACTCGCAGGAAACAAGGCCAAATATAGCTGTTTGCTTCAAAAATTGTGTAATTCTAAGCTTAAACATCCATTCCCCTGGGACTTCTCTCACCTGCCCATTTCAGAATATTCCAAAGTTTGAAAAGCAATATAATAATATGATCGTTCCTCCTCAAGTGATGGGACATGTCACTGACTTCCCCAGTCTCATGTACAACTGAGCATCAGCTCAATATTCATACTTTCCTATTCCACACATAATTTTGCACAAACTCAAATCATGTTCATATCATACCAGTAGCATACAAGAGATTTAGAAAACCTACTAATAGAGTCGCTTGTCCATGTGGGGAAGCTAAGAAGAATCAGGATGCTGCAAGAAGAACCTCTTTTTTAACCATCCGTTTAAAACTACTCCAGTCAGGTATATTTTAAGATGTTCACAGACATTTGCAAAATCAAATTAATTTCCTTCAATA
The DNA here is from genome assembly GCA_017310255.1 of Butorides virescens. Lineage (NCBI taxonomy): Eukaryota > Metazoa > Chordata > Aves > Pelecaniformes > Ardeidae > Butorides > Butorides virescens. Next base: position 30,488 of record JADKXX010000778.1, on the reverse strand, counting down.
AAAGGCAGGGCTGTAGCCGTTCATTAGTGCAGGCAAAAACACATAACAACTAAAGCCTGTGATTCTTTATTTTGGCCTCAATATTCGTAGGCCAAGATCACTTTGTTAAAAAAATCAAGACTATTTTTCCCCACATTTTTTCCACCCAGACTAATCCTGCCAGAACCAATTTTGCTAGACAACACTGAAAAAGACATCACCTAAGTCTTAATGGCTCCAGTGCACTCAGCCAAGAACTCGAGGGATCGGTAATGTAGACAGAAAGCAAAAAGGTAGGAAATTAATCATGAAGCCCAAAGCGCAACTTCTCATGAGGACACTTTCTGGAGTCTTCCAGTTGTTAATGCAGTTAACTTGAATTTAATTTGTCTGTGTAGAGGACATTGGAATCCACAGTTGTGGGTCACATTTGGTACTTCACAACTAATAGTGATTTTCTTCTGCAGCTGAAAGAGTTCCAGAGAAAAACATCCTAAAATACCACATAGTGCCTTTGGACCACTGAACCCATCCTGGTCTTTTGTTTATTTGTTTATTCATGAGGATTTTAAAATAGTACAGGGAGTTTAAAATAGCACGGGGTTTAAAGCCAGGTGAAATGGTTGCCCATGCATCTGAAAGAAGACTGCTACAGGGAAAGAAGATTTACTAGTGGAAATGAATCTTAGGTCAATATAAACCTTTTATTAAGCTGCCTTGCTAGAAAGCACCATCAGTAATTGTTTCCTCCCTTGCATTTGCACTACCTCTTATCTATGTATATTTATGATAGCACAGACACACACCACACATACCAGTAGCTATAATATCGAAAGAGTAGTTAATAATAAGTGGTACTAGGATTTCCTCAGAAATAATTTTTTCTGTTTGTAAAGCTCTGGTTTTATTGCTTAAAACTTCAGCAAAACGTAATATTTTGGGCTTTCTTTTTATGCCAAAGGTTCCTTTGTATTGATTTTATGAGGAGAACAGTCAGTCAAAAGGATTGGCTGTATCTTAGAACAAAACTGAGCACGGGAGTACACTTCTTGCTCAGGTTCGAAAAAATTCCAGCAAAGGCCTTAATTCCTCTAATTTTGGCAACTGAGGCAATGTCAGACATAGATTTTTTTGAATTCCTCCCCCACACACCTAAGCTTGTTGAAGTACAAGTCTACAAGGAGACTTGGTAACAGACCTTCCTACAGCTTCAGCGCTGAAAGTGTCCCCACCGCTGTGCTGCCCAGGCAGCCGACCACCCGCTGCAGGAGGTCGCCTGCAGATGCAGCAATCTGGGGAAAGAGACAGAAAGGAAAGATGAGCTGAGCCATTCCCGTGCTCTCTGTTAGAGTCTGAGTCCCAGGCCCCAGAGGAGGAAGGATGTGAACTGAAGGGTGGGAGCAGCTGACAAGGAGGAGAAAGAGATGCATTGCCTGGGGAAAAACTCAGGGAAACTGAAGTGGGGACTGGGTGGTAGAAAGAAGGTGGGTCTGGAGGCTGAGTAAAAACTGCTCCAGAGGAAACTGGAGCCAAGTAAGGGGAGCTGGCAACAAGAGTTAATATTTAATGATAGAAGCCTGGCACCGGGAGCTGAAAGCAAAGCAAGAGAGCTCCAGAAGACACTGAGGCTCTTCTAAGTAATCAGACCGCAGACCATTTTTTCCTCCCTTTTGTATAAATGGCCAGAAGCTGCCAGCAGGTGCCTCGCACTGAGACATGATCAGCGACCCCTCTCACATAATCTGGGGTGAAAACTCTCTGCCTCGGGAACAGTGGGGTGTCTCACGCAGAAGGTGCTGAGGGCAGGGATTGCCCAGGCCCACAGAGCCACCAGCTGCTGAGCTCCCGGGCTCTGCACGGCCGTACGCCCCAGCGCCAGCTGCTCGATGGACCTCTGCCCTGCTCCCGCCTCACGCACCGCCTGCTACCACCTGAAACATTCACACAGCGTATTCGATTCTAATTCACAGGAAAAAAAACATTTGGTTGTTTAACAGAGAGCGTGCAAGCCTTTTTAACATACACCCCCCCACCCCACCCCCCCCCGACAGTACTCTGTCCCCTCCACTGGTTTCAGTTGGGCTGGCTGCAGTACCACAAAGCGGCAGTGTGCAACCACCGATTTCAGAGCTGTCAACTGCTGCAGCTCAGCTGATTTCAGAAGCAAAATAACCCTGGTGATTGTGATTCCCCAGGTTCTTCGGTAGCAACCTTGGGCCTTACCTGTTTCAGACTTTTTGTGGCATATTAGCAATGGCACATGTCAATTTGCAGAATGAGGAAATGAGGTGTGGTTTGCTCACTTGCTCTGAAAGGCAGTGCTGGTGGCAGATACAAAAGAGCATTTGGACAGATACACCTACCGTTCAAAGTTACTGTAATGCACAGGAATAGATGTGGGGTAATTACTTGCTCTCCTGTATGAAAGACCTCTATCAGGTTTATACTCCCTGAAATCAACACTGCCTGCCTCCTTGCTCTCTTCTCACTAATTTCCACTTGCAATATCTCATAAGTTGGCCAGTTTACCGTTTTGTATGCTCAAATAAACACACACATTCAAACCACAGGCATTGTACAGCAATGGATAAACGGACAGAGATGCTATTTCTTACTTTTTTATTTTTATAAATTTTGCATTGGTTCTACTTTTTTGCAAAACTTGAAACATAAAGTGTTTTAAGTTAGTGTCTTAAATGTTGAATCAGAGCTCTTATTCTTACACTAAAGACATATTTAGTCTGAAGCTGCTTATTCTTAAGAGAGCGCACAACAAAGTGCGAAAAGATTTTATGTATTTCATAGAATCATTATTTTGTTTAAATCACATCTGGCTAACTCGGTATTTTACCTAATATTCAGTTAACTTGTCCAATCATCAATCACAAAGATTACATACTAGAAATGAGACTATAAATATTTGAAAAATGCAGATGGCAACATTTATAAAACACCTATACCTCTCTTCATTTCAATAGCCCTTCGATGGACAGGACCAATAAAAACTATTACATATTCCAAGCAGCTTTGAGGATGGGAGCTCTGGGGGATTTTTACTTGGTGACCAAGGGAAATGCTGCACTGCAAAGAATGTAAAGAGTCAGGTTTGAGGGTTTTTTCCCCTCTCTCTAGCTATAGGTAGCAAGTACAAAATGCAACCTGCTCATAAAAAAGCGAACACAGACACTACATAGTTACAACATTTTTCAACAGTTGCAAAGTCTGCAAATTTCCAACCACTAGTATTCCTCTTCCCTTTGGCTAAGGCTAGCTAGAGACTGTCCAAGAAACACAATGCACATACCCAAATATAAGCTATCCACACAGGCCATCTTTTATACTCTACCCTGCATTTCAACAAAGCTGTAGTATGATTGACAAGCTGTTGAATTTCACAACATGTTCACAAAATGAAAAAAGTGCAATCCTTGAGGAGAGATATAATCTCACCTCATTAAATTCCTTTTTGAGACCACTCCATGGCCTGCTACTCACTGCTCCAGTGTGTTTAACACAACATACATCCTTTCACATGCTTGAAAGATGAAGAAAAAATAAAATATGAATGTTTTGCTTTTTCTCTATTAAAAGTTATGAAATTAAAATAGCTTTAGGTATGCTGTGTGAACCGCCAAGAAAAACAAACTTAAGCTTCAGTGTGGTGCAGGTAAATAGCAATGTGAAAACTAAGGGAACATTTAAGTTTCAGCTTTTCCTTCCTAGTCTTTCTTGCTGTCTTGCTAATAAATATTTTCCTAATCTTCCTTATATAAAATGAGGAGTAAAAGAATATTAGTATTTCAAGGAATATACCAAAAGATTTTCCCCCTCTTTGGGAAATAAATATATGCACCTGGAATTTAACTGGAGCTCCAGGAGCCCCAGGCTTCCCCAAGTACATGGACTGTAGAGTCATCTTGATCAAATTCCTGAATCCTACTCTGTTTGCTAGAAGTTCCACCTAATATGGGATGCCCCTGCTGCAGCCAATGGACACGGGCTGTGGTGTTGGGGTGGTTTTGGCTTTTGTTGAGAAGATCTGCTTTGCTACAGCATTGCAAAACAGCACACACTCAGGATACCTGTCCAGGACTGTCCTTCATTTTGGTATAAAAAATCTGCCAACCTTTATAGCTGACCCATGGAGAAGATTCAAGGAACAACAACCCATTTGCTGTTCCTCCCAGCCAGACCCCCTGCAGTGGAGGCCATCATCTGGTCTCTCATCTCCAACTCTATGGAGCAGAGGGAGACAAAAGCTAAACTTAAAATGCTTCTGTAAGTAACTGGCAAGATCTTTTCTCTGTGTAAAAACTATCGATGATGTGAATCCCGCTAAGGTACTGGGAATTTATCCTTTCCCAGACTGCAGTGTACTCAGGAGTCAAAACTGCCTACTGACTGAAGAGATGTTTAACCTTTACAGGACTGCTATGATGTGGAAATTGCAAAGTTTCAAGGAAACTGAACCGTTCACTGATACTCTCCAGACACCTAGTAAACTGAGAAATAGTTCAAGTAAAGCAGCTGCTTAGGCTTTTTTTTGATGTTCAGCTACTTTGCATGAAAAAAACCCCAAACCAAACAAAGACGGAAAGTGGTAAATACAGTTAAACCCTGCCTGGCAAGGCTATAAACTCTGTCCTCGAAGTTCCAATTCTCTCACATTAATTCACTTCCATGGACAAGCGCAGACAACATCCTCAGTGGTTTGGGTTTGTTTCCTTTTAAAGGTGCAGACTGGTACACAATTGCTTATAAATCCTACCTAATGTTTCAGAGAAGAAAGGTTCCAAGTTCCCAGCCCTTCCATGACATCTTGATGCAGCCAAGAGCTTAGTCTTTGAGCTACTGCAGGAGTAACTTTTATCCCCTGACATTTCCCATTGTACTCTGTAATGATACTGTGGTAAAGGTGACAAAAGCTGAAAATGCATTGTGTACAGCTCCAAGTATTACTAATTTGGGGAACATATGGAACCCAGCAGCAGCTGGTATCTGGGAGGGAAAAAAAAATCCAGTTCGGCTTGTAAAGTTAGTGCTATTAAAAACATGCCCTTGCTTTATGTCTTAAAATCTTCCTTTTAATTTGAAATTTTTTATAGTTTGTCTGAGCTCAGATCTTTACCTGTTCTGAACAGTGTTAAGAAAATCTGTTCACGTATGTACACACGCATGTGTATAGTGACATACCTACCATGAACATGGAAAACAAACAGTTCCTTCTCTCTCTCCCCCCAGCACTTGACTTCTTAGATGCGTTTAGGCCACTAATCATGTACAGTGCTTTCCAATGAGCACTTTGTAGTCTTTCTTGATGTGTGGTGCTCAGAAATGGTACACGCTACAGAAGCCTTACTCCATCAAATGGAGCAGAAGGACTACTTCATCTCTTCTGCAGGTTAGACTTCTCTTTGGACTCAGTTGAAAGCACCATTTGCCTTGGTCCCAAACCAGTCTGCCAGCATAGGGTCACATTCAGCTTGTGACCAGTACCAACCCCACCCAACCCAGGCCATTATTTCCCTACCTTGCACTTGAATGGCTGCCAAGCTGCAGCATCCTGAAGGAAACCCTGATGCAGTGACCACGGGAAATGGACTGCAGAGGGTGGCTTGGCTCACATGCTTTTACTGCATTGCTGCTGGAGACTGAGTATTAGGCTAGATGAACAAGTCACTCGACCCATTAAGCTTTTTTTATTGTTTTTACCATTTCTCCTGTTTGTCAAGGTCATTTAGAGTGGTAACCGTGGTCCTTCAACACACTTTTAGTCAACCCCTAGTTGGTGTCATCTGCAAATTTAATGTGCATATTCCTCTCCATCACAGTCATTGATGAAAATAAGGAACAGTATTGCATAAAGCACAGACCTTCGCAAAGCCTATCTTGATATATCATTCTGTCTTGATGATAAACCATTACAGCTACTCTTTGACTATTTTCTGACGATGACACATTGCCTTAGCATATTCATGAAAACTTCATGTGCAACAGGGTCAAATGCTTATATTTTCTTTACAAAGAAAATGATGAAAACCAATCAAAGAACACACTTGCCTATTTAGAGCACAAGCCAAACCACTGTCTTGACTGCACTGCATAAACCTTTCAAAATATTAGAAAGGCATAATCTCCATGAATAGAAAAAAGTGGGAAAAAGTTTTAGAGCCATAACTAAAATCAAGTGATTCATGGCATTTCAGTATCAGCTCTATGATGTATGCTTAATAAATGTTTTTACTATTAGCAAAGAGAAAACTGGCTGACAATGATACTGGCTTTCTGCAGTTGACTATAAGATGTTTACTTATACCAGGTGCATGTAGTAAGTTGCAGAGAGTAGATTATATGGTGATTTCCTCACCATTTTAGCACAGAATTTCCGACAGCCTTTTTAATCTTTATGCTTTACATATTAGTAATTGTGAGGGTTTTTTTCAGGAAGATCTTAGAGCTTCATTCAAATATATTGGTGCCAGTTTTAATCCTTCCAGTAGCTGCAGTAGATCTGAGGCCTAATTTCTAACACTTATGTCTGATACATGCATGAACTAGTTTTAAAGAACTCTTATTTGTCTGAAAAGCAGTGAAGGACTTCCTTTCCTGACTGGTTCCAGAGACCGTCACAGCCAGGTAAGTACAACAGTAGTAGAACAGAGACAAGTAGTAGGTCTACACTAAAATAAGCAGTATTTATAAAGATTTCCTTCTCCTCAGCCCCAGACGAAAATGTTACATGTTGTCCAATATTTACAATTTGACAAATTAGCAGGTCCATAATTTTTTGGAAAAGGGACAGGAAAGCATATATCATAAAACCAAAAAAAGATTCTGTGATGTGGAGATATTTAAGTTCTTCCACTTAACAATATTTTTTAAAAGTCCATTTGAAAGTCTTAGAAAATTGTCTGCCCCCAGGGCACGTTATTCTCCCATATACCGAACAACAGGAACTTTATTCCCATTTTTACCCACAAAACCCCTCCAGCCTGAAACTCTATCAAGAAGCTGCACTGATCAGGGACTGTACCCTTTCCCAGTATTTCCTGGTGGTAATTGATCCCGTTCACGTTCTTCATTATTTTATCAAGTCAGCGTAGCACGTTTTTTCCCACTGCATAACCACAGTTAATATAGTTTCCACTGTACTATAGTAGAAATCTAAGAACATAAGCTCTAAAACCTGAAGGAATGAGCCATTAGCGCCTGGGCAGCCTTAGGTCTCACTTGCACAGCACAGCTGCAGTTGCCAAATTAAAAATATTTACGTTTACAAAGGTAGCTGAACAATTTGTAAGGGATAAAACCAAAGGTCTTGTAGAGTTATTTTGCGTCTTTATTGACCATTTACGTTACAACTAATAAAACCCTGGATCTATGCACTTTTCAAAATGGGATGAATAGCTTCTGAGAGAATTAATGTCACTGCCTCTTTCAATTTCAGAATGATAATTTGGGGGGGGGGGGGGGGGGAAGAGAAAAAAAGAACCCCATTTCTTGGTCATACCAGGTTAGTCATAACAAGTTATCTACACTAGAGTTTGTACAAAATAAGAAGATGGTCTTTGTCCAGTTCCTGTAGACAGTGTGCATGAATCAACAAACACTTGGAATTATTGAGCATTTACTACACAGATTGGGACACTGCTGGTCAAAACCTTCTATACTGGAGTCATATGGGAAAGAAAGCCTAGACATCATAGATTAATTTACTTAATCTAAAAATATTTTGTCTACAATGTGCATTTTCATGTTTGTTGAAGGCTAAAAGTATTTCTGTTCTATTGTGAATTACATATATGGTAGCCTAACTCATGGTGGCAGCTTTTCTTAATTATTACTACAGGATAAATTCAAATGACCAAACTCTTCTAGTAAAAAACAACTTTTAACTTCTTTCTCCTAAAATTATCATCTCTCAGGACCTAGTAGAGAAATTGAAAGCACCCTTGATGCTGTTAACATCCTGATTCAGACTTCAGTGGAGCTGGATATACATCCAATATAATATTATCACACGTTAAGGGACTGTCATCATCTGAAACCTTTAACCTTAGGTTAAAACCTTAACCTAACCTAAGGTTAAAAATATTAATTATGCAAGTAGCACCAGGCACTACCTCTGCTGAATCTTGCTTTGCCTCTACCCAATAGGAAAAGATCATTGTGATATTATTTATTCCCCCCATCCTGTTGTTGGGATGCCAGCATCTTGGAAAATGAGCCTCAGCAAATGCAATGCAATGCAGTGAGAGGCCCAATACTGGAAAGCACCTGGTGTACTCAGTGTCTCCTGCAAGCTTCCTCTACCACACACAAAAGCTAAGTTACAGAGAGACTTCACAAGGTGGTAAATCACTCCTGTGATGTTTGTTGGGGAGAATACAAGTGAAAAGGAGGGGGAAAAAAGAGTATCTTTGAGACATTAGAGCTGGAGAAGTAGAAGATGGCTCTTTTGCTGCTGTTTTGGAAGTATCTTGTAAGCTGGGCTGAAATGAGCCTCGATATACACAAATAGCAAACTGCATACTACATGGATAGGATCTGGCAGTGTTTTTAAAAGTGGAATCTTGACATGTTGCCATAGAGCTATTTAAAGTCACTTCCATCATGTAGTGAAAATCTGACCTACTCTTCTTTTTGGGTTTGACACACGCCTGACATCTAGTTTTTTGAATCAGAAATTATGATGAAAAAACATCATAAAAGCAACATGAAAAGCAAATAACCACTTGCAAAATAAAGAAAGCAAAACAAAGGGGGAAAAAAGCCACAGCTGTGATAATGTCAGCAGTGAAGGTTAACCTCTAACTACAGCAGTCTGGTGAGCTTGCTCTTATATTTGTTGAACCAGCATGCGGGGCTGGCATTCCATACCATCATCTGCAATACGATACTGCTGGGATACAATTAGCTACTTAAAGGCATGTAATTTGCAGTGTGTAACTCCACTGACCAGAAGAAAGCGAATTCTAAACTCACCCCGATACACAATGAGAAACAGGTCTTAAACAGCCAGCAAGCAAACTCACATGCTTTACAACCACAGCCTTTTTTGCAACTGGAACATGAGAAAAGCTGGGAGCAGCTGTCCATCGTCAGAGCCAGGTCTCTGAGAATATGAGGAAGAGCAGAATGACACTACTAAAAAAAGCCGAAGTTAACACAGGCCCTTATTTAGAGTAACTTTTATAAACATATTTCTTCAGATCTACCATGGCAAACAGAATTTCCAAAAGCACTACCCAAAGAATAAAAGATATCTTTGGTGTATATTTTACCTGGATGGCTACACTGGAGAAGCGAGGTAGCAGAGGGGAGAACTGGCCTCCAAAACAAGCATTGTATTTAGATGCTGAGGGTAAGCACTGTGTAAATGTGTGCATACGAAAGCAAATCACAGCCAGTTTGACTTCATAATGGGGGGAAAAAAAGTAGCATTACATCTGAAATATTAAAATCTCAGTTTTTTGATACCTTTGCTAATAAATAGAACCAGAGATCTAGACTAATTTGCCTGGGCATTAATTAAAGCAACATTCAATTTTCATTGATCCCCTCAAATGCTACCAAACATCTTGCTAGCTTCCATGGCATCTTCATTTTTCCAAATAAAAATTTTTATAACCAGAGAAATCAAGTCTAGATTCTCTGAATGAGGTTTGCATCTTCACCACGTTCATTCTGGGAACATGCCCAACCCTCCAAAATATTAAACAGTGTAGTTTATTCTTGCCAAAGCTAAAGTAGATATGAACTTTTATATCACTAGGGGAAAAAAGTTCCATTCTGAACTATGAAGAGTCTGTTATATGATCTACTGAAATGAATGGAAATATTACTCATCACTTAAGTTTTAAGCCAGATAAAAAAGGCTGAACCTTAAGAACTGACTTTTGTTTAGGAGAACGGGTGCTAGGAGCTAAGGAATATTTGACTTCCAGAAATTGGGAAAGATAAGTGGCCCCTTCAGTTGTCCCTAAAATGCCAAGCAAAACTCGGATGCAGGAGTTATCTAGGGACACATATTTTCCCATTTCTCATCTTTCAGGGGAAAACCAACCAAACTTACTTCCTTTTCTTTGTTAGAATAAAAAACATCCCAAAAAAGGAGCACAAACCAATTGTGGATTTGCCTTTTGCTGAGCTCTGAGGAAACTGATACCTGGATCTGAGTTTCACACCAACAGGCTGCCTCTAGTTTCTTTTTTCTAAAGCAATATCCTGTTTTAATGGATACCATCTTAGCTTTGAAGACAGATCCACAACTTTCTGCAACGGCAGATCTCACAGGAACACTGTCAAGAGCAATAGCAGAAGTCTTGCAAGTTTTCACACGTTTCATGCTCACAATCTGAAAGGCTGCCAAAGAAATGATGATGTGCATCATGACAAACCTAGTGGGTTTATAATTATTCACTCAAAAGGGTGAGGGGCTTGTGCTGGATAAATGTTACACTGCTGTTGCACAAAATGCTTCATGACCAACAGACAGTCAATTACTGCAATAAGTATGGGACACAGAGCAAACGCAACCTGAACTTCAGCACTAGGCACTGCTATGCTACACAGTTACTTTTTAACAGAAGGCCATGAAAAGGGAATTTTTAAAATTCAGTTATAACTCCCTTGCAATTCTAAATTATCTTTCTAAAAATAAAAATTTAAATCATTTAAACAGCACACGCACACTTGCACTGTAACATAGACCACTGCTGGTCCACATGGCGCATTTTTGAGACCTACTAATCTGTTCTGGAAAGAAAAGGCTTTTAGGAAAGTAAATGCAGCCCAAGTGGTTGAACTCCTCTCAGGTCCAGAGGTTAACCATGGGTTCCTGTTGTGCATGCACAGCCTGGCACTGAGCACCGAGAGCAGTCACCACTGCTCCAGCTGGGTAGACCTGGTCCTCACACAGGGATGGACCTCTAGGTGGGACTGTTGGAGTCAGACCCCTTGCATTTGAAACAAGCATGACAGATGTGGATTTAATTCCTACCTGGTAAAAACAAATCTTCTTGCACTTCTGCTCTGGCTTCTTCAGAGAAGCATCGTTTTTTCAACCACTCTGCTTCATATTCGCTTGCATGTTCATCAGGCCATGTAATAGAGACCTTCCAACATAAAACAAAAGATAATTTTAGAACAAAAAACCCACCACCTAGAAAAAAAAACCCCAAACCTTCGAAATTGCAGAAATGGTAATATTTAGATCAATAATATCCCAGTTAAGCCTTCCCTGGAGCATAATGGCAAACAAGTACTGAAAACCCACCTGAACATCATCCACTTTTTATAAATGGTCATTTTCACATGAACCATGACCTAATTCTCTGTTTTCTGTTGGCTGCTTTCACTGTGGGAGCTGCGCTCAGCAAAAAGAGGAGAATCACAGAAACTGGCACATATCACTGGGGAGAGTGCTTCACCACAACTCAGAAGAGAGCAAAAATATCTTCCAAAACACTGACAGCTTGTTGAAAAAGGACAAGAAAGACAGGCAAAAAAGAAATGCTAGGAGAGAAATCCCTCTCCTAGTTTTGAACACTCTTCCCTCTTTCAAATAACTTCTAAAAGGTGTTGTTTTTTTTAATTCCTGAAAAAAAACATGAAAAGAAAGCACGCAGCTTTGCTTGCCATGAACTGAAAGAGCTCAGTGCAGTGCACACCCTCTGCTGAATTCTCAAGGCTGTTGAGTAGGTATTGATTCTCTTTTCACATTATCCTGCTCCTTCACATGATGGTAAAACACCAATATCAGTTTACGATCAGTGCTGTGCTTTCATCAGTTCCTGAGTATAAGTGGAAGCAGACAATCCCTCTACTATCATAATACCTTTGCCTATTCAAAGCATGAATTTACACGGCATTAATTTTGGTAACTATCAACTCAGGAGCCCGGAACTCCTCAATACTGACCCTTACCCTGTGGCTGAGCCATACTCCCGCGTGGGTCAGCCTCTGCAAACTCGCCCTGCAGCAAGGCTGCCCCAGCTGCTACAGGGTTGACTGCTGCATTTTTTTAACGTGTTTAAAACACCTTTAAGTGTAAAATGAAGGAAATGAGTTTGCATATCAAAGGAGCCATGTACTGCTTTTATTAAAACCTGTAAAATCTCAATGATATATTAGGTTTTTATACAGCAGGAAAGATTAAAATTCATAGGGAGGGCAGTTCCTGTCCTTTCTTGCCCAACAGCCGTTTCTTTTTCATGAACAAATGTTAATGTAGACAGGTAGATAGAGATATAGACTCTAGGCCAACTCTAAATATTGAGCTCAACTTTGGTTTGAGTGCTTGCTCAAAGATGAAGTCTTTTGCACATTGAAATTAGGTAATACACTGATATTTTTGTTACGGATTACGGTCATCATCACTTTGCCATTTGTTTTCCTGATTTTGAAGCCATTACTTACAGAATAAAGAGGAAAAAAATGTTAAGTGTAATTAAACATGTGGGGAATGCCTGTATTTTCTTTTCAACATCTGGTGATGAAGAAACACAGCAGAATTTTAAAAACCACAATTATATTCTAAAACTGAAGCCCGAGTTTCTGCAACTTCTGCATAACATCTGTAAAGTGAAGTTTCATATAAAGGTGGGAAAATCCAAGTTCCCCAAGTTTTTCCTTAAAATTTTGCAAATACACAGTAGGGCTTGCAGATAAACAAATGGCAATTACAGTATAACCTGGGATTGCCTGTAATTTACTGATTAACAAGCATGTTAGACAAGTTTCACAGGAGGGTGAATGAAGGTTTGATTCAAATACCTTTTTTCTATCCGCCAGAGTGACTTCCTTCACCACAATGTTCACGTCCAGGTCCTCGAAGACCAGCTTGCGTGCCCCAGCTGAGCGCAGGAAGCAGCGGGGACATTGGCAGTTGTCCCTCAGCCAGACGCAGGGGTAGCGGCTCTCACTCCCATCCTCCCACTCCACGCGGACGAAATGACCCTCATCCAAAGCTTCCACCTTCTGTATCCCTGGGTTCATGCTGAGCAGCCGGGCGGCGTGGACCCCCGGCACGGCGTTCCGCCAGCGATGCTGAGTGGTCCCGGCGAGCAGGCTCCTGCCCTTCTGCACTGGTGGCAGGCAGCACGCCCTGCCTCCGGGGACTTTGGCCCTCAGCAGGACGTTCGCCACCGCCCTCCACATTTTGGCTTCTCTAATGAAATCGTTGGAGGGAGAACACCTTTGTGGAGTTCCTAAAACACCATAAAGAGCAGTTTGTTACTGAAGGAGTCAGTATAGCAGAAAGACTGTGTTAAGATGATTCTCCCCTCCCTTCCTCCTGCCTAAACCTTTAGGAACATTCATTATCTGTTCCTTACATTTTCTGAGGTGCAGAGGGTGCATCCAGACCTGCCTATTAGAAAATCCCTTAGTTTAGCAAGGCTTCAATTTGATTCAGCGTCTTGGCCATCTTTTGTTTCTGCAGTCAGTTCAATAGGTATCACACAAATAGTCTCTTTTAAAAAGACACCTTGAGACAAGTTCCACAAATCAAAAGCAGGAGCTACTACCAACCCCATTCAAAAGCTAAAACTTTAAAGCAAACATACCTGCTGTGGCTACCATGGAAAAGAGAACACAGAAGCCATCTCTTACAAACATGACTTTAGCTACAGCAACCGAGTTCTGCAGGAGCTCCTTTCTCCTTTCACAGCCAGACTGTTTTCTATAGATATACTCTTTTATTTAAAGCTAGCTGCATACTGTACTGCAGAAAGATGATGCACCCAGATCTTAAATTAGAAAAGAAGTTCTGGTCTAATGTTTTTCTTATTCAGAAAAATGCTTGGCCTCCCCCTGAAACAATAAATCATTACACACATTTTTAATAGAGTGTTTAGCCATTTCAAATATTGCATATTTATTCCGTATCTTTTTCTGTTGTTCTTGTTCTTAAGCTCACAGGGCAAAATATTGATGCCCCACCAGGACTAAAGTGTCCCCAGTGGTTTTTGCACAAGAAAAACCTCACTGGTTTCAGTATTTTGACTCATTAAGACCTACTGGAGTTGTCAGGTTTTTTTAATTTTTTCCTTTACTACAAGTTAGAACTAGGTTGTACGGGACCCTTGAGTCTCCTTTTGTTTTTATTTCATTTGATTGAGTAAAGTAAATCAGAATATTGATTTCTACTTTCTCTTGTGTGCACACAGTAGTCCCGTTGGAACCCAGTAATTACCAACCTTCACTTGCAATGCAGTCCAAGCTACAGCTAGTTTTGTGCGTACAGACTTAAACCTCTTTTATATCCAGATTGAATATCTTTCCTTTTATATATATATACATATGTACACAAACATATGTATATAAATACATATATGGGTATCTCTACCTTCTTTCCAAAGCATTATTCAAGTAACTCAATTTTCCTCCTAATTGTAAAAATATTTACACCACAAGGCAGGCTGCAGTCTCCTTCTGAGATTTCTTGGACAAAGTTTTATTGTGTATGACTGCAAAGATATGGAATGTTTTAGGGATTTTAACATGCGATAATTGGATACTTATTCTAATCTCCTTGAAACAAAAGACAAGTATTGGAACACAATGAAAGTTTCTAATATACCGAAATTCTAGAATATCTGGTTTCCAAAATAAAAAAAAGAGGGTGACCATTTTAACATACTGTAAACTTTCACTACATCTGTACTTGTTTCAGGATGGTTCTCTGTTCAAGGCAGTGGATTATCTGATGGTAATGGGTCAAATCCACAAACACACTTAAGCAACCAGAATATAGTTTAGAGGAAATTAGAACAATTAAGATGCAGTAGCGCAAGTCATAAAACCATTGCCTAAGTGCTTGAGCAACTCAGAGGCTGTTGATACTTGCCCTTCTGCATACAAAGTTATCCAAATCTGTAAAATGCTAATGCTACCCATATCCAGCATGATGCAGACAGAACTGAGTATCCTCACATGTACCCCTTACCCAGTTTACCCAAGACTGGTGAACTGCTGCACACCAGAAAACCTCGCACGGCACGACAGGGTAAGCAACATCAGAAAACGCCTGACGTCTGGGCAATGCTGAATTGTCCAGCACAAAGCACGGCACTCGTATCCACCTGAATTTAAGAATGCCACTAGAAAGTGTATGAGCAACATAAATGGTCAGATCAATTTATTCCACCTGCCTTTCAGTGTATAAGGAATTCAGGCACAGAGCACTCTTCCCAGGACCAACTACCCAGCTCCTTTGGGGATACGGACGCTTTTCTCTGTGTACTAAATATAAGTATCCTACTCCTGTAGGTATCTGCTTAAGACAAGACCACGAGAACCAGAATTGGCTTCTGAACTTTAAGGCCACCAGAAAGCTCCTTTCTGGCAGGGAAAATTCTGAAAACTGGATATACATAATACACCCACCTAAATAGTCCATTACAGTTTGTCCATAATGTATTTCGTACATTACATCCATCCATCCAGTAGTTCATGTACTGGTTTGGTACACAATTTTTCGTATCTTACTTCAGTGGCTTACCAAATACTTTAAGTATTATTCACATGCTCAGTGTGTAACCTAAGCAAAGACTCTTCTTCTTTTAACTTTAGCATGGAGGTTATAACTACCTGGAGGTTGTATATGAATTTACTGTAAATATTTTTCTTCAAAATGGCAAAACAAGGAACCAGAAAAAATATTTAAGCCCTTACTTTCTGACTGTGTCTCAGAGAAGATTCATCACTAAGTTTAAAATCCATGAAGCTCGCCAGGTTCAAAGGGCTTCTAGACATCCATTTTACCATTCAATTAAGAAATCTGAACTTGCTTCTAAGAGACTCCTACTCACTAGTGGTAATAGAAAACCACATCAGTATTTTCTTTTATGGCAAGAAACTGAGGTGAGTTTATTGTCTTCCTATCACAGATGTTGCTTAACTGGTATTTGTTCACCAGGTAATGGATAACTCAGTCACACAAAACGCACATCAAACAGAATCCCTCCTAAATCTGTGACAGTAAGTTTTGTAAATGTTTTGGAACAAAAGGTCAACCTAAAAAAAAGCCAGGTGCAATCAATCCTGCCAGACATAATTTCTAGATTAAAAAAAGAATAATAAAACTTCTAGAAACTACTGAGGTGAGTTACATGTAATTTATGTTCCAGTGGCAAAGGCCGTAAGCCAAACAGGAATTTTCACCTTTGATTGGATGTGAGAAGCTTGTACAGGAGGGTTCACCTCGCCTAACTTCAGGCATGTACTGCAGTGACTGGCACCTGAACATCATACGCACATCGCCAACACTCCTAACAACAGGCACATCTGGATCACAATTCATCTGCCCTTGTCAGAAACCTGCTTCAGGATGTGAGGAACTGAACTCTTATTTCTCTTCACTGACTACAAAAAGAGCCTCAGTAACTAGCTCCGATGCAGATGTTACACCGTCAGTGTTTACATTCAGCAAGACTACTTTTCATGGCATTAATGTTACAATTAACTGATGCTTCTGTTTACAGACCACCATTGCTACGTACAATTCACTAAACACAATAGTGACGGGAGAAACATGGACGATGGCAGCCCTACACTTAACTGCCACACAGAGAAAGCCTGTGCTGCTGTCGGTGGTACCCCTGTTCCATGAGACTGCAGTTTTTGGTGTCATCAGTCAAATCTATTTGTTCATCACGAAGAACTCCCTTGAAATACTTCCAGTCCTCATAGCCAGAATCTGAAACAGCCCCTGCATCCCACAGAGAGAGGGGAGGATCTCCTTCACAGGCTGCAGCAGGAGCCTTTGATATGTTTAGGATAGGAGACAACTCCACTGGACACTTTGCAATATTAATAAAAATCATTATATGTGGCTTTTTTAATATGCAGATCTACTTTGCCTACTGTTACTCTGCCTCAAGACTCCAGACCTATTCATATCTTTCCTTTATGTCTATTTATTGAAGTCAGTGAACTTGTACCTGCATAACACCACAGTTAACTATGAGAGAATTAGGCCCTCCAGCTCTAGTATTATTCAGTTTGCTGGTTACGCAAGAGGAAGCTGTGAAAATTATTATAGCAAAAAGATTTCCCTTGTGGTGAAGTTAAGCATTTACTCTTTAAATACACCACAGTGTTTGCATTAAACTTCTGTTTCTGTCTTTGCTGAAAAGCAATTTTTCGCGTTAGCCACCTACCAAGAGAAATCTTGTAACAATAAAAAGGCTGTTTATTGTTTTCCTTGAGTTAGTCATATCACGGTATCATTATTAACATGAAAATCCAGATGACAATGATTAAAAATATCTGCTACAGCATGCCCTCTAGACATCTTTCCTCTTAGATACACAAATTAAATAGATCTGCAAGTCTGGTTTTTGTCCCATATACATGCAGAAACTTCTCCCGTTGGTAGGATTTTTTTTCCAATTTGCATCAGCGGGGTGCTAGAGTATTCTGGGTCAAGTTCTCCACAGAGGCCACCTGGCATGTCTTCACTGGACTACTCCAGTAAGGCATTTCACGCCAACCAGGGATTTGTCAAAACTTCTACTACAGTGCCCAACCTTCTCAGCTGGGACCTCTGTTCCAGGTGAGTGTCAGGCACATCGAGCACCCTCCTTCTCACCTGCACTGTGCAAGAACCTGGACACTCAGGCTATTCAGCTGCAGGTCGTAGACGCAGCACCCATCCACTCTGACCCTCCCAGGGACCACCAGCCTCCAGCACTCCAAAGCAGCAAGGGGGAAGAGGATAACTACCAGCTCCTGCTGGAATGACAAAGGCAGCCTTGTGCTGGCATTCCTCCCTCCTGGAGCAATGGATGACAGGAGGCATAGAGCTGGGATGAAATATTCCTCAAGCAGCACTAGCAAGCCTCTAGCTGCCACAAGAACAAGAAATCCCAGCCTGATGGCTCTGCCCATTTCCAGCCTGCTGTAAGGAAAGGAAAGGTGTCCGCGGACTGGGTGGATTTGTCTGGAAACTGTGTGTTTTTCCTGATTTCTAATTAAATGATTTTTCTTTACATTGAACACATACAGGACATGAAGGTGGGCCTGCAAATAACAGTGGAAAACTCTGAACCGTTCATACTGGTATCTTCAGAAAATCCTGCATCTGCACGCTTAAAAGTACCACACAGAAGCCAACTACTACCTTCCCACTCAATGACAAAGAAAACATTCTTCCCCCTTACTAGTAAGTGTATCTATAAATGGTGTAACAGGGCAAACCATTTCCATTCCTGATCAGTGATTTGCACAACTATAACTACTGGGTTATACTGCTGTTTTCCCAAAACCTTTAAGTTAAGACACAATACTAAATGCTAGAGAAATACAATTTTATGTCTCAAAAAACCTGGAGTCCAAGAGAGCTGAGCTGCTGGTAAGAAAAACAAATCCAAATGCCTGGTGCTGATGGTGCTGGGCCACTGCAGAAAATGCATCTCTTATTCTAGGAGACTACTGAAGATGCTTAACAGAATCAGTCATGCAACATGGATTCTCTTGTTGTGTTCGGTGTAGTTTTTCAACTCTTGACAGAGGTTCGCCTTGTTATTTCATTTTTTTCCATTTTTACAATAAAAGTAGGATGCTAATCTTAAATTAACGGAGGCTAAATTACCAGCAGGTGGTCCAGGAGTTTTTATCCCCTTGTCCGTTGAAAATTTTCAGGCAGACACTTATCCCTGTGCTGCTATTTTACACTTGAAGTTGCATTCTGTACTGAACTAGGAGCAGAACTCACTGGTTCATCTAAAGTTAGCATGCTCGTAACCATGGTCAAATTGAAGAGCAACTGATAACACAAAACAAATTCTCTATATCACATCTCCCTGCATTTCTTGTCTCTGAACCGCTGTTATCTGCATGACCCTGGAAGACACCATATGCAACTCTGCTCTTAGTTATCAGACCTCAGATTTGCATAGTTTAAAAAAAATACCACCTATAGCTCCTATGAGTTGCACTGTCCCACGTGAACATTGTCCCAGGCTCAAGGATTTTCTGTCCACATTATCATTATTCACTCATAATCCTCAGCAGCATGACAAAGGTCAGCCTGGATACCGACAGGCAATTACGATTTAGGGCGATCCCCATCACCTGGAGGCTATGCTTTCAGTCTTCCCCAGCTCTCCAGTTAAAAATTAATGCTCACTATTCTCTTTCTCCTTCAGCCTCCTCAGTCTTCACCCCACTAGACATCCTCCAGAGTCCCGTTTGCTGACAGCGGCAGTATGTGTGTTAGCTTTACCTGCACAGCTGCTTAAAAATTAGTTCTGGTTAATGCTACTTTAAGACAGCCGAGCTACTTTGGATAACAATATGTTCTCCTCACACAAGGTTAAGAAGCCGCAGAGAAATGAAGGGTATAATTGGTGTATCGTAACCAAGTTTTAGCCGTGCCTTAAAACCAGTTTACTGCATCAGAAGTTGGTTGGAGTAACCAGATCTACGTAGGATGGAGCAGAATTTAACACGGATCCATGAAAACTTAAGACAACTTGCAGGAAGAGCCCGAGCTGGTCTCAGTTTGAACTGCGGGTTTCTGTCTTGTAAACATTGCCCTAGTCAAAAAATAATGCAACCTTCCAAAAAAGATAACCCTAGACTAAATACAGCGCGCGTACCACCTTTGACAGCAAGGCCGCATCTCGCACACGAGTGCACCAAAAAGTCTCTGTGGGAGAACATTTGCCTGATGCTCTTATCTCAGATTACAACAGAAACAAAGGGGAAAATACGTACCATAAAGGGAAAAAACCCCTCTGCGCGTTTACATTACTTCACGTTCCGAGATGGCTGCGTGTGAAGGCCCGGGAGGAGATGCTGCCTGACGGATTCCCGTTCGGGAGCCAGCCTTCCGTCCCGCCCCGGCTTCCAGTCCCCTACCTGAGGGTGAGGGCAGTGAGTGACCGAGCAGCCCAGCTTTCGCGGGCAGCTCCAGCGGAGGACGCCGCTCGCTCCGTGCCGCCCGCCCCCCCCCGGAGACGCGAGGCGGGCGCGAGGCCCGCGCCCCCACGGCCGGGCCCGCGCTCAGGAGCGGGGCGCGGAGGGCGGCTGGGGCCGGCGGCAGCCGCCTCGGCCGCTCCGCCGCCGGGTGCCGCGCCCGCCCTGCGCCCCCGAGGCTCCCCAGCACCCCAGCGGGACCGGGGGGGCCGCGCCCCCGCCCCGGCTCCCCTCACCTGCTTGCCCGCCGCCCAGCAGCTCGGCTGGGCCGGGCTCCCGGCGCCGCCGCAGCGCCCTCCCGGCGAGCAGCGGCGGGTAACGGCGGGTAACGGCCGCCCGCCCGCCCTGCGCGGAGGTTCCCAGGGAATTCGGCTCGGGGATGGATCACTTTTGGGCCGAAGGGTCCCTTCCAACCCTTGCAATTCTGTGATTATTTCATAAATCATTGCCCCCGCCAAACACCGCGGAGAGAAGGGGGCTCAATTTGTGCATTGTTACCACTGCACTGGCCTTGCACTTGACCGAGGGAGGGATTTTTAAGAGGCATTTGGCCTTGATTTGAGGAGGAAAGGGTGGAAAAAGCCATCATTTCCAGTGGCTTCTTCTCCCATATGTGTAACAAACGCTTCCCAGCCCCTTCTGGCTCCCAGTTTTTGGTGAGGAGAGAGATCAGACTCAGAACCCTCTTGGACCACAGGACCAAAGCGAGGACCTAGCACAGAGTGCTCCGGCTGTCCTCACTAGGTGTGATGAGCCGCATGCCCTCACAACAGAAGCAGAGAGAGAAAGAAAAAAAAAAGGCAAGGAAAAAACCAAACTGAAGTGTTTATACACCAGACATAGGCTATAGTAAACATCACCACATACGGAAGATGGCCTGTACAAGCAAGATTTAGTGGGGCCAAACAGAACCTATGTTGAGGCATGAAACATCCCTGCTATTTCAGATGGAGCAGCCCTTGTCTGCACCCTCCAAGTTAATGGTGCAGACTTGTATCAGGAATTGTGTGGCCAGCAGGACCAAGGGAAGTGATCACAAACCTGTACTCAGCACTGGTGAGGCCACCCCTTGAATGCTGTGCTCAGTTTTGGGCTACTCACTACAAGAAGGACATCAAGGTGCTGGAATGTGTCCAGAGAAGGGCAACAAAGCTGGTGAGGGGTGTGGCGTGCAAGGCTGATGGGGAGCAGCTGCGGGAACTGGGGGTGTTCAGCCTGGAGAAGAGGAGACTGAGGGGAGACCTGATTGCCCTCTACAACTGCCTGAAAGGAGGCTGTAGTGAGGTGGGTGTTGGTCTCTTTGAAGTAACAAGCGATAGGACAAGAGGAAATGGCCTCAAGTTCCGCCAGGGTAGGTTTAGCTTGGATACAAGGAAAAATTTCTTCACCAAAAGGGTTGTCAAGCATTGGAATGGGCTGCCCAGGGAAGCGGTTGAGTCCTCATCCCTGCAGGTACTTAGGGACGTGGTTTAGTGGTGGACTCGTCAGTGTTAGGTTAATGGTTGGACTCGACGATCTTAAAGGTCTTTTCCAACCTGAATGATTCTATGAGATCATTTTACTGTCACAAAAATCTTGTAAGCAGTAAGCTTCAGGCAGATGAACTTTCTGGGAATAAATTTAAAACCAGCATCTAAGATACCCTCATTATTTAGTGCCTGACACCTTCCAGCTGGTCAATAGTTAACGCTGCATTTATTTGAATAGCGTGTTTCTCATGGTTGAAGGGAGAGAGGTTCTAACAGATAGAAATATGACTTGTGTAGTTGAA
Organism: Butorides virescens; assembly: GCA_017310255.1. NCBI lineage: Eukaryota > Metazoa > Chordata > Aves > Pelecaniformes > Ardeidae > Butorides > Butorides virescens. The sequence goes on along the minus strand of JADKXX010000778.1, from coordinate 8,812 downwards.
GGCAATGGTGGGACATAGCACCTACCAGTTTTTGGCTGCAGCAGCCCATGTCAGTCTTCAAGTTTTCAGCTTGTACCGGGCTGGAATCCCCACCTTCTTCAGTATGCATAAGCTGGTGGCATGACTGACATGAAAAAGAAGAGCTGAACTAAAAAGGAAAAGGAAAACCTTAATTTTCCTCCCGTTGGGAAGCTTTTTCCCAGCTGTGCAAGAGGCACCTGCTCCACTGGACACTCAGCGACCATACTGTGGTCTGCAAGGCACCCAGAAAAGCCCTGACGCCTCAGTATAACCAATAAAGGGAAATCCTTCAACATAAATGTTGCCTAAGCAGCACTTTCCACAGACAGTAAGGCATTCACAAAGATGAAAAGTTGGCTCATTGGATGGAAACAAGTACATACAGAAGTGAAAATATTCAGTGACTGTTTAGAGACTAAGCATTTTGGCAGTTAAAAAGGGCTAAGGCTGAGTCTGCGACTTATAGGAAATTAAATATTTTTGTTGGTAGCTATCATTCAACATCTTCCATAAAAAACAATCTTCACCTGCCAAAGTAGTGCTGTAATGTATGGAGTTGGATGCATGACTTTAAGGAAAGAGTGGTAGGAATTAGTTGCTTTCAAATTAGGTCCGAAATCCATTTTCCATCTTTCTTTTGCATTCTTGCCCTTTTTTTTTTTTTTTTTCCCCCATTTTCTCTATGGAACACACATATTCTTCATTGTCATGGCCGTCTTCTTTTTTTTTAATCTTTCAATAAGTAACTAATGTATACCTCCTCCCTGCCTTCCATTTAAATATATTATTTGAAACCAGGAGCTTGAAAATTCCAAATTATTTTCAAGGTTTGATAGATTGGGTGTCTGGCAGATAGTTGGTTTCATTTCATATATATTGTTTACAAATTGCTTTATTTATTTCTCCCAGAGTTTTAATTACTCTTCATTAAAAAAAAATAAAAAAAAAAAAAGAAAAAAAGCAAAGAAGAGAATTCTGTACCTGCAGATATTTTACGAAGAGTACATACCTTATTTACACACCTTAATGCCTTGTGTCAATCACTAATCTGCAAGTAGTAGCTCTTAGGAAGTGTGAACATTCTGCCCAGGCTGAACACAGATTGTTGCTTGAGAAGCCACAGTTTTTAATGTCCTGACTCTTACGCCGTTGGCTTTGCAACCCATTACATTAACACTAGGTTTCTCAAGTATTTTTGCTTCTTTGTTTTCTTTTAGAACCAGCGCACACCCTATTAAATGCATCCTGGCTGAAAGAAAGCATTTTATATATTGTATATGTTTATAATTAATTTCTTATTTGTACTAATTAAAGGGAGAATCAAGTGAATAAATTCATTTCAAGTGTGGGGAAACAAATCAAATTGTATCTAGATTAAGTATTTAGAGGGTTTTAATGAGTCAATTCTGTTACAAACACAAACAAAGTATATAAGCATACATATAAATCCCCATCAGGCTGAAAAAAAAGAACCAGAATAAATTTTGTTTAGACCTTAGGAAGAAAAGCTGTACCTAGACCAAGAATGGAGATTTTTTTCCAAGCCAAAAAGGGAACATTTTGAAGCATTATAAGCATAATAAGGAGGGTGTGAGAATTGAAACAGTCATAAGTTTCATTTGGTAACAGGAGCACTCCAAGGTGTTTGCGAGACCGGGTCTCTATTTTTATAAGGAGTATTACATAATACACAAGTGGAAAAAGTATCCTATCCGAGTGGAAATAAAAACAAGCTGCCTTCAAGATGACATAACTCAGCAAAATATGAATCAGTAGTGTTGTGCTTACATTTGCTGAGCATCGATAAAAGCAAGAATTTTAAAAGAGGTATGTCAGAAGTCCTACAGAATGAAAATCTGGACCTTATTTATTTTACAGTACGTTAACGTGCCTCTTCACTGTCACAACATCATTTTGCTGAATACTGCAGTGCAAGATCAGTTCTCCGATTCCCTTTGGGCTATACTCTCTCATTCGTACAGGGAAGTACGGTACCATGGGGTTACGCCATAGGTGTCCATGTGCCTACTAGTCTATGCAGTAAGTTACTGCCAAATAAATTTAAGGTTGGCAGCAATTAGTAGGTAAAGAGCATTGCAAAATTTAAAGTCACGGGCTAACATGCAAAGAGTATAAGAAGCAGAACACCCTTAGGAAGCCAACTCTGATGTTTGTCCAATACATTTCTTTCCCTGACATGAGCATAAAAGGCTATGAACCAGACCAGCATTGCCAGTGGAGTCTGACATACCAAGAACAATGACGTTTTCCTGGTCCTGTGAGCTTCAACTCTGCGCACGTGCTGAGGAGATGCAAGCAGCAACTCAGAGGAGGCGCGAGACATCTATGCAGCAGGGCAGACTGAAACGTAGCTTAGAAAGGTAGAGGAATTAATACTAAATTCAGTAAGACTATGTAAGTAAATAACTACCATGCAGCCTGCATATGGTTGAGGAACCAGACACAATGGAAAGGCGATTAGGATAAGAACTATAAATCAATATATATGTAGCACGGGGGAATGCCTGGCTTTTTGAGAAGCCTGATTGCCACAGAAATATAAATGTTAGAAACAAAAACTAGGCCTGGTTGCAAACCGCCTTCTACAGTAAATAAGCAGAGGGTGAACTTCAGCTCATTCTTGATTTATATGGTCACATTTATTCCTCCTCACTCATATCAGGAAGAAAAACCTGAGCATGGTTTACCTCTTATTCATTCAGTCATTTTTTTTCCCCTAGGGTTACTCTTCTGAAGTTAGAGGGTATGCAAGATATTATTTAAAATTACAAACCTAATAGCATCCTGACTTGTATGCTGATCAGGTTATGAACTGGCTTGTGTTACATTGTGCCTGTTAGAATCCAGAATTAATAAGTATATTACTTTGTAAGAAAGCATCAAAACATAAAATAATTTGCAAGATATTTAACTTATGCACTCATATTACTCTGAATTTTAATGCAAGTCTCGGTTAAATCACATTAAATTGCAAACAAATTTATTTTCATAAAAAAGGACAAAGCCTACTATTGAGAAAAGCTGACTGCTCTCAATTAACCAAAGAGCTGTCAACACAGAAAGTATATGGGGAAGAATTCTTTATCACTACCCAGGTAAAGGCATAACAAGCTCTTCGATAAATTAAAGTAAAAAAGCTGGACCTAGCACTAAACTGAAAATCCCGATCACATTATTTTTGAGATGAGATGATAAGCAGACAGAAAAAAACAGCTTGCAGTTTGGACGGTCTGTCTATAGTAAAATCTCTATTATTTACACTAAGACTAATTTAAGGTGGTTACTCATATCACAGTGAAATGTTTGCAGCACGGAAAAAGTATGGAAAATACGATGCAAGTACATAGCTTTTTCGGTCCTTCTGCACTTGCCAATATCTAGTGCTGGATAATGAATCTCTCCCTAGGCCAACCCTCTCCAAGGACTTTTTTTTCCCCGCCCCAAAGAGTTCAGACACAAACAATTACTACTACATAGGCAGTTTCTAAGCACTTAAGAGAGGTACACGTACAGCCTGAGGAAGGTTGTCATCTGAGAAAATATGATACACTTGGCATTGTCTTTTCTTATGAAAGAATGTTAATAGCGTGTTGGAGACGGTCAGCAATACCTCCCCAAGGTAAGGCAGTTTTCAAGGACGAACGACTCTACAAGCCATGAATGACCCTGTCCAAGCCAAATCATTAAAAATGTAATGATTATAGAGACCATATGTTTTTCTTGTTACAGAATTAGTCATTAAATTCTGCCTTTTCCAGTTGTAAACCGATCTTGTAGGCAGGATGACAACTTTATGAAGAAATAAAATAAGCGCAGAGTTACAGTCTTTTTATACATACATATTCTAGTAAAACCTTTGTAAAAAAACGTGTAGCAGGGTCAGTATTTTTGCCAGTTTCACATACTTCAGGAATGAAATACGGACCCATGAATTGGTCGATTTTTGCTAGTGGCTTGCCAAAAATCAAAGTAATACAAAATCAATTCCCCAGTGAGCTGTAAGTAAAAATACATTTAAAAGACAGAAAAATGCCAGATTTCAAACATACAGGATTACTTCAGGAATAACGTCTGTCAAATTCATTTCACTCAGCAGCACTTCAGTGTTAGCTGAAAACTTCTTTACCAATCACAAAAGTGATAGTCGGTAAGCACGAGCAAGGAGCTGGTAAAGTAACATGAAGTCCAGCTAAGTTAACAGCCGTGCCAACAGCAACAGATGCCCCCACCAGAATTTCTCCACAAAGTGCATGGTTTTCTAGGCAAGGTTATAACCAGAGTTGATGCTTTCTCCGTAGCTCACCAGGTTGTTTCTATTGACTGAGGGAAGCGTACTTTTTTGCTTCCGAGGTAGGCATCTTGGCAACCCGCACCTGAGCGCACGACAGCTTACAGGAGCAACAGCTTGGCTTCAGAAAATTCATACTCCCAGCTTGGCACACACAGGGTTTTTGAGAGACTTACCATGTTTTCGAAAGCTTCCCTCCACTTCTCCGTTTCTTGGGATGGTCCTGGGTAGGTCAATCTGTGGAACTTTGGAAGTTGCAATTTAGAAAGCCACAGTTTGCACCACCCCCCCACCCCGAATTCCTAGCCATTCACTTGTCACAAGGCAAGCCCAGCCTTTTCTTTCCCAAGTTTTTATTAGCGCTGATGTGAGACAGCACAGTTTGCTCTGTTTTCGTGCCCATGAGCATATCAGTAGAAGTGAGAATCTCCCCAGCAGAGCAAGGCCTTCAAAAGCAAGCTGCCTGGAAGGGAGTGGAGGTGCAACTCTTAATGCCTTGCTTTGACTCCTGAGGAGTTAAATCACAGGTTGAGTGGCAAAGAAAACTTAAGTAAGCTCTCTATGCCTGTTCCAGCTGCATTACTCTTTTTTTCAGAAAACATTGTCATCTGCTTTTCAGTACCATCAACTCTTTAATAAGTTCAGAAAACAATACATATTTTTAAAATCTCCACAACACCACAAAAAAAGACCAAGTCAGCTTAATCTTAATTTGAACTTCTGCATTAAAAAAAAAAGAAAGGAAAAAAAGAGCCCAACACTGATGCGATATTTAAACACAACAGGAGGAGCTATTGGGTCAAAATAGCTGTTACAATCATCTTTTTAAAGTGCTCTGCCTAAAAATCCTTACTGAGTTTTCAGTGATAGAAAGGCCTTTACTATGTGAAATAGTCTGTATAAAACCAGAGGATCTGCATCTCTTCTAATTAAAGTTTTATCAGATAAAAAAGCAAAAGCAGAAAAAAAAATAAGATTCCAAACAGGATTGCAATGTAGTTTTCATATTTTTTAAAGAACTATTTGAATTTAAAACTTTAAACTGCTGGATATCACTAAACACCTAGTTCTTGCAGGCACTGCAATGTATAAAGGCCATTTAATCTATCAGCTCTGACTCAAAATCAATACATTTAATATGTACATTTGTTCGGACCAGCCAAAATGATGTAAATCAAATTCTAGTAGATATAAATGTCCTAAAAGAGTTCTGTACTGGCTTCATCAAATCCACACAAGACTGATCCTTTTTACTAAACATGTGAACTTACACATAGACCAGACTCCGATGTGCACATTTTCTTTTTGAAAGAGAACATTTAATACCCTTTACAATCAATGTTACAGAGCAGAATTCTGATTTTGTTCCCATTTCAAATATAAAAAAGTTTAATTTTGCTGAAACACAAATCAATAGTGACATTTATCAAAATTTATCACATGAAACATCAGTGTGCGTTTTAAAGAACCATGGTTTTGTTTCATTACGTGACAACTTCCAGACAGGGGCATTGAGCAGAATGAGTTCTGCTGTAAAGCTCCACAAGTTACACCATCTCCTGCTTTGAAAAGTAAGCGCTCTGCAAACATTTACTCTCTTGGCATGCTGCGTACATTGGGATAGTTTGAGCCTGACTAAAAGTTGGCTACTGCAAAGAGAATAGCCAAGCTGCCTAAAGCATATTCAAGCAGCTCTGTTTTACACTACTACTACTACTATTTTTCTATTAGGATTTGAATATTGCTCTCATATGGCTAAAAAACTAGCATGGCCTGCCATTTTAGTTTCTTTACTTATGTTTACAATTCATGTTACAACCAACGACTCAGCAGGTAAGCAGAGCCTAGAACTCCTCTTAAGAGGTATCGGGGCACAAATGGAACCGCGGGACATGTTTGGCACCTACTTCTAAATGGGTAAGATTCAGAGAGAAGGGAGCAACTGGACATGAATGAAACCGTCAGACACTTTTAGAGCTTGGTCCATCCCAGAAATGCTGTATGGTTTGCTGTGACAGCAGACAGACAAGACTCAGTGACTCCGATGGCCTGTTTCACTCCTGTGTTATTATTATCTAACCCTAGTGGCAAGGAAAGTATCACAAATAAATTAATTTTTAAGAGCTAGAACCCATCTTACCTTCTCACTTGAAAACATACCTGAATATAACACTGCATAGTTCCACTGAAGTTAATAAGATGCTGCAGTGTTTTCAGGGGCTGGAAAGGCAGATCTTCAAAGACACTGGGGAGCTAAAGGTGCAAACTGACATCTTCAAGCATCCTGCCAGGAGCTGCACCTCGCTGCCTCTAGCGAAGGCGAGCCGCCTGGATGGTCCAGAGGTTCCGTCAGCATGTACCTTCATCAGACATTTCTCAGTGCCTTCACGCTGTGGTCCCAGGTGACTTAACGTTGATCCACTGCACTTCTGAGCAACTTACTTAACAGTTTACAGACCAAAGTTTAACGGAACGCCAGGAGGGTTAACAAGATCAGACCTCAAATGTGCGGCAAACATTCTCTTCCAGTACCATGAGGCTGCTATTTTCTTAAAAAGGCTTACGGACTCCAGAAAAATCTGCCCTATGCGCCCTTCTGTATCATTACTTTTAATGAAACTTGCTTACCTCTTGAGGCTGTAAATTTTTATTTGTTTTTACTAAAAAGCAAGTCATTTCACTTGGTGGGATCTACATAGTTGCAACTTTTTGCCAAAAAGACATCTTACAACAACGTGTTTTAAATCAAGAGCATCTCAAGCAGAACAATAAAAGAAAAAAAAAGAGTGCTTTAACATTGTTTTCAAATATTTATTAAAACAACATATGAACTTTTTTCATCCAAACAGTGATTCTGCCCGCAGTATCTGTAACCTGGTAGCCGTGTTACCCCCAACTGACAATTAAATAGCAATGAGTCTGAAGACCCAAACAACCCTCCCCCTCCTTCCCATTAGGCACTTTTGCTATTGTCTAGGAGCACAAATAATTTTATTAATAGGTTAGCTAGCAAAAGTACAAAGGCACCAACGAGAAATGACATTGAGCTGGCACAGACTAAACCTCATTGCCTGCTTTAGAAACATGCTCTAAGAAATCTGGCTCTCCAATTTAGGATCTGAAACTGCAATCACTGTGAGGGCTCCTTCTTCTTACTATAAAAACCTGCATCAGCATTCTCAGGATCTGACGTAAGCCTTTTTGGCTGGCTCTTGGGGTTATGATAGCTTAGAGTCACAGATAAGCAAGCCTGTGGAAGAGTACAAATCCCACCAGAACAGTTCCCGTCTTTCAAAACGCAAATGGCAATCACAGCTTTAAGTTACGTAGTAGAACAATGGTTTACGTGCGTAAAATACATACTGTTACAAAAAGTTTAAGAAAGTTAATAGAGGGCCAGAGGTTTCACCCTGAAGGAGAGTAACAACAAAAGCAATTTAAGCATCTGCTACACGCGAGTCCAGGCGTGGCTGGCGAGCACCGCGCTCCATCCACGGTTGCGGCAGGTGAGCCGCAGCAGAAAAGGCGATACATAAACCGACAGCAGGGAACCGGAGAGCTTGCTTCGCTTTGCAACCGAAGGCGAACAATACAACACGGGGTGCTTTTCTTTAAATATGGGCTATTAACTTAAACGTACCTCTAACCTCCTAGTGTACAGAAACACGCTACTTGCTCAGGGAGTCACACGTAATAAATAAGTTTCTCCAGGAGGCAGGGTGGCGGTGGCCCTTCCGACAGACCCCGCTCGGCTGGGGCCTCAGGCCCGGAGATAGTCGTTCTTGAGGCGGCTGAGGCGGGCGCCGTGGCTGCGGACGGTGAGGGCCAGGAGGTCGTGCTTGTCCCGCAGCCCGCTGGAGATGTGCCGGGTCTCCCGCAGCAGGGCCCGGGCGTGCAGCAGCAGCCCCAGGAAGCTGTCGCCCAGGCGGGCCTCCTCCCGGCCCCCCTGCTCCTGCCCCTGGCGGAACTTGCCCTCCAGCTCGCTCAGCGACCGGTCCGAGCTGGAGTAGGCGTCGCTGATCTGGGCGGACTCGCGGCGCAGGTAGGTGCTGTAGCTCTCCTCCCCGTCCAGGTCGTAGGAGATGCTCTTGCCGATGCCCTCCAGCACCCGGCCCGCGTCCTCCACCTGCCGGCCCAGCACCGTCAGCTCCTCCCGCAGGCTCAGCCCGCCGCCGCCCGCCGCCGCCGCCGCCCCGCACCGCCGCTGCTCGCTCACCCTGAAGAGCAGCTGGCACCGCTCGGGGTCGTCGTTCTCCTCGTAGTCCCCGTCGGGGACGAAGTAGTGGTGCAGGGTGCCGTTGGACATCTCGGGGTACAGCGGCCCCTCGAAGTACCCGCGGCAGAGGCTGCAGAGGCCGCCCAGCCAGAGCAGGCGCAGCGCTGCCGGCATGCTGCGGCCGGCGCCGGGCAGCCGGGCGGCCTAGGGGCGGACGGCCCCGCGCTGCCGCTGCCGCTGCCCCCGCCCGCGCCCCATGGGGCTCC
>JADKXX010000777.1:0-273298 GCA_017310255.1 Butorides virescens | reverse complement strand
GCTCCGCCGCGGGCCGGGCCGGTTATGGCGGGCGGAGGCCTGGCGGCGCTCTGGGGCCGGGGGCCGGCGCACCGCCCTTAAAAGCCGGGCGGCCCGGGCGGAGGAGGAAGCGGCCCCCGCGCCGCGCCGGGCAGGGCCGGGCCGCCCCCCGCCCCGGGCACCGGCCGCCGGGCACCGCCCCCGGCATCGCCCCCCCGGGGGTCCTCCGGCGCGGGGAGGAGGGCGCGCACCCCTCTCTCCCCTCAATAAACAAAAAATCCCCCCCGAACCTGGGACTGCGCCGCTTTTCTCCTCTTGCCGTTCGAAACGCCCGCGCTGGGGACGGTCTGATTTCAGAGCAGCCCCCCGTGCCCCCCGGCCCTCCCCGGGGTGCGGGGCAGAGGGACCTCGCAAAGCCGCAAACGGGCGCCCGCCCGGTTCGTCACCCGCGAAATACGCCAGAGGGGAAAAGACGCGGGGTGTAATGCAGTAAACCTCGGTAGGGTAAAGATGGGGAAATGAAATGCCAAATCTGGTCGCACATAAAATGTCAGATGCGCTTGAGGAAAATTCAAATACAGTTCATCCTACAGGGCCGACTACCTGAAATCTTAAGTGCTTCTCTTTTCATGAAACCATATTGTGCGTGAATCCAGGAGCTGGATTACAGCGGGGTCAAACCTCGCACGTTACTACCGTGAATCTGCCTTTACTATCTTTGAGTTGTTAAATCAAGGTGAGATCACAAAAAGAAAGGGCCTGTGAAGTTAGCAGCTCTTTTCACATCATCTTTCCTCTTCCGTGGAAAAAAGTCAACAGCTAGCAGAGATTGTACCACAGCCTGCAGTCATCCAGCGTTAAAACTCCCACTGCTGTTTGTGAGGGCGTTGCATGCAAAAACATTTATATCGCCTCTTTAATGTAAATATTTTCACTATCATCCCAATACTTTCTGCTCATTGTAAATAACTATGATGCTTACAGTTGACTTGATTGGGAAATAGGCCGGCCGCTTACATTGTATCACTGCTTTTTTTTGCTATTACGCTGGGCATTGTAGATTTAGAGCCTTATGGGGCACAGGGGGTTCTTAGGCTGCTGTGACTTTAGGCACCTCCGTTTCAATTGCAGAGTCTCGAGCGCGTTCCCTCACAGCTCCTGTAATCACAAGCTATCCTGGTTCTGGGCCCACGTGAAGCAAATGGCTGCTGCAGAGAGCCGCTGCTCTTCTCCAGCTGAAGTGTGCTGAGCTCCACAAGCTGCTCCTTTCTTCGCTTGCCATTCCTTGAGAGGCTCCAGCAAGGCCCCTCTCCATGTATCTGGCTTTGGTGGCTGGCACCCCTGCTACCAATGGGGCTGGGGGGTCTGTGATGGGCTTAACTACACGGCCAGGCCCTTTAAGGTATGACACAGCAGCACTGAATGCAAGTTCTCACTGGCAGCGTGGCCTTTAATACTATATATATGTCCCAAATATTGACTTTAGAGCCAACTGAAGTGCTTTATGTAAGCACTGGAGGTCATAAGAACTAAAAAACACCAAGCAACAAGAGCAAAAAATAAACCAATCAGTCAGCCAACCAACAAAAGCCTAACCCAGCGATAGCAAGGGTAATAGCCGAACCCTTCACTTACTGAATTGCTTTAAGTAGACTTTCCAAGCCTCGGAGACAGTTAAGACCACGCACACATACACCTCCAGGTGGGCGATCCTTGCAGCGTCCAGGCAGTGCTGAAAACCCAGGTCAGACAAGTTATCCAAACAAAACACCCCACACGTTTGGAAACATTTTAAATTTGTAATTAAGTTCAGAAAACACTCATATAAATAGGTTGGATTAGGCTAAGCTTTTGTGCTTCAGCTTTCTATAAAAGGTTTAGAGCTTATTCAACTGAGCCTGTCTGGCATTTGTCCTTAGTCTGTGTTTGCCAACAGGGGCTCTTTCAAACAATTTTATTCCCAGGACGCTCTTCTTTCACCTAATATTTTATTTGGTTTCCAATTCTTTGCCAGCCATAGTACTTTATCTACATAAGTTTCCAGCCTGGCTGGTGTTACTGCCAGTTGACTGGTTTGGCTGATACTTGGGTTGTGGTGGACTCCACTTTTGAGGTCTCTTCATGGAAGTACCGCACTGTAAATCACTCGGCTATAGCTTTGTCAGCATGGTTGTGCTTTCACCAGTGCCACAGTGGGTAAAAAATTCAGCCTTAGCAAATACTTTTTTTCCGTCTCTTCATACGTTAAGAGACTAGGAGGTGTCTCTTGCTCCCTGCTGCAGCTGCCGACTCCCGACCACTGCTGTTTTCAATTCAACATGCATTATCCATGTTTTATTTAAATTTTACATCAAAATAGCCTCTCCCCAAGTAACCCACTTGGAATGTCTGCTTCTGAAGGAAGTCTGCAATACAGGATCTGCAGCCTTGGTGACTCAGTGGGCAAAGCTTTGGTAAAAGCTGGAACTTGCTGAAAGATACGCAAACAGCCTGATCCAAGGCAATACCTATCATGGCTCAGGGTTACAACGCAACAGAATCCTAAGTTTTAACTGAAAAGCATCAAACAATGGAAAAGAAGTAGGCTTGAGCCAACAGAACAACACTGTGCATGAGGAGCCATTATTCAGTCCAAAATAACATCTAAAAGACAAAAATCTTCAGGCTGCAGTGAGATAATCTAATATGAATAGCTTAAGCTGCCCATAAAACCATGTGCATACAAATGAAAATCAGATTTTTTTTCTTTTTTGAAAGACACACACTGCAAGTAACAATTACCTTTATCCATCAAAACCTGGGTCGAAGGGTCAGACATTTTCATCACTGTTAATGGCAGCAGGAACACCATAGCAATGGCTGAAATAACAACATAAAAATCAGTGTCAACGCAGAGTTTTCAAAAAGTAATTTCTGGCATTGTCTGGGAGGCACAGAGGGCAATAAAACCGAAGGAGGACAGAAGGGAATTTCTCAGGAATACCAGAAACGTGGGGTGGAGAGAACCAGGGAGGAGAGCAAGCAGTTTTCTGCTGAACATTGCATTTTCTGCTGGGAACCCATAGGGGTAGTTGTGTGAGATCAGATAGCTGGGGAGCTTTTGGGATGCATCCAAGAAACAGCTGCTCCTTGTGGCATGCTCCCATGAAGGCCCTCATTGAAACCCTGGCATTGTCAAAAGGCCCATTGATTTCAGCATGACAGTATTTTACCCTCTGTGCCTGCTCAAGCATTTAAAAATTCCTTTTGCATAAAATGAAGGAAAAAATACTGGAAACAAAAATAAAGCAGCATACTGATACTGTCTTTTTACAAATACTTGGTACGAGGTACTCTGCTGTGGTAAAACCATTGTTTTTCCACTAAACAGCATTAAGTTTATAAATACTATACTGCAGAATTTACTCCACGTAACAGCACCAAAATCTGCTGCCGGTCCAGAAATTGCCTATAAATCAATGGCAAATACGCAGCCCGGCACTGGAGTTCAGGTGATGATTGCGTGATCTTCCTCTGCAATCAGTGCTTCCTCCCTGGTTCTTGGCTGACACGTGATTGCTATTTCTGTCACAGATGACAGTAAACTTTGCAGCATCAGGATGCTTCCGATGTAAATGGCCATTAATTTGGAGAACAGATATATGTTATATGGTCCTAAAGGCCCCACAGGCTTTAGGGTATAAATGTTTTCTGACTACTGGCATCTGTTTTCCTGCTGTGAACTGTTCTATGGCTTTACATAAAGATACCTTGTTTAAGCATGAGACTAACAAGAATGTGTGTGTGATTTCTAATTGTAGGGTGTCGTACTAAACGCTCAAATGGCATCAAGTTAGTTGGGCATGAAATAGCCCATGAAAGAATAATGCCATTTTTTTGTAGGAAAATTGCCATAAGTATGTACAAGAAATGCTGCAGAATAAAAAAAGATTTGTCGAATGAAACTTTTATAAAGCACTTAATATTCATTCAGTGTAACTTTGGAATACAACAGAAATTAGGAATGAATATGCTGAAGTACAAACTGTACTGAATGTTCCAGGACCAGCATGCTTACCTGTGGTTACACTGAAATTTTTAATTTCTCAGAAAGTCGCATTTAATTTGGAATTGGAACAGCTGAAGAAGAGATTTCTCAAATACAACTTTGTAGAGAAAATAACTTTGTTGTTACCTTATGCTTAAGGCTGACAGATTCTAATAATCCTTTTCTTCTTCACAGGTTTCAGGCTGAAACCACAGTTGTGTCTGGGCATAGAGTCCTCCGAGTCCTTTAGCACTGGCTCCTCTTGGATAAGCCATACAGAAAACTGAATTCAAAAAACACGAGTAGTTATAGGAACTATTGGGTATGAGGCTGAACGTGAATACAACTAATAGAAAGGGTCTGTCAGGCCGGTTGTCTCAGAAGAATATGCAATTAGTATTGAATCTACTTCAACTTTAGCCAACACCAAAATGAGCTCAACCTTGGCAGAAAAATACAGAAAGAGGTTTTACCACAGCCCCTCCCTGTAGTGGGTGCTGGTTTACTTTATGTAAATATAATTTGCTTAAAGCAGAAAATTGAGGATGTGCTCAGGTTATTTTTGAAAAGAGAAGTGATGCAGCTGGATTCTTCCTAAGAAGGGAGGAGGATTAAAAGAAGGTTGAAGAAGGGGGAACATTTACTGGTATGATACTAGTGCAGTTTCTGTCTGTTGATGAAAAACCTCGAACCTCAAAAGGGATCTCTCTAGTATTTGTTCAGGAAGGTTCCTGAAGTGGAAATAATAACACTTCCTCGGTGGACATGAAAACACTTAAAAAAGCATCATCAATGGCCAGCACATGGAGCAGTTTTCCCATTACCGTATATGTGGTTTGTTACAGAGACAGTGTATCGTGCTGTTAAAATGTTGATTTGATTTTCAGTTCTTTCTGTGTTATATTTAATACTCTATGTGAACGTGAAAAGGCTGTATGTGAAAACATATACTTTGCAGATGTTACAGTAACACAGTTCACTAATTATTCATGATAATGCATTCTCCTTGCCTTTAACCTGTTAGGAGAAAAATAAGATTTGTTTTAGGATTAAAAATAAAAAAAATAACCTTTTCTTCTCTTTCCTTCCCTCCCTCCTTTGCAAAAAAGAAAAAAGCTTATAACCTGATGTGTTCTGTTCAAGCAGGGTTGGAAAAGCATTTGAATAAAAGCCTCAGAAGAAATGTAAGAGAGTCTGGTGGGGAAGTGCTCATACCAATTCCAATGGGATTAATCCATTGGTACAGTTGCTCAGGATTTGCAGTCCTGTGATCTAATGTATCCATTTGAGGCAGGGTCTTGAAAACATCTAAATTTTCTGAAAGCTGAATTTCACCAGGCCTGTTCTCTAGATTGGTTCCCCAACAATATAAGCAGATTTTATATTATATAATTTCCAGCTTTGCCACCTTTATAAGGATGGTGTTTTCTGATTTACACATATAATCTTAGGTATTAAGTTCAGCGATGAATTCCTGAATAAAAGCTAGATCTGGACACATTTTATACTGAGTAGTCATCAAATTTCGCTCCTCTTCTCACTGATCCTTTAAAGTCCCTGCTCAGGAACTTAGAGTGGAAGTCTATATGTTCAGGCTAACCAACTGCACGGAGTTTTATTAAACGTGTTTCCACAACGGTTTAGCTTTTCTATTCCTGCCTCAGATAAAAATGAAATATTTATAATTGTATCATTTGTGCTGTTAAAAGTGAGAGAAGATGGAAAAAGACAAAAAAAAATAATCCTGGGATTTAGCTGGTTTAATCTCCTCTCACCCACACCTTTCCCAACGTAACAAATACAGAGTAAACCAAAACATGCTTCTATAGTAAAATTCACTTGTATTCCCAGATCTGTGTTTTAGGAGTTGGAAAATGTCCTTTTTGTATCCTAACACATTCACTCGGATTTTTATTTAGGTGTTTTTAACAGTGTATTAAATTTTAAACTAGGCTGACTTTGTATTTGAGCAGTGTGAGGCCAAGCATATGGTTTCAATTGAAATATACCAAAATCTCCTGGTTTAAAAAAAAAAAAAAAATCATTCCCTTTAACAAACATTCTTATAAAATTCTACTTGAAGAAGCAGGTGAAGGGGTACTATTTACAGTCAGCTGTATATTTATTTTTGTGCAGTCATGGTTGACTGTTCCCCAGGCTTTTAATGGCTCGGTGCACACAGAGCACTCATTCAGCAGCCCTAACACTGCGTTATTCTCCTGTGCCTGAGGTTGGTGCAGAATATCGATAGGGAATTTATACCTCCTGCTACAATTTACAACTTTTATTCAGAATGGCATGGCTTAGGAACCAGCATTCGAGATGACTTGTGGCTCTGCGGGCCCTTCTGCAGAGGATGCAATGGGCACTGGTAAAATTTGGCTCCGCAGCTCGACCTGGAGCCCCAGCGCGGTTGTTTGCTACAACCGACTTTGAACCAGAGCACACGGGGTGCTCTGCAGAGCTGCAGGAACACTACCCGCCTGTTTCCACGTTTGCAGTCAAGAAGCAAAGACGTGTGATCGGTTTTAATGGAAAGAAGCTGGATTGAATAAAGTTTGCGGGCTAATTTGGGCTTAGGAAATATTACGGTTCTTCCAGCTTGGTCTCCTTGGACGAGAAAGCCCCAGCCCTGCTGCTGCCATTCAAAGCCTCTGAACACCATGTTTGGGCTCCCAAATTGGTCTGTTCTGGTGCTTTAATCTCACTGGGGTTTATGCTCCCAGATCCTGTGCCAGCTGATAAACCTGCTTTTCCCTAGGGACCGTCTTGCTGGGGCCCTGGAAAGCCCGAGACAGCAGCACTGTCTTGCCACGGCAGATTTGGGAGGATTTCCTCCAGGGTTAGACAGGTGATGCCCGAGCGTAAATTGGCTGAAGGATCTCGGCGCCCAAACCCACAGGAGCACAAAGAAGAGGAGCTTCCCCCCCGGTAACAGAATAAATGCTTCTGTTTCACAGTAGGCAGCTGCGGAGGCGTTCAAAACCCTTTGCTATTCGGAGCCTTAAGAAGGGTCAACCAAACCGGAGCAATGCGGCAACAGCTGTTTGAAATGAAAATTAAGAGGGTGCATTCAAAACCGCGAAGTGTCCGGAAGGCAGGGCTGGACAACCCATCCGCTCTACAAGAGCAACCCGCAGGCAGAACCACCTCCGTGGGTGGAATGGCTGCAGCATGCGATGTTTATTGGGTGCCAGCAGCCTCCGAGCAGAGGGAGCCTATCTACAATCATGGGTTGCTTCTCCTTCCCCTCCCGCTCTTCTCCCAAGAAAGAGCCTTGCATAATTAAATTTCCAACATTAAATGTGCAGGTAGTGGCAACAATGTCTGAACAGAGAGGAGCAGCAGGAGCACATGGCTTCTTTCACCCCGTTTTCCAAATAACTTAAGGCAGGCACATCCAGAGGCACAAATATTGCTTTGGAAAAAAAAAAAAGGCAATGAATATTCCCCTTCCTGGCTTCCCTGTTGTACAGGGTGATATACTAGCAATAACCTCCGGGTAAGACCTGACCCCTGGCTCTGTGCCATACCTTTGCGGGGAGGTGGGATTTCACCCTTGGTTTCAAACCTGCTAAATCACTACTTACTCTGTTGTCTTACAATATATTTTGCAGGTTATGCTCCTGGACTGGTATGGCATCAGACTTCAAAATCACTCCCATTTTGTAGGAAGTCTGCACACAGGATGATGGCAAAGGGTTTTCTTAACCTCTCATTGCACTGGAGTCATTTGAATGTAAATTTAATGAAGGAGTAGTTTAGCAC
The DNA here is from genome assembly GCA_017310255.1 of Butorides virescens. Taxonomy (NCBI): domain Eukaryota; kingdom Metazoa; phylum Chordata; class Aves; order Pelecaniformes; family Ardeidae; genus Butorides; species Butorides virescens. The sequence continues at coordinate 265,524 of JADKXX010000777.1, read as the reverse complement.
AAATAAAATCTTTGGGAATAGCAGCCAAGATTTCTTTGGGTAAATGAAACCACACAGGTTCTCCCATTTTCTACTTATCTTCACATTTGCCTCCCAAAGCACCTTGCACAGAGAACGATTTTAAGATGTGCTTGACCTTTGCTGCCCCAGGTGAATACGTTACAACATGTAAGGAAGCGCTTTCAGAGGGGCTGTGGGGTCAAGTCCAGGCACAGTTCGGAGGATTTGTCAACCATGCTGCAAATAAGAGGCATTGCCATCGCACTTCCTTATGCGTTTTTATGTATTTATCGTCAAAGAAACACATTCTGCTCATTTTCTCCTATTGCTGATTTAAAAAAAAACATTACACATTTGAACCTATCCAGCCTACAAAGGACCAGGCCAAGTTCTCTAACATGACTTTCTGAAAAATCATGGACAGTAGTTTGCAATCTTTTGATTACTTGTAAAACTGAAGAATTTGAACTAAACAAGGAGGTCTCGTTGCCGAGGCAGATGCACTAACCAGAACATACTCAGATATACTTTAAAACTAACCTACCTTTCTTTTGAAGTAGGCCAGATGGGATCACGTATAACTATGGGCTGCAAACTCAAGCTTGTTTTGTGGTGGTTCCTCTCATTCCTGAAAATGTACGCACAGGATTTTCCAAAGCGTTAAAGCGAGCGATGAGCATTCTACTACAGCTTTTGGGAAGGCCTGAAAGTTGTAAATTGTAGTTAGCACCACTAATTCCATGGCAGTTATTGAAATCATATTATTTGCACCTTATAAAATCTTCTGTTTGTCTTATTCCATTTATCAATATTATTTCCCCTCCTTTTTTTTTTTTTTTCTGAAAGGGACCAGTTTGGTCTTAATTCACTGTCAAGAACGTGAGCACACCTTTGAGACTGGTATCTGGACATTTGCTACTGTTGCTTCTGCTGCAGCGACAGGATCAGGAGTCCAAAAGGGAGACAATAACTACCTTAGTAACCAAGATACTCGGAAAGAGACATTAAGCACTGCATTTTCTAAACAAGCTTTCTTTAACTCTTGCTGAAAGTGATAGGAACTTGACACCCATGCCTTCGGTGGGGCAGAGTCAGAGACAAATCTTGGAAATACTTTGCTCTCTATTGTAACTGGCTTGCTTGCACTTGGCCGACTTGCAAATTATTTACAGACAGTAGGCTTTTTTCTTTTTTTGGGGGGCTGCGTGTCATCTGGGAATCAGCACAATGAATAATACAGGAACCATGAGTTTTTTCTGGAAGCATAAGTTTCCAGAAATGCAAGGCATTTCCAGATATGATTAGTAATTCCTAGATTGTTCATTGTGATAATTCCAGATGATTTACAAAAAAGAATTGGCTATTGTTAATCAAATTATAGCTTACATAATGCTTTCTAACAGTTCTCTTTGATTGCTAGCTGTTTGGGGCTAATTACTGATACGTGATGGTTAGCCTTGGGACAAAGTTGTTGCATGAGAAAAATCATCGTGGCAAAGAATACTTCTGGCCCAAATTTTCAGCAGAGGTTCTTTTCTGCTGAGGTGTACAAAAGTATTGGCATTTACAAATGGTTTTGGTTATCAAACGTTTTCAAACAATTAGCTGTATGGTTTGATTAGGAACAGCTGAGTAATTACAACATTTTCGTAACTAATCCAAATAAACCACTTCATTGCCTCACACGTACAACCGTAATGATAGAAAAGTAAATCAAATCTGATTTGGAGACTAAACTATCTGTACTGAAGCCCTTTTATTCTGTTGCTTTCCTATTAAAAATTCCATTTTCAGCTCTTCATCAAATATATAAACCTGGGACTCTAACTGGATATATAGTCACACCACGTGTGACTAACACATAGTAACGCAAGAGCAATCCCCTCCAGACATCGTAACTTTATCATGTTACTTCACTGGTTATCAAACATCTTTTTCTGTCCAGATGTTACAGCAGTAAATATGCTGGAAGTGGAATGCATTAGCAAATAAAAATGTGTCTAATCTTCTCTGGAATGGCACAGAATATTCTCTTTCATCGTATTCCTCGTGTTTATTAGAAGCAGAATGGTTTGTAGGTGAAGTAAGACTGTATGAAGAAAACCATATCCCACTTGTTGAAGCTAATACATAACAGTTAATAAACAGAATATACTAATGTGTTGAATGTGGATACCAGTTCTGACGTAAGCAGACAGGACTTTAAGACATTAAAATAACGCCTCTAGAAGCATCAAAATTTTAGCACTCCTCAGTGGTTTCCCCAAATTCACACTTCCAGGCACTACCATCAGTGGCTGTAGATTCTGTGATTCAGTCCTACCTCTCTCCTCTCTTGGACCAGATTTTGACAGGAGGCTCCACTACGAAGTCCAAGGCTCTGGATCTTGAAGATGACTCTTTTGAGAGAGCTGGTCCATGCCAGGGTTCGTGCAGGATTTGAAAACAGACATCCTTAGCAACCAGATCTTTTGAGAAGAGCCAGCACAAGTTTCTGTGATGTTGTAACAAACCCAAAACAAGAGTTCCTCAGTACTCATCACCTGTAAATCAGTCGTTCCAATGAAAACCAGCAAAAGATGGCTGGATCTCTAAAAAAAAAAAAGAGGGCAGCAGAGAGAAACCTGACAGGCAACATGAGGGTGGAGCTGTACCTTGCCCAGCCAGGCAAATGAGTCTCTCTGCTTAGGAAGCAACACTTTGGGCAGCGTGCCACTTCAAGAGGAACACGTAGGGCATGGTGAGAACCACGGTAATAGTCTTTCTGAAGGAATCTATGGGAATTCTGTTGGTTTTTTTTGTTTTTTTGCTAAAGAATGAGCAGTGTTTATCCAGAATACTAGAGATATTTAAGGTTAAATCTTGGCCATGTTGACACTGAAGAGAAAGCTTGAACTGATATTGCAAAGGCCAGTATTGTAACTGTGCAGACAGCCACTTGAGAAGACCCTTTCTGTTACCTCTCAGTGGCTCCCAAACTGACAGGGACAGGACTCGGGACACATTCCCAGCCCCAAGAGGCTCTTCTAAAGCTGTCCTCACTAGCGTCCTTTTGTTGGTTGTGCATTTTATGTGCCTGGTTAAAACCACGTTGTTCCACACACACCCTGAGGTGATGGAGCACATGGTGATGTGATAATTCCTATAGATTCATAAGGACAAAAAAATGGACCTGTTTTCTATCTGTGCTTTTGGACAAATTAAGGCTGAAGGCCACATTCCTGTCTGTACTTACTTACATTCACGTACATAGTCCTACCAAACTTGGCAGGGCTATTGATATTCAGAAGGCGAAGCATATGCTGAGTCTAAGGAAGCAGATGTTTTCTGTATGGTCATCCCCACCAGCGGGTCACCTAGGTGAGCCAGTAGGTTTCAAACACCATGGGTGATCTCCTGAGAGGAGGTCTGGAAAATGGGTTGACCACATGTCCCTTCCAGGCATCTCAGCCCTTTCTCCTTTTACCACTAATTGCTTTATACTTCTGAAGCTATACCGGTCAATTTATGGGTAACCCACAAAATGATCATAGAAATTTTGTTTTACCACTGTGTCTTTTCTATTTAAACCACATGTAATATTAGAAGCTGGACATATCAGAACAAAATATAAACAAGTATAAGCCAGAAAAAATGTGAAAATAGCATTTTCTCACAATGACTATGAAGATGATAAAGAGAAGTATGGAGAGAGATAAACTGGCAAAGGTCAAAGAGAATATATGTCAGGAAAGTATTTTTTTTATGGATTTAATGGTGAGTGTTAACTAAATATTTTCTTTCAGAAAAAAAATCCATGTAAAAGATCAACAGTTCAAATTGTTGAACAGCTTCTGAGGCTGACAGCTATTTAATATAATCAAAACATTGCCTTTCAGTAACGTAATCTACTAACAAACCAATATCCAAGGGTTGCTGCTACTTGCTCCACTCAGACTTAAAAAAGAAAGTGTCAGATCATTCCTGAAAGCTTTGCTGGATCCCAAGGCCCACTTGGATGGAAGCTTGGATGCTCCCATGCTGGCACAGGTCAGAAATACCAAGGCTTTGTCCAGCTGCTTCCTTGATTTGTTCTTGCTGCACTTAGGCCAACTATAAAAGGCTTAAAGGCTCATACAAGCACGCCAAGACAAAAGTAGATGTAAGTAGGAATAGCAATACCTCTTTTCTCCCCCTCCCCACTGCTCGCTGTTGCTGCTGTGTCAGATCCCACGCAGTGCTTGCCCCCAGCTCAGTCCCACACGCAGCCTCTCCGGGGCACGCAGGGAGTGGGAGAGAGGGGCAGCCTTGGCCCCCTCTCTCACTGCAGGGCGCTTGAGCACTTGATCTGGGTTTAAATCCAGTTTTAAAACAGCTCCTTTGATCAGACCGAGTGCGATTCCCACAAAATATTAATTATACTCTGGCGTCATCTTTCATTTTGCCATCGATACCTAACCTGCCTGGTGCGCAGTTCGGGATATTTAGCACAGAAAGTTGGGTTGCCCTTAGTGTGTATGAGGCTGGTCACCTCCTTGAGAAAATATCATGGCATCCAGGGAAGTGCTGTAGTTTGCAATTCATAGATTTGGGGTTTTAGGACTATCTTATAAGTAGTCACTGATACGTTCTCTCTTTTTTGGCTCATCCCCTGTAGAACACAGATAACAGTACATATGTTTTACCTTACTGGATTTTGCAAGGATTAGTTAGTGGGGTTTTTTATGTGTACACTTTGACTTTTATGAACTGTATTTAGCAATAGGATCACGGCAGCGTAATTCCTTGTAACCACAGGGGAACTGTGACTCCTGCGCCATGGGTGCGTGGGGACGTATGGCTGTGCATTGCAGCACACGCAGAGACACAGCTGCTCCGTGCAGCGCACCACTTGGAGGCATAGCAGTAGCTGTGCAGCTGAAATATTTTCTTACCCTTTCCATTAAGTTTAAACCACACACACACAAAAAAAAGTACTTAATTTCCTGCCATGACATCACTATGGAATATTTAAACCATACACATCTTCTCATTTTAAAGTCAACTTTCCCCTGCTGTTTGAATGCAATACCCTTTATTTTGCTAAAATATCTGAGGACAAGCAAATGTTCAGACAGAGCTTGCTACTAATCCATTCTTTGCATTAATTCTTAGCCATGCACGCAGCTAGAAACACTCTATAGCAGAACTTCTTCTGCGTGTGTGTATATATATATATATATAGACAGTGCCATGCTTACAGTGCCAGTTCAGAGGCTGACAACTGGAGTGCCGTGTAGCTCAGCAGATAGGTGCCCCAGGCCTCCGTTTCACCAAAGTTTCATATTTTAACCACAGCCTTTTTCCCCACCACCAGGCTCTGGTGCCTCTGTGCCAGCCCAGCACCTCCGTGCCCTGGGGCTGGCAGTGCCGCCCAGGTGCTCCCACGCCAGTCCAAGGTCATCACTCCCACAGCCTGGCAACTGGGCCAGTGCGGGAGGAAGCCTCCAGCAGCCCCATTTGCAGCTGAAGCAGCTGTTCCTTCTCTCCTCCAGGAGAAGGGCAGTGGGCCAGATCTGCCTGTGGTCAAGGCAGCCGGTTGGACCATGCTGACCTAAGCCTCAAATGCCTTCGTAGATCAGCCAAATCCTTAGCAGCCACATCCTGCTCTTGAACAGGACAAGGAGCATGGAGAATGGTTGCAAACCATCCTGAGTTACTCTGTGGGAGATGTGTTTCAGCAGGGTGGGAGCTCAGAGGGCCTTCAAAGGCAATTTTGTTCCTATTGATGCTAATTATAACACTTAGTTCACTGCTTTGCTGAAGGAATTAAGGCTCACATGAATAATCTCGGCCAGTCAGTTCCAGAGCTGCTCAGAGAAGAGTCCATTTTAGAAAAAATGCAAACAAAAATAAATCTCAGCGGTAGCATCAATACTGTGATAGCAATACTCTGTGAAAGGTTTGTGGCAAGACCTGTGAAATTTAAATTATATTAATAAATTATAACATCAAATTCATGTTGACCCATAGTTACAACTGAGGTGTAGCTGGGTATCAGGGCAGCGCCTGTGCATATGCCCCCTGCACTTCAGCCATTAGCTCTTGGGGTGGTCCAGGATCTCCCCAAATCTCCACCCGTTGCCTGGGCTGATGGGGGAGTCACCCCATAGCGCAGCACAGCACTCCACTCGTTGCTGTGGGACCTCTCCAGGGGAAGGCCCAGAAATCCCCCAGAGCAGCGCCTGCTGTGCAGAGGCCAGCTGATGGGCAGTAGTTGCATGTCCAGCATAGAATCATAGAATGTTTTGGGTTGGAAGGGACCTTTAGAGGTCATCTAGCCCAACCCCCCTGCAGTGAGCAGGGGCATCTTCAACCAGCACAGGTTGCTCAGAGCCCTGTCCAACCTGGCCTTGAATGTTTCCGGCGATGGGGCCTCCACCACCTCTCTGGGCAACCCCTTCCAGTGTTTCACCACCCTCATTGTAAAGAATTTCTTCCTCATATCTAATCTAAATCTACCCTGGTTTAGTTTAAAATACCCTTTGTCGTATTGCAACAGGCCCTGCTTTCTTATAGGCCCCCTTTAAATACTGAAAGGCCTCAAGAAGGTCTCCCTGGAGCCTTCTCTTCTCCAGGCTGAACAAGCACAACTCTCTCAGCCTGTCCTCACAAGAGAGGTGCTCCAGCCCTCGGATCATTTCTGTAGCCCTCCTCTGGACCCGCTCCAACAGTTCCATGTCCTTCTTGTGCTGAGGGCTCCAGAGCTGGATGCAGCACTCCAGGTGAGGTCTCACCAGAGCAGAGCAGAGGGGCAGAATCACCTCCCTCGCCTACGATAGTCATGCAGAGTAACAGCCCAGGTGGAGAACGTGGCAGTCCCAGCAGCTACCCTGTGCACTTCTGCCTGCAGAACTGACCAAACCATGCACAGGGAATTACAAATGTTCAGTAGAAACTGCTCCGACAGACGCTGGCACAGGACAGTCTTTTGTACATAGCTAATGTAGGCAGGAGATACTTAGTTCACAGTTTAAGATAATCAACAGAAACAGCTCATGTGTTTGCCAGAGAGGTCCCATAGGACCACAGCCCACCTGGATATAAGTCTGCAACAGAACAGCAGCCTGGAGGATCTCACCTGATCCAGCTGAAGAGGATGTTGCAAGGACCCTTGCAATGGAGGCTCCACCACCATCCAGACAGCAACCGGCCATCCCATACAAGAGATCTCTCCCCACATTGGTGTCACCTGTGCAAGAGACCCCAATGTGTCAGAGCTTGTTTTTGTTCCCAGCAAACCCTCTTTCCACAAGCGTGTATGCAATATCTGTGCTATTTTCTGAAATAGGGGTGCTGAAAGTGTGCGGATTCAGAAGTGAGCATTAGGGATCAAAATGCAGCCCAGAAAGCCCATTCCTTCACGCCTGTTCTGTGGCAGGTGGGGTCTAGGGCTGCAATCCTTCTCCGTGCTGTGTCAGCACACATAAAGACAAAGTCTACCACTAAAGGCCACGGGAAAATAACCTGAAGAGTTCTTCTTTCCCCTTTATATTTATCCAAGAAAAAAACACAGTGGCTTCCAGTCAAGAATGGGATGAGATTCACTGTTTTTACTGTCTTATATTTTCTCTGAATTGCTAAGTCCTTTTCTCCCTGCACTACCTTTAGCACGTGATGCACAGATGTTGCCCCTCCACTTGCTTATCTTCCTTAAATGATTATTTTGTAATTCTCCTTAATAACAATATCTGTTCCAGGACAATTAGCATACAACTCTAGAAGAAGAAAGGACCTTGGTTTGATGGATCTCATCATTATTTAGGTGCAAATGCGTGCTGCACATCAGCCATGTGACTCTTGTAAGGTACGAGCTAACAAAGATCAAGGTGTACTAGTCTTGCTGTGTTTTTCTTGGGCGCTTGCTCTTCCTAGATAGCAGTGGGAAGCTGTCTTGTAACTGCTTATATATTCTGTAAATATGGCAAATTTCTCTGTGATCTTGAGTGCTGCCTGAAATGAAACATATAATTGAATTTTGAAATGATGGATGCAGTGGTGTGAATCCAGTGATTTCTGAGAACTGGAGGGGCATCAGGGAAGAAACACAATGGTTTAAAGAAAAAAAATTACTGCCATCCAGAGTTCAGCTAGACATGCCCTTCTGCCTAATTGCTTGCTGAAGGTATAAATCTTAGGCCTCCGGAGAGTTATCAGAATGATGACCTTGGAGACTGAAAGCCATTAGCTGATAAATCAGAGATTTGGGCTCCATGCTGGGGAAATCCTTGGGATTACCACCGTCGATTACCACTGTCTTTGCCAGCAGTCAAAATGTACTGGGTTGCCTTATACATGCGCAGCTCCTAGACTTGAGAGTACTGGTAGCAGCTATTTGTGGCCAGATCTCGGCTCAAGATAAATGTCCAGGCATTTACCTGGCTTTACTCATGACGCTGCAGATCGCAGCAAGTTCTGGACCACAAAGTCTACACTGCTAGCAAATGGCTATGGAGCTGGCTGGTTCACAGCAGCAGGGACTGCAGCTATGTTTATATTAATACGAGTAGAAGTGGCTTTTCAAACTGAAAGCAGAATTCTGTCCCAATTTGGAGCACAAAAGTATAAAGCTAGCCTGGAATGGGTGAAAGCATCCTCTCTGGAAATACCCTATGGGGATGGTAACAGATGATAACAAGGGCAAGGTTAAGCATTTTGTTTTCCATCTGTTAATTTTATTTTTTTGTTTTTACCAACAGCCACTATGAAAAAAACCCATCTGAACAGTTTGTATCATAGTGGCACTGAGGGAGCGGGACACACACACACACACACACACACACACACTTCAGCCTACATGGAGATTTCCTTTACAGCCAGCTGTTATCAGTGAACCAGGAGCAATGATGAGGTGATAAAAACCCAAGGCAGTCTTTATGGAGAGCACACATGGAGAAACCAGGCAGACTAAAGAAACCAGCCTGGTAAATTTAAACCATTTATAGAAGGTTTCCAAGGAACCCAGAGGAAAATTAAATCCCCACATAACTCACTGAGCCAGAATCATGCTACTGAAAACCTGACCCCCCTCCCTTCCAAACCCCTTTTCAGTCAAAACCCCAGTGCTTTTGGCTTTTAAGCTCTCTAAAACAAAATACCTGAGAGGAACAAGGCAGTTGTTAGCAACAGCTCCAGCAGGTAACAACTGAAGAAACATCCCTCTGCTTCCAGCTGGCTGGGACCACTTCTGAAAACAGGGCTGTGGGCTTTTCCCAATACACCGCAGAGGAGGCTGAACAGGATTATTTCTCTGGTACTTTCCACCTGTATGCAGGGAAAATGAGAAGAGAGTCATTAAGCGTTATGAATACAATAGTTCAAGAGGTCTTTGGGTTAGCGTAATCCTGGGCATTGGAATAAAGTGACTCACTCACCGTGGATTTGTTGGATTTGGAAAGTATGGTGTCTGGGAGATGTGTAAATATTGCTCACTAGGTTTTATTTCTATGAGGAGTTCGCCTTTTCTGTTTTACCTATGCTGCTTGTCTTCTCCACTGAGCTTCTGATACTGCAGCCATCTGATAACTGGGTGGACAACCCACTCTTGTCCTGGATTTTATGTTGGCTTAACCACAGCCTTACCATTTCGCAGCCCAAAAGAGAGCATGAAGTGCTGGGAACATGAAATGTGAGAGAGCAGACTGATGTACCATAGGCTGTTGGTTACAAATCGTACTATCTCCTGATGCCATTTCTTTATTGACTTTTCACCAACAAGCTCTACTTACGAATAATACCCTGCAGCAATAAGTTCTGGACAAACAACAAAAAATTACAATCTCTGCCCCGAAGAACATACAAATTAAATGATGAACTCTATAAGTCGTCTTTTGTTTATTTCTCCAATGGATGAGAAACTTTCTACTTCTTGTTTTTTTCTAGGCGGTTTCTTCTTTTAGCAAACTACTACTTTATTTTGTTTAACATTCTAGTCTAAAATATTGTATCTCCTCAAAAGATTCTTTCTAACGTTTCTTGCCTCTAACCAATGTTCTGTATTACTGTACAGTGGCTTCAAGCTATGTGACCAGAAAATAAAGGTGTAGAGCTCAGGTTGTGGAATGTAATTCACTACAGGTTTACAAGCTTACTGGAACCGTAGCATTTTCCTGTAACAGCCTTGTCCCCTTTCTTTCTTGCAAGTTACTGACATACCTATGTTTGTCCAACTCTAGGTAGGTGCTGGCAGTTTCACAGTTCCAGTGCTCCTGTGTCTCCAGGCAATGTAGAATCATAGAATAGAATCATAGAATCATTTAGGTTGGAAAAAGACCCGTAAGATCATCAAGTCCAACCGTAAACGCTGCCAAGTCCACCACTTAGGGACATGGTTTGTCCCTAAGCACCACATCTAGAGGTCTTTTAAATACCTCCAGGGATGAGGACTCAACCACTTCCCTGGGCAACCCCTTCCAATGCTTGACAACCCTTTTGGTGAAGAAATTTTTCCTAATGCCCAACCTAAACCTCCCCTGGTGCAACCTGAGGCCATTTCCTCATCCTATCGCCCATTACCAGGGAGAAGATACTAACACCCACCTGGCTACATCCTCCTTTCAGGTCATTGTACAGGGCGATCAGGTCTCCCCTCAGCCTCCTTATTTATTTATTTATTTATTCATTTTTAAACATAATCCCTCATTTAAAGCATCAGCTAGGAAGGACAGCGCTTCAGTAAACACCCAGCATGGAAAAAAAAAAAAAAAAAAAAGAACGAAAAATATCAGGCTGAGATCATATCATTCTTCTCGCAGCAATGAGAAACGCTCATGTTCAGATTTCCCAGCATGTCTCTCTGGCTCAGTTGTGGCAGCTTTGACCAGTCAGGGATTGCAAAGCATTTTCGCTTTAAAGGTCAGCTGTTCCAGGGGTTTGAACTCAGTTTGCCCTGAAATTTGGTATGCATTGTTCGGTATGCTGGGGGTAGGGCAAGTCTGCCCAATATCAGACACTTGCCTAAAAGAGTCTTCAAAGATATATATCCCCAAACTCTTATTTTTTCTTAAGCTTGACAAATTATAGCAATTTTGGTGCGTGCGTACTCGGTGATCTTGTTCAGGCCCCCGAAGAGCATCCTCATCTCCTGCAGAGCTCTCGCTCTTTGGGCAGGGCAGGGCAGCACCACTGCAACCCATATTCACAAAAGGCTTTTGTAGCTGCGAGTCTCAGAGCAAAAAAACTGGCATTATATGGTAGAGCTGAGGAGACGGGAGTCAAAAACCTTTCTACTTCATCAGTTCACACCTGAATACCTGTCATCTTTATACAGCACAGCATAGAACTGGCTGCAGGCGAAAACCTTTACACAGAAACGTCTCGTCTCGGTGAAATTTTTATGCTTTGATATGTGCAGGCATACAAGAAAATATGCCTTTTCATCAGCAAGATAACCCTGCTATTGCTACTTCATACTGACTGCCTTATTTTGCAGGAAACGTTTGGTCTGTTTGCATCTGTTTATGGAAAGAGAACAAGCATTTCAAGGGAAAGAGAAGAAAGAACAGCAAACTGGGAAAATGCTTTCTCTGTCAGCACTACAATATTAATAGCGCTTGCCATTTCGCTCAGCAATAAATAACAAGCCATTCTTCCTTAAAAAAAAAACCACCCGAACAGCAAGAACACACCCTTCGCCAAAAACATCCCAAGCAGAAAGGCCAATTTTCCATGAGTGCAAGACTACATTAATTATATATCTAAACAGTGCACGGCGTTTGCAGAAAGTAACCGATCCCTTTCAGAGCTGTTCCTTTTAAAATGTGTTTTCAGTGCTCAGCAGACTCGGTCAACAAAAGCACCGCTGCTCCCGAGCAGGTCTCCTCTCGGTGGGGCTGGGAGCGCTGAAGCATGGGGAGCAGGGCAGGGGCAGGTCCCGCCGTGGGGCAGCCAAGGCACTCGGCTCAGGTTCAGCGGCCTCTCAAATAAAACAATTCTGCTTCGAACCTTGGGTTGCACTGATTCATTGAAAGAAGCTCAATTAGTTCTTGCTAATTCGCAGCTGCAAAATACTACTCTTCAAGCCTCCCGTGGCTTAAGCTTCTTTTTAAATCCATATATAGTTACAGAGGGCCTGTCTAGCAAACTTGCTGATCTAGCCCAGCTCTTTCCTCTGGAAAGTCTGACATGTGAAGCAGCTCTGTAAAAAGTTAAAGTGGCAGTATTGAATGTACTTGCAAAAATATATTTTTTTTTATATTTGTGTTTACCATCTCTTGCTAATGGAATAGAATTCCAGGAGCCTGCAAATGATCTCTTTCTTTATGGATCTGGCCCATCCCCCACCAAGTCGGTTACCTGAGGGTTTAATTCCAAGAAAGTGCTCTAAGTTAAGCACAAACTTGGTATTGTTTTTTCTTGTGGTTTTTTTTTTTTTGCACACTGCACAAACATGTATCCATTTATTTTGTGGAATAAGAAAAAAATCCTTCTTAATTACTGAATTTTCTACAAAAGTATACTAAAATTACTGTGCAAGAGTAACACATGCTTGTGCAATCGTACCTGAGGTGTGATGAAGTTCATAACCTTTTTTCTGTTCTTCCTCAGACAGAGCAGGAGATTTGCTCTTGTTTGCCTCAGCCAGAAGATACTGATTCCCCTTCCAGATTGGAAGAATTAACCAGTGTAAACAGCTGTTTCTGAAGTGAATTAAGTTTAATCACAGGGTCTAAACTAAATTGTGGTCACTGTATTTCTAACATGCCATGGCTAAGCTTTTTGCCTGATGAAAAATCAGATGGAAAGAAAACATCATCTCAAAGATGGCAATGGCTTTTAATGTAGATGAGTGATTTTGTAGCTGCCCTTCAGTTTGCAAAAGCGTTGTGGGTGTCACACTAACCTTAGGCAGCTCGGATCCAGAACACTTTCCACATCACCAAAAGGCCCAACAGCAGCTGATGGGATTTTATTAAATTACTGCACTAAATGCTATATGCTATTGCTAACTGAAGTTGCAGCGGCATTTTCATCTTTGCATTCAGTGCTACAGTGAACTAATAGCAGAGGAGAAATAAAGCAGAGGTGGTGCGATGAAATCAAGGTATCTCAATGCAGAGCAGAGTATGCAGCTTAGTTCCTGAGCTTTATGTGTGTGCTTAGCTTGAGTGCAGATCTGCCTGAATACCTATACTCAGCAAGACACTTCTGATCCTGCAAGTTAAAAAGAATTGGAAAACCGTGGCATTACCTCTTCTACCCGTATTGCCTTCTCTGCTGGGTTCACTGAGCATCACATGCATGAAGGCTGCGCTGCTGAGCATCCTCCTCCTCTGCCTCTGAAACCAGAATGTGGTTAATAAAACAAATGCAGTTTTTCCTGTTTTGTTTTGGTTTGAAGTTAGTCGTAGATTAGATTACAGCAAAATATTTCCCCAGATTACAGCCACATGCATCAATTTATCCCTCTACCTGTAAGCAGATGGTTGTCTTCCTTCAAGGATGGAAATCTTGTATTCCCCCAGCTCTGTGTGTCTGTGCAGCCACCAGAACCTACTGGTTCTGATGCTGAAAGACTATTCTTCTTCCCGGACTACCAAAATGTACTGCATAGGAAGTCAGTTGTTTATCTTCCTTGATACTTATATTAACTCATAATTTACTGCATGCTTGTCTCCCTCACTCGGCCTTGCAGGATCCTTGCAGGTGGAAAAGCTTGTGAGCCTGCTCTGCCTGCTCAGGGCAAGTGGTGGAGACAACACGAATTAGGAATCCCTCACTTTTCCCTAGCTTGACATTTTCGTGGCTCTGCCATGGATTTGCTCTATACCTGCATACAAGCCACTTAATTTTGTGTACTATTTATATTTTGAGAACTCATAGGCGCTTCTTAGTACCTTATAGGACAAGTCTTTGTAGGAACACAGCTTATTTCATGCTCCTGGGACTCACACCCTAATATAAAAATTTAGCTTACAAGTACCAAGCTGTGAGGAAACCGTATGGGATGAAATATATCTTGATCAGATACTACAGGGTTCTTACCTTATGGGATCCAGTTTCTGGGACAGAGACCATCTCTAGTGCTGTCTTAGCTCATGGACATAATTGATTCTTCTGGGTGTAACTGTAATTCAAATAAAGAATAATGGTTAAAAAAACGTTGTGCTATATTACCCATAGGGTAACTCAGATAGGAATTCAAACAAATGTGAACACAGGAGCAGAATCAGACAAAAATATCTAATAAATGCCTGGGCCTGAAATGCTTCATTGGAGTCTCAGTTTCAGCACGTTTTCACTGAAACCAAGACAGGGGTTTGTGGCCCCTTGGAAGAGTGGTTCCCCAGTGCTATGGCAGTAATTCCCAGCTGAGATGTAGACATTACGAAAAACATTACTCATGAGCAACAAAATAGTATGAGTACCCCAGTGAGCAGCTGGACGAGCTTCTCTGCTAAAAAAGAATCATCTTTGTTTTGATTTAATTCAAGCTAAACTTTGAGGAAAGCACAAATTCCCACAGCTTGAAACCTTGGCTTCTCAGCGAGTTCTGGAAGGGAATTGCAGATCCCTGAGGCTGGCCCTGTGGCTGCTGGCGGGGCCGAGGTACGGAATCCTTTCTGTAACCTGACTGCACGCCTTCTTTTGCAGGGTACAGCTATCAAAGACCAACAAGTCAAAACAGCTTATGAACAATTCTACGGGAGATCAGGTTTTGTTAAATAATCACTCATAGTAAGAAACCATTTAGGTCTATTAAAAGACAACCCTTCAAAGGCAACCTGTTTTTTGATCAGTTCCCAGAGTTGCTGGCTAAAGCACATCCACACAGTGGCTCCACTCCTGCTGCCCAGATCTCTCCCTGGGTACCGGAGGACTGGGCACCAACTACCCTCCCATCTCAGAGGCCAAAATGGCACTTAAGTCTTGCCTAATGCTTATTCTGGCCTTCTTCATAAGGCACATTTCATCCTAAGGATCCAATATATATTAAAAAATTGTTTCTTGAATATGAGATTATATCCATACATAATGGTAAAAGTCTTTGGCTTAGGGACAGTGTTAGGATTAGAGCTGAACTAAATCCACATGCATCTCAGTTGCATCAATTTTCCATTTCCAGTATTTCTAACCTGAGGAGAACTTGGCTTTCTTTAGGGCTTTTGTGATATTCCATAAAATACCTGGAAAATTTTGCTTATGAAATTCTGATGGTTCCAATTTCTGACTGGACCACTTTGTTAGTTTTCTTTTCACAGTGCAGGTTAAAAAAAAAAATATTAAAACCCCCCATTATCTTACAAAGGAGTTAAAATTAAACTCAGAGTGTCACCTTAAACTGATGAATACAGCAGCCAGATCAATCTACTCAACTATCAGGTATTTTTACATCTCTACAATAAGATGGCTTCACTATATTTCATTCTTTGTTTACAGCTGCTCCTATAGCCTTCCAGAACATTAAAAATGAGTGAGAAAAACTATAATACAAAGTTCTTTTTGTTTACAAAAGCATCTTTTGGTGCCAGTAATGACTATTCCACAATCCCAAATGTGTGATAGTAACGGTTGCTGGTTGCCATCAAAGCGATGTACATCATCATCAAACATCAGTTTGTATGTATATCCTTGAAACTACATGACGCAGTTCATGCCAATTTTTACCTAATACTAACTTGCCAGAAAGCAAAATCATAAACAAGATTTAAATAGTGAATTGAAATGGAAAGGATTGCTAAGGAGAGCTCATCCTTTAGAAATAGATGGAATATGTAGCTCACATATTAGGTAGACATAACATTTCAGATTTGAGCTAGGTCTTTACATAGCATTCATCCATTTAGCTAGACTGACATATGTCTTTAATACTCTAAAGTACATTGATGATTTTCTGATATAAATTAACGCACCTCTTATTTTTTCATGATTTATTCATTGCCTATGAAGATAAAAGATAGATCACTGATGCTCTGTCCACTAAAAAGACAGCCGACTCCCTCTCTTTCCAAAGACGATGCAGCTCAGTTTTTGCAAAGTTTATTGCTGTGACCCTTCATTTCCGCAGAAGGTATCATGACCACTAACTTATTAAACGTGTGAAGAAAGTCTTAGGTCAAAACTCTTTCCTTTTATTGTGCATTTTGGTTCACAAAGAAAAGGGACAGGAGAAGAACACACTTGCATTGTTAGCCAAGCAGCTGAAATTCTCATGAATTCATTCCCCTTCATTTTTAAGATAAATTAGAAGTTTCAATTGGCCTGAAAACTGAAATTCAAAGCCAATTGTAATTATTAAAAGCTTGTAATTTTTCATAATCCCTCACATGCACTTACATGCACTAAGCGGAGTTGGAAAACTGGAAAAGTTTTGAGATTCATGATGAAAAGATTAAGTATTGCAGGATCTAAACAAACTTACCAGAATAGATTTCAACTACAAATAATATTTCTGTTGATGACTGATTTTCTTCGTGGTTTGTTTATGTCTCCAGCGTAGTCATCCTGTCTCAACAAACTAAAAAAACCAAACCAAAACATTGTATTGTTAGGATTTCATCATCTGTTATTTTAAGGAAATGCTTATTTATGATTTTAGGGGTTAAATCTTACTTTGAAGTCATCAGAAAACCTTATCTAACTCAAGATAAGTCTCTCTTACCAGAAATACTTAAGTGTTGCTAAGGGGCAGTAGCAGGTCCACAAGTGCTTTTATTGTAATAAAATGAGAATATCCAACTTGAATAAGGCAACTTACTGAATTCTTCAGAACTATTCTTGGAACTAACATAATTTAATATTTTCATTAGTGATTTTAGCACAAAGACCCGGAGGATATTAACAAAATATGACGGTGCCCAAAAAGTGGGAGGCATAATCAATACATAGAGGATAAAGAAGAATTTATAACTTGCACATTGAAATATAAACAGGATGAAATTTGGCAAAAACATGTACTCTGGAACTGAGAGAAGGATTTCTGCCTTGAGCTTGGAACTCAGCATATTAAATTGCAGGACAAAAAGCTTTGGATATTAGTTGATCACAGGAAAACTAAACCACTCGTATGCAGCTGTGGAAGAATCCGAGCAGAGCCTAGTGTATTTCAACCAAGACATTTTGGACAGAAATAAGTAAGTATTAGTGTGATTGTTAAAGCATTAGTTGGATTGTATCTTGAAGTGAGTTAACAGATTTTCTGTTAAAGCGAGATTACTTTAAATTAAAAAAAAAAAAAAGCATAAAACCAGAAAAATCTGTCTTATGACAGAGACTGGAAGACACTAGCTGCATTAAGCCTACTAAAATAAAGCCTGAGAAGCAATGTAGCTGCTTTCCATAAATACACGATGAGCTAAACGTTAGGAACACATGAGAACCATTTAAGCCAAACGGCTATATATGCACACATATGTATAGCAAATAGACATAAACGGGATGGAAATGAGCCATCAAAGAAGAAAAGTTCTTGAACATCCTCCCAGTAAAACACCACGGGCTAAGGATTGAAACAATTCAGAAACAAAGGTTGATCAACTTGTGAAAAGAGTTATGTGCCATGGTTATCCCTCGTAACATGCAGCTGGTTCCTGCGAGCCAGAGGGCTGACGGAGAGTGTGGTCCAGGTTCTTGCTGAGCTCATCCAGCTCGTTTTGATGAGCGGGGGAAGAGCCCAGGAACCAACAAGCACCCCACAATGGCTCTGGACGGCTCGTGGTGGGCGCTCATCAGAGAGGCAGTTTTGCCACGAGGGCACACGGAGACAGCAGAAGGGCACACAAGAGTTGATACTGCTGAATACCCCAACGCTGCTGGGGGGGGAGTCGTGCCACGCGGACTGGCACCTGCAGCGGGGCCAGGAGGAGCCCGTAAGGGGAGGCAAGTTACAGACAGCCAGAAAACCAACTGGAAAATAATGTCTGTCGTTTGTGCATCTGATTTTCCAGCTGCTTGAAAACATGGACTTCATCTTGAAAATACATGCACTTGAAAAATCAGATCGAAGTTTTCTCACACCAGACACTTCAATATATTCTGTAAGTTGGGTTCTCATACTTTGATTGAATTAAAATCAAACTGTAAATACTCAGCATCTTCTATGAAAAATCCTCTCACAAATGTTTCATTTCCAGTTGAACAAACATTTCATTTAAGGATGCATTAACAACCCGAGCACTAAAGCTTCACAACATTTAAAGTATTTTCCATATAGATGATATCTCTCTCTACATAGATAGATATAAAGATACAAAGTATCCTTAAGTGTATTTTTTCCTAGACTGACTTTGCAGGAAACCATACTCAGCCTCAACACGTTATCAAAGCTGAAGTATGCTTCAAGCATATGAGGTCTAATTTAACCGATGGCAGTAGTGGCCTGTTATTCTTACTTGCATGGCCAGAACAGTGAGATAAGTCACTTCTTTTCAGGAAAATCCTGTTGTTGTTGTTTTGGTTTGGTTTTTTTTGTTTGTTTTTTTTTTAAATCTAGAAAAATGCTGGAGGAATCTGTTTCTCTGCCGCCTTCTGAAAGACTGTGCCATCCCTTGTATATACATACCTCCTTCCCTCTTCTGCTTTTTTCCTCCTGTGTTCATTTGCCACGCAAGACAGTCATTAGTATAGTTCTCTTCCAGACGTTTGGTCAAAATTCGGTACATCTGTCAAGACTGCTAGTAAAACCTCTCAATTAAAAATGTAGCTTTAGTCCAGACATGTAAACAGCTTCATATTTGTATTTGTGGAGGCCAGATTAGCTGGAAACTGGTCAAAAGGAGCCTGGCAAACACCTTCCCCACCATACTTTAAGATGAAAGAAATGATTTTTCAGGTAGTGTGTTCGGTTTTGAAAGTTGAACGTGTACCTGAGAGAGGATTTCTGTTTGCAGTGCAACAGGAGCGGAGTCCAGGGCTGGGCATGGTCTGCACCAACTTGATCCAAGCCACGTCCAGTGCTGCAGACTCAGTGTGTGCTGTGACAGCCGCCAGCGCCGGGGGGACACTGTTGAAAGGCGTACGGAACTTGATTACAAAGGTATTATAGCATAGGATATCTAAAGCACAAAATCATTTAGGGACTGAAACATTTGGAACAACAGGTATCATTACTTTCTTCTGGTCTGAACTGAAAAGCAATCTTGAGAAAGCTGCTGAAGTGGGCAAATACAGACACCCCTCCCGGCCCCCCGCAACAGGAGTCGCACACCGCAGCCACAGCAGCCGGGCATCGAGTAACGCCGCTAGCTCGGCAAGCAGGAGGTAACTACTTAGTAGTGTACTGCTAAGGTAACTGCTTATTGCTGTTATTATTCATCTCAAACCCCGAGTTTAGGAGCTGTTGCAGCTAAGCAGGTGACTGTGCGTCCCTTGCCAGACGCTGGGTCCCTGAGCGGGAGGGGCTGGCAGGGGTTGCCTGCGGGGGCTCAGCTGGGGAGGGCACGCGAGGCATGGCCAAAACGCGCTGCCTGGGAAGGAGGGAAGCAACCAGGGAAGCTTCGAGAAGAGGGGATACGGCAGTGGCTAACATCGCCACTGGTGGCAAGAGCTGAGAGCACGAAGAAAGGTGTGAGTGTAACACACGAAACCTCCAGTGTGCCTCCTGTGCTGAGCACGTGGGAGTGGGAATTTGCGTGCTGAGGGTAGGGGGAGACGGCTTCACCCAGAAAGAAGGAAACAGATGGTACCTGGAAAAGTTGTTGTAATCTTCCTAAAGAGCTGCCTTGTAATACAGCTAATGCTGGCACAGTTCCCATCGACAGTACTTTCATGCTGGCTGCTGATGGAGTCAGTTCAACGTTGCTGTCCATATGTGGTTCTTTGATGACATCCAAATGCAAGCCAGTCCCTGGCTGCCCAAGTAAGTCTTTTCCCGGGCAGACACATAGCTCAGACAGACCTGCAGGAGTTTTGAGCAGATTGGGGAGTTCTCACTCTGTTCTCCTTGTACACTGTGTTGCTTGAACAGCTTTTTTCCTTGGCAATGTCTTTAGACCCCTTAAAATCTCCACTTGGGACTGAACATGTAGGTCCAAAAGAGCACTCTTGACCCGATGGTCTGCAATGGGCATTGCATAATCTCTCAGACTCTCTATTCACAACCACCAAAAGGGGCACAGCTAAGAAAGTTTAACTCCAAAGTTCTTAGAAACATACAGATAATAGGGATTTATATGTAACATACGATATATAAAACCCATCTCACCCTCAGATCTCCAATTTTTCCTGCCTTTCACAAGTGACTGTAGCTCCATACACAGTTTCCTATCTTTCCCAAACATGACCGAACACTCCTGCATTACTCCTTTCCCAACCCTGACTTTGTCTCCCCAGCAGAAAAGGCTATGTCCTTAGCTAAAATTATTAAATAAATCAAATTATATTGATTTGGCCTTGTGTGCCAATAACCAGGAATTTGGATTCTTGTTTAAGTTTATTTGCAGCTATGAAAACGTGGGACGATAACAATATACACTTGACTGCAAGCTACTTTCTGTAATAAAAGTAGATTTTTTTTTTTCTGTCTGGTTGGCTTAATTGATTTGTTGCTTAAAAAGCTATATATACTATAACTAAAATTATATGCAAGCTTTGCCACTAGAGTCAATTGACTAGAATCCTTTGGTTGTTCCCTGTTTGAACATCTAGTTAACGTAACTGGTTACAAAATTCTGTATGTGTACTCGTGCAGATGTGGTTTTCAGCAATTTCTAGATTGCATGATTTTAGATGAAGCAAATTAATCTATGATGTCTAGACTTTCTTTCCCGCATGACTCCAGCATAGAAGGTTTTGACCAGCACTGTCCCAATGTGCGTAATTTATACATCTGTAGTGTATTTTCACTGTACACAGGCCAAGTTCCTGTGTAGACTGATCTCTGCCAAAGAACTTTTCCCGTCGTTCTTGTTTGATCAGTCAAGCCATGTTTCTGACACCAATTCCCTTATTACTGTAAAACAACAGGAACCAAACACAAATTTGCTAGATAATGTTTTGTCCATTGAAAGTATAACAAAATCATCTGATATTTCTTTTTATCATTCTTGTTTCTGTAAGGGAAATGTTTTTGTTTCTGAAATTTCCAATTAAATGTAATTTAATTGTCAAGCTATTTCTTGTGGTAGAAGAACAACTCTGTTTCATTTCTCAGTAGTTCTTTGCTTCCTATAGATTTCTTGCAAGGAGATTCCTGGCAGTGGAGGTAATACAATTAAACCTAAATGTACGGAACACATAGGGTGAATCTTTGGTTCAGGTATTTGTGCATAGACAGTCTTCAATGTACTGCCTTCAGGCTTGAAAGATACTTACAAAAACTATTTTAAAAGAAAATATTGATGATAATGCAAGTCTCATCTCACCTGCAGATTTGGACCTCATTTGGAGAAAAAAATATAAAACTATGAAAATGTTTTATTTGGTATTAAACTGATTGGCTTTGTGGAAAGGAACAGAAGTACTACCCTGGATTTACTATAGTCCGCAACGTGGTGTGCTTTGATTTCACGTTGCTTACTTCAGTCTCAAGGGCCCAGTTAAACAGCACAGGGACAATACTTCCTGACCAAAATACACAAAGGATTTTATAAAACAATATGACTGAAAAAGACATCAAATTACCTTAGTCCTAGCGCTCAGTCTTAACATATTTCTTAGTAGTTTGTTTGGACATATTGCATTTAGTTGGCTGGGCTGCAAACCTTGAAAACAGATTATAGGTACCGTTGGTGCCTATATTTATTTAGGGCCCTCCTGCAGCTCATGTAGCAGTAGGACTCTCTTGGAAAACAATGGTTCACACTGAAGGTCATTAGTGTGGGTGGTAAAACTTCTTGTTATTGGAGTAATCTGAACAACCAACCTTTTACTTGGGACTGTGTGTTTCACCAGCAAGAAAAGGAGAAAGGCAACTAACCCTGAAGGTACTGACAATTTCCCGCGTAGCGAATGCTCATGGAGGCATGACGCAAAGGGAGAGGAGTGAAGTGTATCTGAAGAAACGATATATCTGCTTTCTGATTCCTTCCCCCATCTCCAGGACCAAGCACTGCATTCCAGTCCTAACGTGCCTGGCTGCATCTTATCTACCTTTTCTTCCAAATCTCTGAAGCCCCTCTTGGGGTTTCTCTAGCAACTCGAGATGATGAGATGGAACAGATGTCTTTCCTGTGAGATTTGTGGTGTCTTTTTGCACACTCAGGAGATCACTAGCTCATTTTTGCTGCTCTGAGAAAGGACCATGCCCTACCACCCACCCTTCCAGCCCCCAAAGCAGCCCTCCTGCAGCACATGAGACTCAGTTACGCTTACAAATAAATATCTCCTACTTGACGATCCTCCTGACACCAATGTTGGCAGCAGCAAGTGCTCCTGGAACAGGCTTTTCCAGGAAAATGGGATCAGTTTCACTAGCAGCCCCCTGGAGTTGTTCGGGTTTCAGAGTGACATGTGGAAAAACCATGAAATCATACCTGTCAGTAAGACAGCTACAGAGCTGTTGCCGTGGTTTAAAAAACCTGTTTCTTATGAATATTTTTTTTACTAACTGATTGTACTGCTGGTGCAGTTTTCCAGCCAAAGCCTGTGTACCAGTCATCTCCTCCTCCAATCTGCCTTCCTCCCAGATATACATCCAGCTTTTGGGATTCAGAAAGAGCCACTTGCATCCTGTTGTCTGAGAATGCTACATACATCTACATGTATACACGCACAAACATTTATATATATATATATATATATAAAAAAATAAGCTCATTGCTGTATCAGAGGATACTCTGATAGCTCCCATTTACTTTATTTTTTAAAAAGAAAAAACTGATATAATTAAGTAATTTGTGTTTATAATCACAAACAGCTTGCTTCACAGCATAGTTACAAGCCACATTTTTCATGATATAACACATGGAGAACGCGCCATATGTCTGGAAAATGAGGCATGTAAGTCATTATGTAGAAGCAGTATCTTTAATTTTAAACATAATTCACAAGAACTCTTGGGTACTTAATCATTCCTACGCCTTTCCTACTTGGAAGCAAAACACACTGGGGTCAGATTCAGTCACAGCCCAAGATAATGTAACTCAGATTAGTTCACCGTGATTACATCGGTGTGAACGCTTTTCAAATCTCAAGACAAAAGCTTATACTACAGATTGTTTCGAATCATAAATCCCGTGCTACCGATGTGTGGCACGCAGGAACACGTGGCTCTTTCTCCGACGCAGCCACCCACCCTCCAGCGTCTTCTCCCTTGCTCTAGAGATCCGTGGCCATTTCCCCCTTAGGGTGAAAGCTTATCCCTCCAGGCTAGCTCTATAACCTTCCTCCTCTGGGGCAGTGAAGGTAGTTCAGAACAAGGGAGCCCTTTGTTTTCCTTGGTTTCAGTGATAATGTATTCCTCTGGCACAAGGTGAAGGCAGTTTCCCGTGGCCCCTCCAGTGCACAGGTTGTCCCACTGTCTGCATACAGCGACTGGGATTTCTCCCCTCTTGCTGGAGCTCCAGCTAAACACAAGGGCTATGCTGTTAGCAAATTGCTCTTTTCCATGGTTCCCCTCTTATTTTTCAGTCCTCCCTAAGGTCTTATCTAGGACCATTCTGGAGTTACCAGCTTTTTGGTAGAAAAGATAAGAATTACATGTATAGATTTAACAGATATGCATATAAGCACAGACTTACAGATATCTTTGTCACAGAAACTGGAGTTTCTTCCTTTCTTGGCCTGCCTTCAAACTTGAAGACGATTTCCAGGAATAAGAAAGTCTCTGTTTATTCTACTAATTTGTAAGATACAGCCACCTAAGGAAAACAAACAAAAGCTCTCCTATAGAAAATGCAAGTTAATGTTTTTAAAATGTCGCTGTCTCCTGCAATGATCATGGATCATAGGTTTAGAATTGGCCATCTAAAATCCACATGGTATAAAGAACTGCCTGCACATACTGAGCAGTAAGGTTCACCTGCGCCAGGATGCCAAAGGATGCCCATGGAAATGATGTTTTCTACAGAAGGCAGAGGGGAGGGCAGTGGTGCTCAGGGACCGCCCGTCCTCTTGGGCTACGCTAGACCGGCAGCACATGTGCTCTTCTGATCAACTTCGCGCAGTCAGCACGAAAATACAGCTTGTGCTTCTCTTCATTGCTTGCTCGTTATACAAAGCTGCACATAGTACATATTCACCAGGGCCTACATTTCTCTGATTTCTCACTTTTTATGTTCTCTCCAGTCCTTTGCAACAGCAGCTCCGTCTGCTTCAAAGGCTCAGAGGAAAAGGCTGTCCCTCTAAACTCTGGTCTTGCAGCAAGACCTACAGCATTGCTAACACCCCACGGAGCCCCAGTGCGGTCTGACCTGTGGATGGTTTTATCTGTGGTCAAGTATCTTGGGTTAAATTATGCAATAGGCACTTCAATTGATGCTTATGTGATGGGTCTTATCTAAGTCCGTGGTAGCTGTACGGGTAAAAACTTTGCAGTAACAGTAGTGAGTTACAACCTTTTGGCTCTACAGTTAAAGCTGCCACAGGATATTCTTTATTCTTAATTTATTTCATCACCCTTCAAGAGCTTTTTATGGTGGTTGCAAGGAAGATTGAATTTGTTTTCACAGATCCCACTTACTTTGCCGTATTTACTGCTCTCTTGACATTAGTTAGGAGACGGAATTTGGTGCAATGTTTCCTCTCTGCTGTTCCTCTTTAGCTATGGTAATATGTTGGATAGTTTTTGGTTTATAAACCTCACCCAAAGCCCCGAGAACAGCTCTATTTTTATTTAAAGTTATTAAACTTTACCGCAAAATACTTAGGAAGCCAAACTTCTCTGCGTTGCCATTTGTAAGCAGTGTCAGTTGTGGCAGTCAGGTGCAGAAGCAGACATGAAACGCCAGCGTGCCTGAAGGCCTCCTCTGTGCCACTGCAGTTCAGCATTACTCGCCAAATCTAAATTCTTACTTAAAATAACTAATCTCAACCTATAAGAGCTTTAGAGGATTAGACTGTGACTGGCAGTGAGAGCAATGACCTTTCACAGTTCGCTATAAAGGAATCAGATGGAAAAGCTCTAATTTTTTGTTGTTGTTGTTTTCTTCCTCTGCACCAGGCTTCAATCTTAAGAGATTGTTTCCTTCTGTTGCACAATTCGGCAGTATTTGGAGAAGAGTAAATGCCTGGCGTGAGGTCTGTTGCCTTCTTTAAATATCTAATTGGGCAAGGATACAGACCAATTTAATACTTTGCTCAAATTTTACTCGGACCTGGGTCCTCAATTCCTTATAAATTAATCAAAATAATAATGTGGAGGTATGTCAAGATAAGGTTCCAAAACACTGGTTTTTTATCCTAAAAACCCAAGTGCAGATACATGCCGTGTTTTCTCATGCAGTCACAGATTGAGTGCTTTGTGTATAAAGCCCTGACAACCCCCCTTGGTTCTATAGCTTTTGCTGTCTGGTTGATGGGTTTCCATTACAGCTAAGGACAAGTACAATTTAAAAACTGGCTCTAGCACTTCTGTTTTGCATATTAGAAGAAATGTGCCAGCAGAGCCCCAAATTTGCTGTTAGCCTTTAGGGATAATTTATTTCTCATGATGATGGAACAACCTCTGGATGCACAGAAATCTCAGCGTGTGTTACAAATTTACCTCCCATTAAAATCACTTGCACTTGAGACTTCTTGTTCCGAAGCAAGTTAAGTACACACGAACTGTGAAAACTTGCAGCTCAGGGCAAAACAGGAGCGTTGAGTACCGAAATGCTTGCTCACCTGTTTAAACTGCACTCAGAGCACCAGCGATGCTGTTTAGCAGTCAGCCAGAAGCAAAGAAATGAGGCTTTATTCCTGGTCTCAGCCTCGTTGCCCCTCACCAGACAGATCGGTGCCAGGAAAGGAGCATCTGACAAAAAAGAAAAGTATTGGTGAGCTGGCACTGAAGGGATGTCAGCCCCGGGCTCTGGGATGGGGCTGTCCCCTCTCCAGCTGTTTCCAGGGGAGAGGGAGAACCACTCCTCCTCAACAGCTCACCTCCTCAAATCTGTCCCTTCCTTCTCTCAGAAAAGACGGGTACCAGAAGCAACAACCGTTGGCATGTCCTGATTGCAAGCCCGCAGTAACACAGTAAGGTAGGAGAGAGAGCACTTGAGGTACGTTACAAAACAAGTAGGGTTACAGAAGCATGCTTTGCAAGCTTCTAAGAGTGCTTAGAATTAAAACGCGTGCTGAGGTCCAAACCCTAGCTCCCGGTGTGGCGAGCAATACCTGCTGCTTTAACGAATGACAGGAATAACAAAACAAACCATACATAACTGACAGGAATAACAGAAGAAGACATATCATGTTAATTCTCAGTTGCAAACTGCTAGCCATCCATAGGGACAGTAAAGCTGCATAGCAGATCGAAGCATATTACTGGCTTTGTGATTTAAGCCTCAGAGTTATAATAGCCTTACCACAGGCTGAAGTCTCAGGAGTGTCAACTTTCCCTTCTGGAAAGAGAAAATGAGCATTATGCAGTTGTTTTTGCATGCTCCTTTCAAACAAGATAGGGCTGTAAAAGTAAAGGGTATGATTATGTGTCTGATTCCAAAGCACTTTCTTTAGAGGGAGGGAGATTGTTTTTATTTGCCCTTTTCTCCTTGTTCTGCAAAACGATCCTAACAAGTCATTGTGAAACACGTAGTAATCCCCCAAATTGTGTATATACACATCTGTGTGCACGCGCGATATTGTATAACGCTCCATAAGAATAATGTATCATTCCCAATATTATAAAGAATACACAATATGGCTTCAATACCCTTGCAGATTAGGCAGCAACTAGTTTGGGCTTAAGTACATAGGAGTACAGAAGGCATTGCAGGTGCTTCATGTACCGTGTCGCAAATGCGCACGGCAGTCGGGTTGAGGGGATGCTTGGGCACTGCGTGGTCCTCCCCGGGTACCAGCTACGCTCGCCATATTCCGTTTCCCATTAACGGGTCCTTCACCAGCTCCCAGCCGCAGCTTGTCGCTAAGCACAGGCAGAAGTGGGAGACGTCAGAAAGTCTGAGCTCAGTTTGGAGGGGCTTATCCATTTGGCAAACAGCCTCATTCCAGTGGTAAATTGTCTTACGCTTGGCCAGCAACCTCTGGGGCCAGATGCCAAAGCGTAGAGGATATTTTCCCAGCAGCAGCTAAACTGATGACTGCACACAGACCTTACGTTGCCAGCTCTTCAGTTGTTTCATGTCTAGTGAGAAGAGCTCCCACAGCTGCCTTGTCCTCCTAGATGCTAGATGCTTTTGACTGACACTCTCCAATACTGCAGGGGAATTTATTACAGTTTCCTGGTACAGAGTTGCTGCTCTTTGTCACTTTAAAGTGAAACACATGCTTACGTGCCGTCCTTCCTTTTTCTTTCATCTTTCCATTTCAAGACAAAGTTGTGTTGCCTGATCAGCCCTACAGATCTCTTTCTTTTGAACGTACCCTTCTTCGGACTCATCTTGCACAAGCAGCACTTCTACCAGCACCATTTAAGTTCTGTAAGATATGGCACGGGAAAGTTACTCACCTAAGTGCTAGTTCCCCAGGAACGTACATAACATTACTGTAACATGTAAGCAAAGGAGTTTTTAGTCTGTCCTTTATTCTCCTGCTTACATATAAACCTCACTTTTTTAGGGTTGCAAGGCAGAATTCAAAAGTTTGAAACTAATATCAAACCACTGTTTCCCCTTGACACTGCAATTATGTGTTGTCCATAATGCATTGAACAAGTAATGACATGAAATTTAATATCACTACAGGGCTGCCATACATTATTCATTAAAGGCTAAAGGTCCCAATAACAAAAACATGTGCACTGCTATCATCTTTCCTAATGAAACCATCCCCCTGAAGGCAGCAGGGCAACTTCTCAGGGTAAATTTTCACATATATTTGCAGTTTCAGGTCCTAATTAATTGTATAGGTTTCTAAGTTCATTAAAAACAGAGGACGGGAACTCCCAATGACTTTTTATAGACCACAGAGCACGGTCAAGACCTGCTGGTGTTAACTTGGCTGGATTCATCCCAGATCTCCTGTGGCAAGAGAGCCCTTGGGTTGCTCGGCATAACTATCCCCAACGAAGGTCCCCTTGAGCCTTTACAGGGTGCTGTACATAGCTGCTGGCAGAGCGTGCGCTGTGTAGCCAACCCGCAACAACAGAGTTTCTATGGGGCAAGTCAAAACTTTTGGCTAAGGTCAGCAACTTCCCATCACTCCCTGCATAAATTGCCATGAACACCTGTGTTAAATGTCTGCTAAATCATGCCAAATCTCTACATGATTTGGGTGAGTTTATTATATGTTGTTGTGGTTTAACCCAGCTGGCAACTAAGCACCACGCAGCCGCTCGCTCACTTCCCCCTCCCTCAGTGGGATGGGGGAGAGAATTGGGAAGGAGAAAAAAAAGGTAAGAGCCACAGGCTGAGATAGAGACAGTTTAATAAGAGAAAAAGAATAATAATAGTAATAATGAGAATGGTAATAGAATATACAGACTATACAAATCAAATGATGCACAATGCAATTGCTCACCACCCGCCGACCGATGCCCAACCCATCCCGAGCAGCGGTCACTCTTCCTTCTCTCTGCCCCCCGAGCATGACGTTATATGGTATGGGGTAGCTCTTTGGTCAGTTTGGGTTAGCTGTCCTAGCTGTGCTCCCTCCCACCTGGCCGAGCAGGAGAAGCTCAAAAAGTCCTTGAGTAGTCTGAGCACTACTTACCAACAACTAAAAACATCAGTGTGTTATCAACATTCTTGTAGTACTAAATCCAAACCACAGCACTATGCTAGCTACTATGAAGAAAATTAACTCTATCCCAGCCGAAACCAGGACATACGTGAACACATAGTAAACAGTAAAGGTGGTGATAGTAATTCATTTTCGTTGTCTAATATGCTCTTTGAGGATAACAGCATAATAATAGTAATTAAAAAAATCCAAACCCTTGAAAATCTTAATACTGATTTTCTACAAAAGCCTTCTGTCTGTCAGTCTCTGTTATTAACGGCTGTTGTGACTTCCTGCACTGTTTCATAAGAGGTTGTGCCCCAAACCATCTCTCCCTTGGCAATAAACACCTAGTAATTAAAGATACTGAGCTGTGAAAACTTCACAGAAAATAACCATGCTGATACTCATGCGAGATTGTTTCAACATCAGATTATGAGTTGCAAATAATTGATAAAGAGTGCCATCACCGCTAAACCAGCTCACCAGCACTAATCAAATTAAACTCTCATGCTTAAGTATGTACTGTTGATTGATGTCATTTCTGGAATGGATTCAGAAAACAGTAACTAATGTGTCAGGCATTTACAAATGGTCCCATTCAACAGCAAGGGAGAGCGTTTGACTTTGTTTCCAGCTTCCAGAGCAACAAGCAAATCAGAAAGTGCTTGTTTCAGCTACAGCATGGCAACCTTATTACACTGCGCTATCTCAGTACGTTGACGTTTCTCCCAAGTTTCCATACAGATTTGCATCCAAGGATTTTAAAGACATTTACAGCAACGTGACGAGCCTCAACAACAGTTCCCATTGCTCTCCTCAGTTTTACGCGCTGTTTGTTAATTTTTCTAACTATGATTGCTATTGCAGTGGTCAGCCAGACCCAAGCGATACGAACACCGGCCAACAGCAGGCTCTGTCAGAGACATCCCCTGGCCCAGGAGGTCACGCTCTTAGCAGATCTCATCTAAACAGGACGAGAGGCAGGAGCTCAGCTGTTGTTCTGCAAGGAAAAGCTAAAGATAAAAGCGACTTGCTCAGAGCCAGACCCTGGATCTTCTCTCTCTGCCTTGGCCTTGAGCTCCAGGATTATGTTTTCTGTGATGACGGAATGAACCCTGTCAGACTAAATCAGAATAATCCTGGCCCCAGGAATCACTTTTGTAATTGAAAACAATTGAGAGTGTAGTGTGGTTTATTTTTTTCTTTTCTTTTTTTTTTTCCCCTGAATGAGTTATTTTGTGGTTAAGCAAAACGTTGGCCCTACTCCAGCAGGAGGGAGCACACGGATGAGTTGCTGCCATTACATCTTGTCTAGGCAGCTGAGATGCTTTGGGAAAACACCTGTGATGCAAGTACATGTCACACTCGTGAACTTTGCCAAAGTAAACCTCTAATCCATGTGAACATGGCACTGCTCAGTCTTCTTTCTCCTCTTTTATTATCGAAGCCCTTCTCCACTAATTATAGAATAAAAAGTAAAGATGTTCTTAACCTCAATGCAGCCCCACAGGCAGGGCTTGCTCACTCAGGGAAAAAAAAAAAATGGAATAAACATCCTCATATTCTTCTGACGTTCAGCACAACCGAAAACACCATGGGCTGGTGGCCAAGTGCCAGGACTGCAATATTCTGCAACTGGAAACACTCACTTCTGAGTTTCTGAACTTGAGGTCTCATTATTGCTGTGCGGTGGCAACTCGTTGGGCAACTGCTGGCCTTCACAGAGCACATTCCTCTGGTTTGTCTGAGGCTGCTCTCGGGCAAAAAATGCTTTAAAGTGAAGGCTTCAAAAGAAGACAAAGGGGAATCCTTACTCTCCCACGAAAGATGTGAAGGATTGTAAATAAAAAATAACAAGACTAGAGCATGCTCTGTGTCCAGAGACTGCAGCACCACTCTGCATGAGCTGTGGAATGAGGAGGTGACGATGCCCAGTCCGGCTCTGTCCCTTTGGCACTGATCTGCCATGAAACAGCAGCTGGAGCTCTGCTGGGAGCTGGAAAATAAGTGCAACATCTGTCTATACTACTGGACCGGCCACTTCTGCTCCAGACTGGAGACCCAGGACACACCGGAGAGGCACAGACAGCTTCAGAAGAATCACAGAATTGTTTAGGTTGGAAAAGACCTTTAAGATCATCAAGTCCAACCGTTAAACTGTCAACCATCAACACAACCCAGAGCAGCCAAGGGCTCCTCTGTGCCCCTACACAGGCAGCACTGGGACATATCTTTAATCCGTGCCCCCTTGTAACTTCCAGCAAAGTGCTCCATTTTTAAGATAGGAAAACACAGATACACGAGGCCACAAAAGATCCTTATTGACCTCAGGTCCTACAGTGAGCCTGAGGAAAGCAGTGCCTGTGGTACACCAAGCAAACGCCTACACCCAAAACTAACTGCTGCAGTCCCAGAGACAGGGAAAGCAAGAGGAGGCTTAGAGCCGTTTGTGTCATGCTCACTGCAATGGTGGAGCCGAGAAACCTACCAAAGGTCTTTAGGGCAAGGAAACAGTCTTACTAAGCGGACAGAAAAATGATGAGTTTAAATTTGCATATTAATAAAGGAGAGGATTGCAGAGGTATGGGACACGGTGTATGTCACAGGGAGGGGGGTGTAATCGGTGGTGATGCTTAACAGGTTGAAGCAAAGGAGGAAAACCTGATAATCAGAAGGGCTAATGCAGTCCCCGTAAAAGTGTTAGTGTCAGAGATTTTAAGAAGAAATGTGAGTGTGAGAGCATGCATGAAGAAGTGGAGGGTAGCAGAGGTTTTTAATCATTTTGGAAAACATCTGGGTTTGCTTTTTCTGTAACCTCTGTTCCAGCTAAGTGACTTCTGGCATACATGCTCTGGAGACATTTCTTCCATCATAATCAATACTTTTTGTTATTAGTTTCCTGTTAGACCCATGATGTACTAAGCATTTCTACCCTGAAAAAAAACTGATTCCAGCCTCAAGATGCTCAGTTTCTTTGTAAATAATATACAGTTAAAATAAATAATATAAATTCAAGTGGCTCCTTTCATTTGTGAAGGGTGCTCTATCAAATAAAAAAGGAAGATGGAAGTGCTTCTGAAATAAAACCATAAATAATAAATAAATAAAAAATAAATAAATAATAAACCCATTTGTTTCTAAAGGGGATCTGGTTAAATTTCTGTCATGGTTGTAACCCCATTAGCGTTTTAGTTAGGACAAACGGCGCAAGCCTTGACACACAGATTTCTGATGGTGTAGGTCTAGAAGCCTTTACACTGACCACCTCAGTCTGCTCGCCTATTGCACCATACTACTCACTGATGTAGACATAGCTTATTTTATATAAACCCCATAGGCACATGCACTTAAGTATACTTTCTTAACAAATAAATATCTGAAAAATTTTCAAATTATCCAAGCCAGTTTGCAGACTGGTTTGGATTCTGGTGTTTCACCGCAAAGTGAACTGCATTTTTGTTACCAAACAGTGAGCATCGCAAAAGATCTGCTGCTGTTTGCATTACGATTGCCACAGGACCTAATTCAAAGCTCATTAATCTCACTAAGGGAATTCACTGGACTGCAGTGGCCCTCCTTTCAGCTCATACTACTTTACACATTTGGGCAGGAGGGAAGGCAGGAGATATTTACCCAACACAAGTTTTTCAGTTCAGGAGGACAAAATGAAATTTTTGATGTAGGTGAACCAATGAGTATCACCTAACTTCTCTGATGCCGGCTAAATTTCTTTCAAATGATACAGGGAGACACAAAAAGGCAGGTTTTGGTTCCACACAGGCCCACTCCTGTCACCCTCGACACCCCCGACAGGTAGGAAGATGGTTATCTTACTCATGCTTATGCGTGATCAAGTCTTACGCTTGTCATTCCATTAAAAGTACCCTGTGCCACATATAGCAATATAATTTCATAAAAAGGGAATAGAAGCCAATTTATTAAATAAAAATAAAATGGATTTTTATATATTTTTAATTATTATTCACAAACTTTGTATCAGTACAGCCAAAACCTCAGCTTGTAGATCCATTTCAGTATGAAAGAGCATATGGAGGTTTTTGCCCAAGGGATGTTCGTAACTATGAACATGAACCACTTTTTGCATACATAAGCAAATTTATACGTGCGATTACCCTCCTCCAGTTACACAATTGTAATTCTTCTAATGACACAAACAGCCTCACAGTCTTGGCAAAATGTGATCCTGAGCTTTGCAGGAGTAGTTTAAGACATTACCTTTGGTTTAATTGCTGTTGGATCTGTAAAGTTCTCCACCACCGAAAATTTTCCCTACTTATTACAGCAGAAATAACTAAACGAAAACACAGATTCAGCAGCACGTAGGGGTTTCAGCCTGCATCCCTTTCTCTCTGCCACGGGAGGCCTTGCAGGGTCAGGGCACAGCCACGGTCACGGCCGCGCCTCTAACAGTGCCAGCATAAAAAGCACAGCGACACCCGCCCGTCGTGCCAGATGTGACTACGAGCCCCGATATTTGTGCTGTATTAAAGAAATGTAAGTGAAGGGTGAAAAGGAGTTCTTGCAGGGTTTTTAAGCTGGAGTCACAACTATGCGGTTATTGCCAAATTGCTTTCAGTTGGCCGCGGCCTCAAGCACACAGGACGTTTGTCATCCCACTCGCTAAAAGGGGCCTGAGCATGCAAAATGCCAACAAAAAACTAAACAAACGATGAGTGAAAAATGAGCATTAAGCACCACGGTTTTAAGTTATGGAAATATATAGGATCTGTTTTGCTTATGATGATGATGCAGTTTAAGAGGCTACTTTTGCAAATAACAGCAACAATGAATGAATCAAGTACTAAGCCTAAGTGCCAAAGGAAGAAAACAGCAATATTCAGCACAGGCAAATGCTTGAGAAGGAAAGGCAGCTGCTTGCAAGGTGTAATGGCTGCAGAATGCATTCGGGTAAACAAAGTCTTTCTGCCTAACTTTGCAGGTATACCCCTCTGCAAAAATAAAAAAAAAAAACCCTAAACTTTCAATACAACTGCATTTTAAACACATTACAATGACAGATTAATTTTACATAGGAGAGCACTCTGTCTAACACCAAGATGGAAAATGAGGTCCCCATGCTGCTAAGAATGTTTTTTTTTTTTCCACCTCCTTCATGCTGTGGCCATAAGAATCAGTATTGCATGCGGTGTGGTGGAGCACTCCCTTTTGGAGAGGGATATTTAGGGCAAAAAAGATGCAAAAATGCATGCGACTGTGGTGCTAGAGTATACTAATTGCATAAGGTATAGGCAAAATATAAAGAAAAAATCTATGCTTTTCATCCTGTTAAACACCTTAACATTTTAACAGATCAGTGAAAGAAGAATCACAGAATCACAGAATTGCAAGGGTTGGAAGGGACCTCGGGAGATCATCTAGTCCAACCCCCCTGCTAAAGCAGGCTCTCCTAGAGCATGCTAGACAGGACTTCGTCCAGGCGGGCTTTGAATATCTCCAGAGAAGGAGACTCCACAACCCCCCTGGGCAGCCTGTTCCAGTGCTCTGTCACCCTTAGAGTAAAGAAGTTTTTCCTCCTATTCAACTGAAACCTCTTGTGTTTCAGTTTGCACCCGTTGCCCCTAGTCCTGTCACTGGACACCACTGTAAACAGGCTCCTTCCGTCCTCTTGACTTCCGCCCTTAAGATATTTGTAGGTGTTGATGAGAATGAAGAGAATGTATAATTTAAGAGGTTTGTTTTTTATTGTAGCATTTAATGGAAGAAATATCAAGAAATTATGTACTGTGAGTTCCAGTAATGTGTAGCATATAATGATCAACGAGAATTAAAGAAATCTCAAAACAACTTCCAGTATTTAGCAAAGAATGACACCCCTGTAAAGTTCTATTATCTATGGGCTTGACCTTAAATAATATGCTCCCATTTATTTCTCTGAGAGTGTAATCAGGGACTATTTTTTGTTTCTGTGTTATTACAATGTTAAGCATATATTTGACTTGTTTGTAGAAAAAAAGTAACTAAAGTATGTAACAGTATACCATAACATCTCTATTTTTTAGGCAGTGCAGCATTTAGCATTACATGAGGCTGCTGTTAACCTTTATTAAAGACAGCACCCAAAAACCTCAGGGAAAGGTTCATATCGTGTGATGCACCCGTTGCCAAAGCACATACGTGTTTTGGTGAACAGATGAGTGTTTGTGAACATAAAGCCTACAAAATCTGTTGGCAAATTACAGCAAAATTCTCCAAAGCCTGTAAAAAAAAAAAAACCAACCCAAAAACCAACCCCTTGTGCACCCCTTTTCTTCATTTTTGGATCTCTGTGCTTTATTAAGTGATAGAACTGGAACATGCCTCCGCTTTTTTTTTTTTCTTTGGTCTGGCTGATTTTACTACCTTCTGCTGCTCTTTTTTTTAAAAAAAAAAATTTATTTATTTATATCGTGCACATGAATGAAGGAGACTGTCCTTAGCTGGGCAAGCAAGCTAATGCATTTTGGAGAAATGGTTCCTATCAGTAAAACGCACGGCTGGCAGCTTCTGTTCAAAGGCGTTAGAGCAACGTGCTCACAGAAAGGCATCAAACCATTTTTACACAGTCGCATCTTTGGTTTGGAGGCAGTGATTTAGTATCAATAACTGTACTGTACAGCGGTTCGGATCCACTACTCGAGCACTCCGAGATAAGAAAATTGCTGCAATGAGATGAATTTATACACCCGTATTAACGAATGCTAAGCACCAGAAAAATGCAAAATCAAGACTTTATCCAGAGCTTAAGAATCTGACCCTTTCCCCCCCTCTTTGAAGACGAAGACAGACATTTTGCAGGTATTGGCTTGTACAAATGAAAGAGAGATAAACCGGGGCTTGAGTTCCTTGGATCAAATTCAAATGATTGTGCACATCACTGCCATAGAGACAGGAAAGTACAGATACTTCAGTATATGCAAAAAAAAAAAGCATCAGAAAGGTGATTTAGTATGTAAAGGGAAAAGAACTTCAAAGTTTGGATTAAAAAGATGGTAGAATAACAACAGTATAACAGGCAACCCTCTTGCATACCCCAGCTGGGGAAGTGTTTGGGGCTATAAGGACATCTTTCTTGCAGGCAGCGTAAGCACGTGTGAGGGAGCGACGCCTCCATTTTAGCACTGCATTTCCAGGGAAGCAGAAGACACCGAAGCTCAGACTTGTGCTCTGACCTCACACTTCACACTGACAACGTTTTGATATACAGCCCGGTGGCAGCTTCCCCTGCTGCTCCCCTCTCGAGTTCTTATAAACAAGGGATGCAGCGGATCCTTCTAGAGCTCGTCTACCTCTCGATTTCGGCTGCTACTGCTGTGCTTTCCCTGCAGGCATAATCCAAAACTGCTAACTTCATTTTTATTCAAAAAGGCATGGCAGCCACCGCGATTCGAATCATCTGAGTCCAGAGCAAACATAAATTTGGAAGGCATCAGCAAAAAAAAAAAAAAAAAACCACCCAAACCCAACCCAACAAAAAAAACCCTAACCCCAAATTTTGTATTCTTTCAAGTGGATTTTTTTTTCCCCCAAACTGAAACTATTTTTAAATCCTATTTTCTCAGTGTTAAATATACCTTGCCTACAGGAGGGGAAAAAAAAAACCCCAACCTCCTTCATGCCTACAAATTAAAGTTGTTTCCTCTTTATTTGCACAGGCCACTAAACCGTTCCTATGTTCTTTGTGCTGCAAAGGGTACAGCTTGCACAAGGAACTGTTATATCTGGATTACATCAAGTAATATTCACTCCAGTTTGCAGACGGCAATTTCCTTGCCAAGTTTTATATTATTAATCCCTTGGTAAGCTGAAAGGAAAAATATCTGCTTCTAAACTCTTCATAAAATGAAGAAGGGAAATCCATGGTTTGGGGGAGGAGAAAAAAATCTAATCTGTGGAATTTTAACCATATTTATGAATGCTGCTGTTCAAAGGAAAAGAACAGGAAAAGCTGGAGTAAATTTCAGCTACTTATAAATAAAATTAATTACAATATTTGCTGTACGATGGATGTTTAGGACACTAAAATAACTCCAGATTCACATCCATGTGTCTTAAAAAAATAATTTGCTCCAGATATTTTAGGTATTACCTTTCACCTACATATTGTAAAATTCATTACCTGAACTTCTCTGGCTGAACAAATGTAAAACTGACATACATCTATGTGGAAACAATTTGCCTTAGGTGAAGACATTCCAATACAGGCATGGAAAAACTGCTGAATGTGCACACTTAAACTTTATGACAGGAGGGAACGCTTGGCATGGCATTTAATTTGTATCTTTAATATAAAATGTGTTAATTTTTTCCTTCTGAAAAACAAAATGTAAACTAATTAGTACAAGCCATCAGGATAAACTGACTACTACCCAAAGATCATTGCTCCTTAGCAATCGTGGCTGAAAGGCTTTTTGGCTGGTGGGAACCTCAAGCAACAATTTTGCAGTAGGCTTAGGTATACACATGGGTGTGCATGCAGTGCAGGGAGAGAACAGCATCACACACAGCAAGAACAGTGTAAGTTTAGTTATTCATTATCAAGATAGCACTGAGAAGATGAAGAAGAGGGCAACAAAGATGATGAGGGGAGTGGAGCATCTCCCCTATGAGGAAAGGCTGAGAGAGCTGGGCTTGTTCAGCCTGAAGAAGAGAAGACTGAGAGGGGACCTCATCAACACCTACAAATATCTTAAGGGTGGAAGTCACAAGGACGGAGCCAGACTCTACTCAGTGGTGCCCAGTGACAGGACAAGGGGCAATGGGCACAAACTGAAGCATAAGAGGTTTCAGTTGAATATGAGGAAGAGCTTCTTTACTTTGAGGGTGACAGAGCACTGGAACAGGCTGCCCAGGGGGGCTGTGGAGTCTCCTCTGGAGATATTCAAGGCCCGCCTGGATGATGTCCTGTGCAACCTGGTCTAGGTGACCCTGCTTTAGCAGGAGGGTTGGACTAGATGATCTCCAGAGGTCCCTTCCAACCCTTGACATTCTGTAATTCTGTGATTATTTTCTAAGCTGCAATAACTAAATAGGGGGGGGGGGGGGGGGGGGGAAGGCTATAATCTTTTAGGAGGCCGTGCAGCTATCTCCCATGCAGCAGCTGTGCTCAGCCCCAGCAGCCATGTGCCTGTTTGGGTGAGTTTGGGAACAGCCAGAATAACCCCAGCTGTGGGTTGCTGCACACAGGACGATGCATGCGTGGAAACTTCACCACTAGTTGAAGAATCACCAAAGCCCTCAAAAATCCATGGACAGCTGTTAATGCTCCAGTCAGACCCCCAGCCTCACACCAGCTTCCTGGGGTAAGAGGATTTTGGGAGCCATGCAGCCCTGCAGGCACTCCCCTCTGCCCTGGCCCCATGTGGAGGGGCACCCCCTCCTCTCCCCACGTCCCAGCCCCACCACATAATGCTAGTCTGTGACAGCACTAATGCCTGATTAGTGCCTGGAGGAGGTCTTAGTGAGAGAGTTATCTAGATGAGTAAATTAATAGTATGGCAAACTCCATAGTGGAACTTAGAAGCAGACCAGAATAAATCCCCGGGTGCTTACCATTTTTGACATCGTATCCTCAAGCACC
This sequence comes from Butorides virescens, assembly GCA_017310255.1. NCBI lineage: Eukaryota > Metazoa > Chordata > Aves > Pelecaniformes > Ardeidae > Butorides > Butorides virescens. Next base: position 227,207 of record JADKXX010000777.1, on the reverse strand, counting down.
CATTGCCTCACTCTTCTACCTCAGTAGCAATGTAAACTTTTCTAATACACACCATTTCTAAACTTGGGTGGTGAAATTTGGGTTCCACATTTGATTTGACATATCTAAATTACATGCTAGGAAAAAGCATTCACAAAGATTCCCTATGGATTAGTTATTTTTATAGCTCTTAAAATTTCAGTGGTATTTATGAAGCTCAGACACTGATGTGCAAGTGCATAAGCAGAATAAATTATTATTAATCTAACAACTAATCAAATGACAGTCATACCAGTCTCTGAGCAGTTTTCCCATCATGAGTACATGTAACAGACTCAACTATAAGATAAACTAGTGAAGCTGTGGAAGAAAGTCTGTAGTCATGATAAGTATTCCAAATAACGATGCAAGGAGTTGTAAGAAAATGAGTCCAAATCTAAATTTAGATTACTAGGAAAAAGGAATAGATGTAGACCTACTATAGATCTTTTCTACATTATTTCCAGTTATACATTTGATGTGAGCTACACAAACCAAAAACCAAACCACACCACCCCCCCCCCCCCCGCAAAGTAATAAAGAGTCTCAGTACATTTTTGAAGGGAAAAAGTGCAAAAAGTAGGAGGGTTCGACTGATAATCAAACAGGAAGCTTCAGGGCATTGTGTGGCTTTGCCTTAGACAAAGAGGAACTGGATTCTTAGCACAGAAAATTAACAGGAAATTAATTTGGTTCTAAAGAACAACTGACAAATGCTGAAGAGCTCTTCCAAAGAGAATATAAAATTTTAGCAGCATGTAAACTGAATGCCTATATTAAAGGATATGGCAGAGATGCCACAAACTGGAAGGAGTATAATTCAGAGAAAGCAAAGGAACTACAGAACATGAGCACATTGACAAAGAGCTCCAAAATACCCGCACAGTCATGGCAGAGCCTTACAAGAGGAAGGAGAAAGCCTGGCAGTAGAAGGCTTCTTGACATTGTAGTCACCAACTGGATATAGCAACAAAAAACAGTGATCCCTCTTTATAAGCTATACAGGAAAGGAAATTTTTAATAGAGATGGGAAAAGTGTTCAGGATGCTCAGATAAGCCACAAAATGAATGCACGGTGTGTATTGCACTGAATGAGATATTGAAAGAGACCCAAAGGGACTCTCCAGTAAATATATTAGGAACCAGTAAACTAATTCTTAAACTTTTATATGATTTTTTTTTTTTCTCTCAACACCAAATAATTCACCTACTGAGAAAGAAAACTACTGTTGACTCTGGTCAGTTGATGCAAATGCCTTATAAAATGACTTGGCATCCTTCTGAAAAGGTGTGTGTGAGAGCTTATTTTGCTCTGATAAGCAACACTAATGACTAATACTTGTATTATGGACTTCTCTGAAATTATGTTGGCATATGCTGGTACATACTTTGACAGTAATGTGAACCTCTGAAACCCACAGGCAGGCTCATGAAACTGTATACAAAAACTTCCAGAAGTGTCATTATAATGACACTGAGAGAAAGTCTCCCAACTGGAACAGCGAAAAAGTGACCAGAAATGTAAATTCTTAACCTCTGCATTTCTAAGTAAAGGAGGGCATGCTGAGAAATGGCTTGTATCTATAATTCTCCCAGTTTCCTGATTTCTTTCATTTTGCCATCAAGATTTGAATCTTTAAAAATATTTACATATCTGTATGCCTTAAAAGAAGGCACCTCCCATACTCGCCGTGCACCAAGTTGCGGTGGTCGCATCTGTGTTTTTCAATACCAGGGCAAGTCACCAGCGTGCAGACCCCTCACCGCTGGTCTCCAGGTACAGAGTCCTTACAGGGAGGCACGAAGGACATGTGCTTTTCCCTCCCCGCATTACTCAAAATGAGACTCTTGTGTAGGTTTTATATAGAGATATATAGATATTTGACATTCTTTATATGTTGCTTAAACCCTTCTAGACATTTGTAAGGGTAGCTAGAATCCATAGGGCAAATGTGTTCTTGATGCTGACTTTATGAGCATTTTTAGGTAGATACTAACAAACAAGTAATACTTCAGTAAAATCATGTTTCATTTTTGCTTACTTCATCAGAATCCAACTTAACCCAAGCTCTCACAGGTCGTTGCTACAGGGGCAAACTGTGCACCCCTGTCCCAGCGTGCTGATGGGTGCAAATAGTACTTGGCACATTCAAAGGCAAAAAATGTTTCACTTGGCATTAACTACCAGCCCAGTCCGGATGCTCAGGACAAACTACCTATTCAGCTGTCTGGCTAGTTAGCTCCAGCGTGCTAAGTGAAAACGCAGGTTTGAACACTGGAATACAGCACTATAATGTATAGGATTTCAAGAAGAGTTAATTTTTCCTGGCATTCATTTTTCTTCCATATTACCCCACTGCCTTAGGAAGTTTCTCAAATACCCTTTGGTGTGAATTATAAGTCTACCAAGCAAACATCTTTGCATAAACGATATACCAGAACATTTAGGATCATTCTGCAGGGTTTTCTTAGATGATACTCAATAACAACAGTTAGACCAACAGTATTGAATAAATGCCCAGATACACAGGGTTGCATTTCATCTGTGGTTCCATTGCTACAATTCTCCTAGCCCCTTGTATAAATATATTAACTTCTCTTTTTGAGAAATCAGTAAACCTCTTTTAACATGCTAAGTCGCTTGTACCTTGTACTGATATTTTGTTTGATGTGACACACGCAAAATCCATCTCTTAATAGAAAAATAAAGATAAGCTGGGTCATTGCTCAGCCAGCAAAATCTCTAAGACTGAGCCGCATTCTGAAACCTGACGTCAGATCTCCCTGCACACACACAATATCTTACTTTCATTGTCACGCTAGACTGCTAAAGCATACAGTTTAGGGGAAGATGAATTTTCCAGATTCCAAAACTCTGTGTGAACCACTACAGAGACACATGCATATGGTAGCATCCCTATGGGACAGGTGATTAAACCTGCACACTGAGATGAACGCTATGCAAACTCAACATAGCAGAGGGGTGTGGTGTAACTTAAGGAGTCCCCCAAGTGCTCTGAATTCCACATTATACCTCCTAACTGTGAACAAAATAAAATAAAGTACTGTGTGGAAATTAGTGACAGATTCCTCTTCAGGCAACCCTTCCGTTAAGCCCCTGTCTTTTCCTTCATTTAAGTGGTCTTAACAGAACACGTCCTTAATGGTTACTAGAGCAATTTCTTTTAGGGCTTTATCAGATCCCATTAACGAAAAAGCTATTTCAGAAGCCTGAAGCAAGTAGTATATAACAGTTATAAAAATCAGGGGCAACAATTAGAAAAGGGACATGGTTAGGTGCATGGTTTAGTGGTGGGATGGCAGGGTTAGGTTTAAGGTTGGACTTGATGATCTTAAAGGTCTTTTCCAACCAAAGTGATTCTATGATTCTATGAAAAAAAAAAAGAATAAAAGAAAAAAAAAGACATCTGTTATGCAGTCTGCTTGAGTTGATCATAAATCATTATTAAAGTAAGTTTATTAACACATATGAGTTAGGCCTACTTTACCTGGTTATGGGTAACAAGTTTTTCATAGCTGAAGTAATATTATGGGCCTGGGGTACTCCTCCTGTATGTTCTACTTCTGAACATTTTACATCCGTACTGGGATGAAATACTCCATAGGAAATGCCTATTTTTCTCCGCTGACTAGATCTAAAGCAGAGGCCTTGATGCAGATTTTGGTTTATACAACTTTTATATGGCATTATCTTTACTTAAGAACTCAAATAAAATATTCTAATGTAGCTCACTTTTATTTCTAGAGGAGGCTGTTACAGAAAAGAAGGCAATAGCAACCGCAAACGTAGTGCTGCATAGCAAACAGTGAGAGGTTCTCATGCCTGGAGCCCTTCAGAAAACACTGTATTTCTACATAAAAAAACCCAATCAGAAGAACTTTCTCCAACCCTGAGTTAGTATTTACACTATCTGACAGCCCCTTAAGTTGCCTGGAAGGGAAAGGTGCTTTGCTTTGCTCACAGCTTAAGCACATGCCAGGGTACAAGGTTAGGAAAGAAAGTTCTTTGCTTCTACCAGGGAGTCTCCCAATAACCAAAACAGCTACCACTTCGATGCCTCCCAAGCTTTGGTTCCTTAATGAGCATAAACCACGTAAGATACAAAAAGAATGATGCAGATATGGGCAACATTCATGTATTTCAGTACCATCAATTTTACAACAAAACCCCCTTTTAATTCCAGGCTTCCTGTTCCAAAAGCTAAGTCCTGCCCTGGCTTATCCATAAACTGGTTCTCTAGGGTGTAAATTAGTCCAAAATCTGAAGCTGTGTAAAATCCACCTTTGTTAGTTCCCCATTCGCTGGCGTTTTTAAGACCGCATTTATAGTCAGTTGCAAGTTTAAAGAAGTCATTACTGGACAAAAAAAAATAAAAATATTAAAGTTGTGAAGAACACATGCACAGGCCTGTGCTAACAGAGCATAGATGCATCCTATACTTAACATATACGTCCATATGGACACATACAGAAATGTGTAAGGTTGCAGGATGGGTCTGAAAAAGCCACTCAGAAGAGTCCTATGTTGGATGTCATGGAAGCAATACTGTTGATTACATATATGCACAAAAAGACTCTCATTGCATCTAACTATTTATTCAACCTATTTTTCAAAAAATGTCATTGGATTGCCACCTGCTTTACCTCTTTACAGGAATGGAAAGGTGGCATAAAATAAATGTTGCATTCCTCTGACTTCCTCTCAGCCCAAATGACTAAATTTCATACATTAATGTATGTAATGTCTGAGCCTTAGGTCTCAGTGCAGACACGCTGTCTAGGAGCTCAACTAACTGCTCCTATTCAGCAGTAAAAGCCCTCTGGCCATTATTCAAGAGCAGTGGTCAGATTTAAATTGGGTAGAATTTATTGTATCTCATAATTTTTGACTGAAATACAATACTATTGAACAGGAGATTAACATAGTGCCGGGGCAATAAAGAGTTTTGTGTCATTTCAAACGCCAGGTACGTTATTTTCAGAAAGTATCAATGTGCTTGGATGGTTTCTGTTCCAACCCCCCCCCCCCCCCCCCCCCCGAGCCCCATAGCTATAACAACAACATGTTTAATAATGAAATTCATATAACTTTTTACTATAGTAGATCACCGCTTGTGTTTATGATCTTTGAAAAATTTAACTATACTTGTTTATGTTTAGTGCTGCTTTTCTATTAAATTAGATGTTCAGACAAAGAGAAAATATTCTAAGAATATTTTCCTTTTGTTTACACCACAGGAAAAGTCTAAAGCATCCAAAAGAAAGAAGGAAGGAAAAAAAATAAACTACTGTTGTCAGTAATCCCCTACTTTGTTTTTGATGTTTTTGAAAAGCAGGATTTTATTCCTTCTGTTTCTCTTCAATTTTTTTTCACTCTTCTCTTTTACTTGATTTTTAGAAGTGCATATACTAAAACTGGCTATTAGAACCTTCACTTATACAACGTTCTTTTTTTAATTCCCCTTCTATTTACAAGTAACACACATTCTTACATAGGTGGGAAAATCATGTTTTGGTCAACACTGAAACCCTACCTTCAAAGTCTAAGATCCCTTTAAACAACATGCTAGTTTCTCTGAAATGAAACTCGAGGTCGGTTGAGAGTCCCAGCTTCATAAAAATGCAATAATATTCTATTATCTCTATTATCTATATATGTATCCACACATGGAGAAGGGGTGCCAAAAAAAAGCAGAAATACACTATCAGAATCAAACTGCCTCACTAAACTACCTCTGTCTTCAGATGTTTTTCATAGTGCCTTTTCAAATCCAAAAATGGTCTTATCAGAAGTAGATTAGAAGTAGATTACTTTATAAGCACTGTAAGCTATTCAAATTTAAAGAAAAACCCTGACAACTGGAAAGCACTATACCAAATATCTTGCTTCTTTTTAACTCTTATTTTCGCACTAACTTTGGTGGTTTCTCTTGGAGGTGTATGTTTGCAAATATCACGTACAAACTGTATGCAATAACCTGATACTTTTTCTTATGTGGATTGTGAAATTAACTGGTGAAAATACTTGATATTTCACCTTTATATTGCTTTATGCAGCTAAATGTAATTTTTTTTACATTAATTAAAAATATTGATGGAAATTTATAAGCACACTCATCACTGAAGTTAAAAAAGACTATTCTGTCCCAGTGTTTTAAAAAGGGAAATGATAATAAGTTCTTGAATTACTGTTAAGTTTAAAAGATACTTTGAAAAGATTAAATATGTATAAAATACTTATTCCAATTTTACAGTTAGAAATACAGGCATATAAAATATAAATCTGTATGGATTAATTTAAACATAGTTTTAGTTTAGAAAGTTAAGCTCAGGAAATAGGTTATTAAAAAAAAAGCAAATGCTAAAGATGTTAAAATTAAAACATTAAAGATCAAACACTGTTATTTTCTCAACAACAAAGGAGAGTGCAAATATGCTGACTGTATATTTAACCAACCCTTGAGCTATTTCCAAGACCAGCCTATTATGAAACTGCACCAAGGAATAGTTAACCAGAACAAAGTTAGAGTCCAGTCAGAGAGGAAAAAATGTTTCCTTTCTGCATGGATGTAGAAATCTCCAACCCAAGTAATCCTCATCCTCCTGCTCCAACTGTTTCGCAGGGAACATCCTGTCCGCTGCGGTCCCCAGCCAAGAAAACCAACAGAGAGCAGACGACGCAACCACATGCAAACCTCCGCATCCCCGACCGGCTGGTCGCCTCACCAAGCCTCCCTTCAACATCCATCAGTGAGGCAAGACTGCACGGCCAGAGAAATTAAGACTTGACCTCTCCTAGCAGTGAGTTTTAGGGAACAGAAATTCCATGGCATAGAGAAATATTAGCAGTTCAGTGTTTCACCTGAAACACGTAGAGGTTATTGCAGGAGATAAAGCTCGAGTTAACATTCGGTCAGCAAGGAGAGGCACAGGGAATTAATTTGCTCATTGTGTCCCCCAGTGCAGCTCTTCTAACTACCTGACAAATACTGGTTTTTCTCACATAGGAATAAATAAGAATTTCTTATATTTTTCTCATTTGTATTCTTACAAAGGTTATTCTTATTACAAAAGGCTAATCATTAGAAGGAAATAACAATTTCTCTTGCCCAACTTCAGAACACCTCTCTACATGAAATGGGACCTGGAGATCACTTGGGAAATGGATATGTTAACATCTTGCAGGCAGATCTGACCTTTCATAGGCATTCCCAAAGAGAACATATCTGCCACAATCATAGTTTATTGATTTTTTTCTGTCATGCTTTTAATTTTCCCATTCTTTAGTATTTAAAATAGTCAAAATTAATTCTTGGGATATCCTGGCTTGGCTTTGATCATCATGTCGCGTGAGGGATGGTAGAAAGAACTTACATAACTAAAATAGCCAAAATTACATACTTGGAACAGCTTCAAAGGGAGACATTTACCAAGAACCTTATTTTCTTCTCTGAGGATGCAATGTGATACCATCAAGCAGTTACTTAACAGAAATAAAAATGTTCAGTCATTGGATACAATACAGCTCCAAAGAAGCTGGAAAGGGTGGGGAAAGTTTTAATTTGTGGTTTGTTTTTTGGTTTTGCGTTTTTGGTTTAGGGTGGTGGTTTGTTTGTTTGGTTTTTTTTTATAGGGTCAGGAATTTCTTCTTTTAGGCATGACCTAACTTCACAAAGGAGAGCATTGCTATAATTTGAAAGGGAATAAGCTGAAGTTATAGACTGAAACTATGAAAGAGGAGAAAGGAGGAGAAATAGTTAAAGATTTGAGAAAGGAAAGAAATTTTTGAATTCTTATGACACCACAAAGGCCTCCCTAGCATAAAAGACTTCAAGATAAGTGATTTGGCCCAAAAAGCAACTTCAGCAGGAGAAAAGTGAGGCAGCAGGATACTGTTTTCAGAGGAACTTCACTGTGACCTGTCATTGCCAGATCTGGGCAATATACTGCACAGTAGCTAAACTGGACACAAATTTGGAACGGAAAACCAGTTTTATATCGGTGATGGGAAATCACTGTCAGAATTGCATGGAGAGCATACTGTACAGAAAGTTCACTGAGTAGAAGCCATTCATTTAACCTCCTTGAGGAATGATTTAGGGGAAAAAGAAAAAAAGAGTATTTAGTTTAATCTTGAGTTTTTCTGTAGTGTATTCATATTGAGTCTCTATTCAATTTTATTTTCTATTTCTTTAGCATAGATTTAAGATAATGCATGGATCTATCAGCACTTTGTAATCTGTTAGCTCTAAAAATGAATTTGCTTGTAGAATATGTGACGCCAGAAATGTATGCCCCTGGATGAGAGGCACCTACATGTCCCTCTCTCACACACCCCATTGAATTCAGGTAACTAAACTGAATTTACAATAAAAGGGTGCCTTTCATATTACTCAGCTAAACATGTAGGAGACAAGAATAGCCTAGAAGAGGGAATAGCCAGTATGTACTTAGGTGAGCCATCTAAGAAACAAATATTTTTCATCACCTGGATTTGAGGACATATAATACTTCTGATCTATCTCGATTTTTCAGAGCTTATCTGATCAGATAGTTAAGTCTAGGCACTTAAATGATTAGCTCTTGCAAATTATTTGGTTTCCTAAAAAAAAAACAAAAACCAAACAAACCACATGACAAAATATCAATTGTTATTTCAGTTTCTATAAAAAAAAAAAAAAAAAAAATCTTCACTTGAGTACTTCCATCCTAATTCTGTAAGACCATACACTCCATTAATCTTGCCCACAGCCCACTGGTAATTACTAAAAGCAGGTACCAAACTAAATTTAACCCTATTGCTTATAGGCTTATTCCCTTGTTGTTTCACGTCAGGCAGTGCAAACTTTCAGGGTGAGGAAAAAGCTTGTGGGCTTTTGCTTTTATTTTGGAGCAATTAATGCAGACAATAGCAAGGCCTATTATGGGATTTCCAGATAAAAATCCCTGTACAAGTAACTGCAGGCACACAAAAAAAAAAATTAAAAAAAAAATAAATATCAATCACTTATTTACTTAACCAAAACCCACACCTGTGAATTTTAACACACAGCCTGCTATGGTGTAGAAAATTGGTAGCTGTGTTCTTTATAGCACTCTGTACAGATGGCTGAGAAAAATAGACATTTTCCATTTGTTTACTTGCTTTTACCCAAATGGCAATTTCTGCAGGAATTTTCTCCTGCCAACTAATTTTCATGAGAATATAGTCTTCATGAAGGAAATACTTTCTATAGGTGTTGACTCTTACAAGATCAGTGACAAATGTGGTTTGCTCAAAAAGCCTTGAACATCAGCCTAGAGATAGACATCAAAAGCACAGCTAAATTACAGCTCTGAGAAAACACTATGAAGTTCAGTCAGGCTTTTGGAAAACCAAAATATTCAGACTTCACTTTGCAAAGAGCCATGATGGTTCAACTTTTCTTCCTGACTAGGGACAACACCAACACGTCTCAGTAAAGAGAAATTCTGCATTTTGAACATGATTAATCTATGATCATGAGGATAAAAAGTTAAAGAGATACTGAGCATTGTTTCCAACCTAATGAATCTCCTTTGGAGCTGCAGCACAGCAGCAAATGCCAAGTAAATGCACTTTTCGAAATACTTATCTGAGTATTTCATCTGGGATGATGGCCATTTATTTTATTTATTAGTCTACGTGGAGCAATTTAAGCTTAATTTATTCCTTTTCAGCTAGTCCATGCTTGAGTGATTTCTGATCCCGTGTTGTGAAGAAAGTTGAGGAAAAATTCAAGTTTCCTTGCAGTAAGAAAACTCAGGTTTTTTTCTCGTCTCCTTACAAAAAGTTGGAGTGCAAAAGATATCATACTCTTGAAAAAAGCATTGTGCAGCAGATGACCTTCCAAAACAAGTACAAGGAAATTTCTTAACACAAATGGTTTTATATTTAGAGCTACATGAGTATCATATAACTAAAGAGTTTTGGGGTATTTTTTGTGGGTTTTGTGGGTCTTTATTTTTTTTAAAGGAATAATTGACATGCTAGTTTAGGGGGAAAAATAATCTTTTCCAGAGATGCTTTAGCATGTCCTGCACTGTCCTTTCCCCAGTAATCAAATCTGCACTGCAATTACCTCCCTCCCTCACTTCACCGCAGAGGACATCGCACCAGGCCTTGGGCCCAAGCCAGGGGCTGATTCCCTTCCTGCACCCAGCTCCATGGGCTGGTGCTCCGGACTGGGTTCCCCTTTGCAGGTCTAGTGAAGCACAAGTCTCCATTTCTAAATTCACACTTAGACAGTTATGTAATTTTTAACAAAAAGCAAGGCTTGCTCATGCTACAGCTTGCCCAGGTTTCCACAAAGTTTTTCTTCATCTCCTTCTTCTGCCATGCTTTGGTGTCTCCTTCTTCAATCAAAACAGTTTCATTCAGATTCTGTCTAAACAAATAAGTTTTCTAAAAAAAATAAGTCTCTGGTCCACCAGCCTGCCTTCGCTTGTTATTGTATGTGCATTACTTGGTGCTCTTCTGTCTTAACTTCTGTCTTAAAAGGACAAGGAAAACTTTGTAGAGAGGATGAATAAGCCACAGAGAAAACATAGCAGATCTCTGTCCAGATCACAGTGGAAATCAAACAATATTTTTCATATGATGAGCTCATATCACTTTCCAGACCCTTCAAGACTCTTCCAAATGTGGGAAAGCAATTACAAAAAAAATTATCACAAGTAAATCAGAAATAAATCAAAGTTTTCTTTTGGGTTCTGCCCCCCCCTCCCCCCCGATATCAACTAAAATATATTTATGTTATTTAAATCTCTGTTCCCGTTAAGAAACCTACTCTGGTATTTTCTTTCTCGCTTATCAGGCTCCTACGTAAATAATGGTCCTGCTGGCTTTTCTGCAGCATCCCCCTTTCGACTGTTGGAAGCAATCTGGGAACAGCAGGAAAAGCTGTAAGCTGAGGCAAAAGTCTCAATTACAGGACATATTTTGGCAAGTGTCAATGCAACGAACATCTGGTAAACATTGACCTGGCCAAGTTAACCACTGATGATGTTGTCAGATAATACTAGGGGTAAGAATCACTTGTTTAGGGGGCCCTTTCAAGACTCACTAATTTGAAGTTTATCTGAAGCTGAATATGTAGGAAAATAAAGCTGTTATGCAAATTGTAAGAGTTTTTAACAGGAACCTGTAATTTTTTCAAGATTGGAAACTCCGGCATGTTTAGATTTCCATTTGCAGTGGATATTACCTCCTCCTGAAGGAAAAGAGATTGATGATTTCCATTTAGGTTTATAATGTGTTTTTAAATGTGTAATTACATATTCCAAATGTTCATCTTTGTCCTTCAGTGTTTATATAAACTCCCAGCAGGATTCAACAGGACTTGGCATCGAACAGCAAGTGGACAATCGTTTGGGCTCTGAGCAATTACCGGAAAAGCAGCAAGGAAGCGAACATCAATTGCTAATTTTGACATTCTTCTGGAGAAAACAGATTTCTTAAACTCTTTGGTTGAATGAGAAAAATCAATACAACAAATGATTATCACATAGAGAAACCCAAGCTAGCTGAACAAGCCTAGGACTACAATGTCATGTGGTGGGATGGGCTTAAATATCAGAAACAGCACAAGTGCCTGGGCTAGGCTATCCTGCTAGAAAGGTTAAAAAGTTGTAAACTCAGTGGTTTGGGGTATCTAAAAAAATCAATAGACACTTTTTGGAAAGCTTGATAGACATCTTGCAGTTCCTTTCCTTAAGGGGGCCTCTGGGAGTGTTGCAGAAGCCAATAAGAAAATGACTGAAGATGCTAAATGCAAGATCGTGGTTTTCTGCCTGTTTTCAATGAAACAGCCTGACAGAAGCCTTCACCTAAAAATGAAAAATATATGAAGTTTCCTCCTGTACTTAGTAGAGGAGCAATCCAGAATTTCACTGTATATTGAGTTAATTAAGTATTATCTTTGAGTGAACTTTGATTCATGCATTATAGTATTTGTGCTATAGGCTGAGTAACCAGCTTATTGGTGTTTCCTGAAAGCGAAAAGAAATGAACTGAGTATCTTTCTGCTACAATAAAGACACAAAGTACTGAAGATAACTTGGGAAATAACAGAAGGCTTTGATTTTTATCAAGCTTATTTTACTCTGGTTTTATTCATTGTGGCACTTGTGACTTAATTTCAGATAATATGCTAATAAAATTCCATACTATAATTTATCCTGTCTGGAAGAGGTTTTATGGTGGCACCCTGGTATCATATCTCTGTTCAGAGCAGAAGATACCTCTGTATTAAATAGATTTGCCTTGAAGAGCATGAGTATTATAAATATGAAATAGAATTAATTCTGTACTTAGAGGTAAATACACTCCACACTCCTCCTTGTAATACTAGCACCAGGGCTTGCTGGCAAGCCAAAGGCTGCCACCAGTCCCCAAACCCCACCATGGCATCCCTTCCACCAGGCTGGAACCTGCCCCCAGGCAAGGACACAGATACACAGAGCTACACCCCCGTTTCTTTGGGGCACTGTTGGACTAGGTAATAGAAAAGACCTACCTACCTCCATTCTTCTCAGACTTCTAGTAATTGATTCAACAAGGCATTTTAAACTTAAAAACAAACCAGTGTTGGCACCAACATCTTTTTACTACAAACACTGCAGTACTCGATTCATTTTCCTAAACACTGGAAACTGGAGCCATTTATGTATTTCCTAACCCTCTTCACTGTGGAGATGGCAACTTAAAGACGATTTTTTTAAACATTTAAATATTTTAAAACACATTTTAAAATATTTATTTTATAAATAAAATCTTAGGATTTAGGAGCGCCAACTCATATGTTTAAAATACCAGCAATTTTAGTCCTAGAATAAGAAACAATAGAAATGATTGTTCATTAAAAAAATCTCCAGATGAACTTTTTCAGATTGATGCATTCAACAACTGAGATGTTATTGCTAGCCCATATATTCACCATCCTAGCATGCAAAAACATATGGATGTAGTTATTAGTAACCTGAAGCCGCTTTTAAATTATAGTAAATTAAATATTTTTGGACTGCTGAAATTGCAAGCCTTTCAGACATATAAAACTAGGAGATATTGTTTGAGTATGTTTTAATGGCATGAACAACTTATGACTTTTAAGCTAGCTTGTAAACTAAAAATCAGGGGGGGTCAATCTGTTACAATAACAGACAATTTAAAAAAGAAACAGCAATATTAAACACGAGGATTTAGAAACTGCTCCTTGCTCTTTCTTTACATGGTCTTTTCTCAGAGATTTATTTTACAGCTATCAGTGTGCATTTTTGAACAAAGACCTCTAATTTTGTTTATTGATAAACTAGAATCAAAGTGTAAACAAAAAAAAAAATTCACAAACATTTAACTAAGAAAAAAGAAGTTGCTACAACGTGCACGGAGCAATCAGCTAGACCAAAGCAATCTGACAATAGCAAATGGTGTAAGTCCCATCCTGCTGTCAGCCAGAAAATTCCCCAAACTCGCTCAACCCGAACTGCCATGCTGCAGGAGAGGCTGAAAGCTCTGGCAAGGCTGGGCCAGGATACGTTCCTCTCTCCAAACCGTTAACCATCTCCCAAGTCCTAAACTATCTTCGCTTGGGTCAACTGGGTAATTGGTTTGCGCCAGGCATTATCACAAAGAGTTGCGGCTCTCTGGACCTGTGCCAAATCCCATGTACGCCCCAAATGCCAGGCTGCTCTAGGGCAGGGCCACCGGGCACAGCACAGTCACCTCCATAGAGAAAATATTGTTCTAACTCAACAGTGATACTCCAGCAAACACCCCAATGCTCCTAAAAGCCCCATAGTGTAACTGGCAGCAGCTGGGCTGTCAAATTTGTCTACTGTACCAAAAAGGAGTTTTATGTCCCCAGAAGGACCCCTCTGCTGTCCCTCCCCAGGTGCAGATGCATTAGTCCACAGCGAGCAGCTATCACCCAGATGCTGGCACATTCAGGAGCATTACAACCTCATGCAGCAGCTTTCCCCTAGCTACGAAATAAGTAGCCTCAAGGACATGGCTCTGGCATTGCTTAAGTAGGCGGCTGTCATGAACTAGAGAGGTACGGCGAAGGGCTGAGATGCGAAGCTGAGGGACACTTGTTCTTTTATTCTACAAGCGGGTCCAGATGCGGATGGGGCAGGCACAGTGGTCACACACAGGCTGGGGTAGCTTAGCTGCGTTTTCCATCTGGAGATCAGTAATTACAGACCTTTCCATTCAGAAATTCAGGGTTCAAAAAAGCCCTTTGCTGCCTCCGTGGCGGGTCCAGTTCCACCTGTGGTTGAACCAACTTGTCCTTTACTCCCCAACCTTCCCCAGGAGAAAGAGAGAGGAGTGGAGCAAGAAGGGGACATTTGGTAACTGCTGTCAGGGTCAAAGCCACTTCCCTCTTGACACAATGACAAAATAAATTTTTTCCATAGGACACTGAAGGCTGTATGTCCCTTCTGAACACATTCCTACAGCTCAGTCACGCCGATTGATCACGAAAAAGAAACAAAAATGGCTTGGGCCATGGTAGATGGAGGGGGAAACATTTGCAGGTCTAATTTGTTTTGCAAAATTTTTTTAGTGGACTTTTGGGGTTTTTTTTGAAACCTTTTCTAATAAGATGGCAGTAAAAGTCTGAACGGGTAAGAATTTAGAAATGAAGTAACTACTCATCAGTTTTATTCTAGTGATGTTTTGCTTTCAAAGACTTGGTAGATAGTATGATGTGCAGAAATTTCCCTTTCTGTTAATGGTCTTCTGTTCAATCCATACAAGTCTCCCAGCTATGCTAAATTTACCGTTAGCCAAAAATATTTATTTCTGCATTCATTCTCTATTTTAACATAAATGACTTCTTTCCTCTCTTTGGTATTAACGAATACTCAAGTCTGGAAAAGCTCAGACTGCTCTAAAATGCCAAGATAAACATGAGAAAAATCACATGCTTCCACTTGCCCCCTCCAGCTGCTTCTTGGCTGCTCCGAACGGGTGTCCAAGCAGCCCTGCTGGTGAGAGGATATGCATGTCGCATCATACGAGCGGCGGAAAGAGCTGCTTAATAGAACCTCTGGGATGGATTAGTAGAAAATAAGACTATTCAAGAAATTAGAAACAAAACTATGTAGATCAAAGCATTTCTAATTTCACCAGAGAACTGCAGAGTGTGCGTGTGTATGTTGACACATAATACATTTTAGTGGTCACACACATACAATTACACTTCAGAAGTTTGAAGATGACAGGAGAAAAATCTGCCATTCTTTACTGGAAGCTGCCTAACAAACCTTTCAAAAGGGTTTATGGGCCTTTCGCAGACATGGAAATTAAATATACGTTCATGTTTCTGTGACTGTAGGGTAGGCATCACCAACATTTCATGTCAAATTATTTAGCTGTGAAGGACCTAATACTCCACTCATTTGCAGTAAACCAAAATGAATATGTGGCCTCATCAATCTGAAAATGGAAAGTTGCCTCGTAATTTAAACAGGTACATTGGAAAAATTTTAACTTCCACTCTGTGGAAGCCATACACGTGTGCACATGCAGGACCTGGCTTTGACTCAAGATCCAGTTCTGCAAGGTATGCACTTCTGCAAGAACAGCCATCCATCAAGTTCAGTGGTTTAACACCACCTGGACAAAACTCTAAGATGAACTTGACCTTCATATCAAGATCAAAAAGTCTCCTCCTGACCTACTTGCAAACATGTACTTGGAGGTGTTCGATGTTCTCTCAGGTTGAGTCTAATTACTAGGAATTAGGGCTGTAGCTTAGCACAACATAGCAATTAATGCATCCATGGCATAAGCAGAGATTAGTGACTGTCGTCCATCTCTCTAGATCTGGTAGAGCAGTATGTTGGAGCCTGCCTTTAGAAAGCAACACACATAATGTCAGTGGGGTTGTTTGTTTGTTTGTTTAAACTTTTATTGACCTGTTTTTGTTTAGGCTGTCCTCTCTAATGTTGTGTCATATTTACTAATAAAACCATCTGTTTGTTACAAGATAGCTGCTCAGAAGCTCCCCGAGGGCAGGGAATGAGATACCTATGAAACATACCCATGACGACCCAGCTGACTGGGGCTTCTGCCAAAGGGCCAGGGACAAGTAAAACCCACTGGCAGACAGCAGGTACTGCAAGAGTGCAAAAGTGCCAGAGTAAACTGTGGCCACAAAAACAGCCTAGGTACAGTCAGCCTTGAAAATATTTAGAATTTTTTATTTTATTTTTTTTTATATTTTGACCTCACTAGGGAGAAATTCTGCTTTAGGATCAGCTCCAGTGAACTGTGGGGAATGATATTCACTCCTTCAGAGGACAGCAGCCAGGAGGCTAAGTCTTGAATACAACCATCAACTCACTAGTTGCCATTACAGTCTTATAGGCAAGAGCTTAAATAAAAGCACATATTCTATAAAATCCCTTGTACAGCAGAAAAGGAGTAAGAGAACACAGAACATGCTGTCTCCACTTCCCAGCATTGCAACCAATTTTTGAACCCTAAGAAGCATTTGACAACCCCCTAATAATGTGCTGAACCCGCTGAACTTCTTACCATCTTGGGAAAAATATGTGGCTTTGAAACGAGAAATGAAAAATATTCCTGCAGATCAAATTGTTTATTCCACTTCACAGATGAAAAATAGTGGAGCTGGCTGCTGGTTTGCTAGGCTGCAAGAGGAGTATGAGAGCAGGGTACTCTGAGCCAGGAACGTCAGACTGAGGGGTTACGAGACTAAGGACACCAAACGCTCCCACAATCCAGTACAAATGAGCATCTAAAATATCATACTGTGAGGTGGATAATGAGGGAGGGGGCACTGCGAGCCTTTGCATAGCACCCCGGCTGCTCAGGTTCAATATTCACATTGCCTGTCGCTTTGGAAGTGAATAACATACACATGCAAAATGTGCAAAAGCTTGGAGCTGCCGTTCCCCGGACGGAGAGCTATTATGTAGTTTATGGAAGCAGCTGTGGTTTTTTGGTTGGTTGGAGTTTGTTTGTTTGTTTTTATTTTATTTTTACATTTTGTTCCAAGAAAGTAGAATATGTCACAGCACAAGAGATAGCCTATGCACCATTTATCATAAATATGTACTCTGACTTGACAGAGAGTTGATTAGAAGCCTAATCTATCTAGAGACCAGTACAGCAAGTAGAGAAATAGATGAGAAATGTATATTCTCTACTGTTTTATGAGTGGGCCTGAATCCTGACTTAAATGAAACAACTCCAGGGATGGGAAAGCCACAGAGATCTCTGGACAGGAGGGCACAGAGGTAACTCCTGAAGCAAGAAGCTGGGGCTCAGGGACAGCGCTAAGAAAGGGGGAAGCTGCTGCTTTCTTGTCTGCGGTCACCCACCACCCCTATTCCTCTTCCACCTCCTCCTCTCCTCCCGCACATACAGTGCCCTTCACACCCCCAGGGGAGTGGGAAGGGTCCAGGTCTAGGGCAGCAGCAGCCACCATGGGTTGTCCTGCTTGGAGGTGGACATCTCCCCGTCTGACAGCACATGCTGCTCAAACAGCCCAACTGCATCCCTGCCATCACAGGCAAACACGTAGTGCTCTGGCCTGGTACATGTAGCACACGTGGCTGCTGTCACCAACAGCTCTCTATTACTCTTATTTAACTTGACCTGATGGCAAGAAATTCAGATGTCATCTCCACCACCAGGAATCTTTGAATCAACTTTCACGTAGATCATCAGCGTGAAACTATTACGGCAACCTGTCTCCGTGAATGAGGCTCCTCCAGACAAAGTCCTTCACTAGCTTATGCTAGTTATGATCATATTTCCAAAAAATGCTTTAAGAGTGTTCTCAAGACTAATTGCTGAACTCCAGCAAAGTTCCAGAAACCTGTCCAACTGAAATGGATTCTCCACCATTAGGCAATTTAGCATAGTTTCTTCAACATTATGAATATATAACTCACTATATTCTTTATTATATATGCTCTGTACGCTTCCAGCTTACTTTAGTCATCAACATCTCATTTGCCTGGAAACAAGATCCCAAGATTTTTCATTGCCAAAGCAGCTGTCACTGCAGCGGGAAGTGGAAGAGCACAGGGGACACCCTCCCGCCCCCCACCACTTAATTTCCAAACACTGCCATCAATCTAAAATGTTTCAGATCCCCAAATTGGGTTCCTTTTGTTTACCTCAGGGAAATCAATGCTCAGACGCTGGAAAGAGAGCTCCATCTGACAACATTCGAGAGAAATGTTTTCCCATTAGCTCTGTCAAAGGCTCTAGGAGTTTGCGTTGGAGAAGACTTACTGTAATTTCTCCAGTAAACACTTAGCTGGGATAAATCGTGCCTCCTCCTTGCTTCTGGCTAACGCTTGCTGCTGTTTGGAGGAATCTGCCAGCTGCATTCAGTTTTAGTTAGTCACTGAGATGAATTCATTTCTTGTGCTATTGTCTGGCAACTGGTCAGGATGCCCAGGATATAACCTTCAATGTGTAGGGCATAATATTACACGTATATATCTCTATATACATTTATAGATATATTTGGTATCCGACTTTGCTTACTGTTTTTGACAGAATTGCAAATTAGGATCATCTGCTTTACTGTTAGGTTAAAAATATTTGTCTTTGCTAATTTTCCACTTGAAAGCCAAGTGTTTAACTTCCACAAGCAAATATTTGCAGTATCAAATCCCAAGATTTTAATCAAATTCTTTCTTATGCACAATAAGGTCATTCTAGATCCCATTCTGGTTTTCTTTCTGCCATACAGCTTACTGAATATTCTCTAACATATATAAACACATATATAATTTCTGTAGTTCTTCTCACTGGATGGAGACCTAAACTCCTCTATCTTCATTATATGTCTGCATAGATGTTGTATTCTCTTACCTTCAGTTCAGCCTAAGCAGATTCCCATTATGATATCTTAACAAGTCCTACAGGCTCCAGCCTTATAACACAGCACACTGAGCACATAAATAGTCAATAGTTTGCTCCATCTCACATCCCTCACTGTCTAGGAACCAGGTAACAGATAAATGCAAGGAATAGATGGGAGAACACAAGGCAAGAGTCAGAAAATGCAGAGGTGATCAGTGATCACAACATGCCATCTGCTTGTTCATGGTTGATTTTTTTTTCCCTTTTTCAAACTGTCACAATGGAGATAGCTGCTGGACATGGAGTCCAAAGGAACTTGCAAGGCAGCCTTTGGCCAATGAGACACTTAAGCCCTACGCAGGTAATAGCATCTTTCCATAATTTTGGCAAAACAACAGCAGAGCAGTCAACAACAGAGGCACAGGACAGGCCTGAAGCAGTAGAGATAGGTACTTGGTATAAAATAGCTGATGGCATCCTCTTACTCTTACCAGCAATGTATAGCATCAGTCAGGAAAACAGTCCTTCCACAAGGGAGGAGAGAAGCATACAGGAGCAGAGACTGCTTTGGGAGGGAAACATTTTGGAGCTCATGTTTTGTCATAGTCAATTTAGACCAACTTCTAGGTGTAGGGAAATATCTGAGACAAACTGAGATTTCAGCCTGAATGGAAGCCAGCTCCAAAACAGAGACCAACAAAGAAACGCTAGCTAAATCATATTTGTGAACGGCTATGGTCAGCAAGAAACAGCCAGTGAACGACAACAGCTGAAAGACAGAACCAATTTTAGAAATTTAAAAAAAAAATCTTGGACATTAAAATGAATCCTCATAAGAAGTTAACTGGAAATATATTTCCATTTTGAACAAGTTCATCTCATAGCCAGTGTATTCTAGGGTTTAGCTATTTTACAATAAAATAAGCCAGTTTTCAATAAGAATACACTTTTTCCATGATTCTACAATTTAGATAACTCATGCAACTGCCAGCATAAAATCTCCAAGTGGTGAGATATTCCGAGTAAGCATTTAAATACAGCTTGAATTATTTTTGAATTAGGACCAAATGTTGCCCAAGCCCCGACAGCATTCCCTCGCTCCAGATCCAAGGCACTATACATAGAAGTGAAATCTGGACCGTCTGCAAACAAGCTTGTAGGAGTACTACACATATGTTTAGAGTATTGTGCCACGGAGGCTCTATCGTCCAAGTCTGCTAAGGCAAGAAGAGTGATTTATTAAAATCTTGTTTGGCAATATCTCTGAAAGACCTCAGAGGAGATAAAGGCCCTCTTTAGTTGGGGCCCCACAAAAGGGTAGTGAAAACCAGCTATCCATGCATCATGGAAATGGATATGAAAGAGAAAAGGTGAACTGGGAAACAAAATCCCCTCTCCAGATTCCTTCATCAGGTCAGCGCTACTGACACCTAATGACACTCCTTTGGCCAGCTCTCTCTCCTGTTAGAGCAGCAAATATTGCTGGTACAGCTCTCCCTGAAACACGTTATAATCCTCACAAAAGATAGAGGAATATAATACTTCACAGTCTCACAAAAGTACGGTTGTTCAGGCACCTTTAAGCTGTCGTTATTTTCCAAGCCATACAATATTTGCAATTCTGCCAAAGTGGTTTAGAAAAAGCTTTGGATAAACCTGGTGGCATGGTAATGTTCACAGCAACTCACATGTTCTTGATGTGTGGTGGAGGCCATGTGGTGATGAAGCAGATATGTTTCCTGTTTAGTTCACGTAATTAGTTATGATAGCACAAATCACAACTCTTACAATGCTAAAGTAGCTACAAGTGTTTGTGCCTACATTTATTATTTTATTTAAAAACAAGCTAGTAGAATAGAACTTGTTAATTTTTAAAATTGAGAGCACAGAAAAATCACAGCATGTTCTCATTATAATATGCTTTCTAACCTGAACTAATATTCACAGCAATTTTGCCATTAATGACAAAAGGGTGAATTTCTAAGGGAATGGGGATGTCCCCACCTAGGTTAGAACAAGAGAGAGCTGTGGTTTAGTTCTGTGTCTTGCTGTCCCTAATCTGCTGTTCACACTACAGAAAGTCTCTCATGCTGAAATCTTATTGGACTTGTTTTGAAATGCAATGTTAATTACAACACTTTTACATTATAGTGTGCATACCAATTCAAACAAAACAGCACTAAACTTTTCTTTCCTAGGGAACATTTGTCTTCTGCTACACTATTACAACAACATATGTACTCTTTTGATTTGCCCTACGTATTATTTCCATGCTTTTTATAAGATGCAGATGTTAAATTGATGGTTTGAAGTGTTTCAAACTGGCCCTCCGCTCCCCAGCAATTATTGAAATATTGGTAACACATTTATAGCCATCTAAATGTCCTCAAACCTCAAATGAAGTAGGAAAGTTTGTTGGTTTTCATTGCCTCCAAATTTTTCCTTCACCATCTCCTTTCAAAACCCATGATGAACATGCTTGCAAACTCGCTGATTATCCAAGATTTGTCCCTCCCCTAATTTTTTTCTGAGGTTATCCCGTTCTCCAGACACACGCAGGAACTGTCGCTTAACAGGGGCACTTCCACAGTGGCATAAGACATTTTTGCAGGGAATGCAAAGTCCCAAGTTTTAATTAAACCACTCCTACTCAACTTTATTTACTTATTTAAAATGCTGTGAATTTAGCTCGTTGCTCTTTGGGAGACTTCAAACCAGCTTAACCAGTGAAAATTATTAATTTGAGATTCTGCTGTCCCCAGTGAGCTGAAGCAGTGCTTTGTGCTTCCAAGAAGCGTGGGGCTGTGGGTGCCCTGGTGTTCCCCAGGGGAAATGAGATCAGGGGCTTGGAAGCCATTAAAAGCACAAAATCTTATTATGTCTCATAGGCTCAGTTATTATTACTTCTAAGGAAGGGAAAAAAAAAAATTTCAGTTCATTGTTTCAGATTTAGTAACTCGGACCGGAGACAAAAATTAGTTGAGTGATATGGCTATAAGAAACATCTACAGGATAAAATTGTCTCTTGGCTGATCTATTTTGATAGCAGCAGTTTCATAAACATGTTTTGAACCTTCTTTATAAACATTCTATTGCTTTTAACCCAGGACAGCATAGTTTCTAATCTGCAATACTAATTTAGGTTTAATAAAATCTGTGTTGCAAAGCATCAGCTGACATTTCCAATCCCTCTTGAGAAAACAGCGCACTTTGATCTATCTTCTCCTTTAAAAGAAGAGAAAGGCTTTACCCAGGCTTCTTTTATGTGACAGCAGTCAAGAGGGGCTGTTCAACAAGCTTTTGAACAAACAGGAATTTGGGCTACTATAATGAAGTTTACCTTTTGTACATAAGGAAACTAAAATAATCCCTGTAGTACTCCTTGCACATGAAGTCCAAACTTCAGCCCTTCTTTAAGACCCATATAACAGGCAGGAACCCAAATTTCCCCCCCCAACAAGACATCAATAAATCTCCATCAATGTTAATAGGATTTACTTGTCTACTGCAGCAGGAGAATCAAAGCCCTGGTGTGCAGGAACAAACTATATTTCCAGCTCTCATCTGCAGGACTTGGACAGATTGAGAACAGTCACACAAATGGCGAGAGGATTGAAAAAGCAATCTGCTTTTAAACCTAAGGCACACACGCGTATCTGCATCAGCACTCGTACACAAGGGTTTCATATAATTGGAAAAACAGGTTACACGATCCTTATGCTAAGATCTCCCAGCTCTGTGGTAATATTTTTTCCCATTTCTTTTGATTTTCTCTTTTCCAGATGAGGAGTGGAAGGATGGGAGTTGAAAAAAAGTAATTTAATAGACCACAGAAAAAATTAATGGAGAAGGAAAGACAGTTTCTGTACTCTCCTCTCCTAACTAAATTAACATTAACTTTATTTTTTAAAGTTCCCACTGTTCTTGATTTACTGTTTTTCTTTCTACCTGATTTATTTTCCAGAAGGAGGACTATAAAAGACAGACAATTGTTCAGCATGGTGTCTTATTTCCTGCTGGGTTATTTTGTCTGCCCAAGGAGCTGTTAGAACAGAGGACAGAAAACTGAATTTATGTTGCTGTACCTGAGGACGACACATGCAGCCAGGACCATCTGGAGCACGAAGAATGACTTCTGCACGCTATGGCACATGGCTGCAAGGGGCTGAGCGTTTTCCTCACAGCATGAGGGAAAGCTCCCATTTTCTGTGGCACGATTTCTGAGTGTGTGTCAAGAGAAGGCTCCAGCCTGTTGCCAAGTTCCCTAAGATCTTCCATGTATTTGTGAGACTCCTAGTTTCTGGTGTAGAAACTGGAAGCACTGAGAAATAGCTGCATCCAGCGTTGCTAAGATTCGCAAATTCTTTGCTACAGCCATAAAAGAAACAGTTTAAATACGGCAATGAAGAAGATAAATATATAAATAACAAGACCATCACGAACAGCTACGACCACCCAGTCAGTTTTCCTGTGTGTGAATGCATCTTGTTTGAGTTGGATTAGTTTTTAAGATGTCAACCATTCTTGATAGAAAACTTTACGTAACAGATTTGCATGAGCACCTTGGAAGTTGAAGAGCAATGCATTCTTTCTTACAATTTTTAAGCTAACATTTGCAGTATGTTACCTTGCACATTAAATTAGGAAAAAAAACCCCAACAAAACCACAAAGATTAGGTTTGGACTTCTTTCAGTCAAGCAGTTCACATGCAAGAAGTGTTACAGCTAGGATTGTGTTTGGAGAAAGCAAGAATTATAAACTGTTTAGACTAGCGCAGGAAGACATCTTTTTATATTATGTGCATCTACATGGTACTACCAACAAGAGTCAGCTTCTATTTCTTTTAGCCCCATTGTGATATTAATAATTAAAATGATGAAACCATTTCAGTAAGCTGGCTACAAGTGAGGAATCCAATTCTGACATCTAAATGATCAACCTCTTAATGGTGAGTTTTAGGTACCTTGACTAAAGGCATAATAAAATAAAAATAGCCGATTTCAGCATTCATATCTATTGGAGTTAGGCATCTTGCAACGTTTAAAGAGTATGAAACCCAGAGCCACTAATGTCCTACAGCCTGCAGAATAAAGGATACTGCAGATGAAAGTAGATTTTGAAATTTTATGTATCTGCATCTGCCCGACACACCAACAGCTGTCTGATTACTCAGGGAAGACATCTGCCCAACAAAATTTCTCTTGAAGTGTTTTCTACATCTCATATTTTTCTAGAGCAGTAAGATCACAGATTGATGACCTTCAGCAATAACATGGGACATGCCTATGATTAAATGCTCTCTGTTTTCCATGTCCCTGCCAGTTGTTAATGACAGATAGACCTCTCACGTGGACACGCTCCCTTTGCTTGAAAATTAACTGACACAGTCAGTTCATCCAGTTTGCTTTCCCTGGGCAACGATTTTGTATGTGGAATCATTTTGGAGCGATGTATATTAACATAGTTCCTGCGGCTTGCTGTAGTCACATATGAAAAGTTTTCAAAGGCTTTCACTGAAGATTTCTCAGGAGACATTATACTTTACGACTACATTAATATCAGGTATTGCCTGCAGTAGCGCATAAGAAAGTATTTCCATTTTGTCCCTCTGTCCTCCCCCCCACCTCCCCTTTTTTTTTAAATTGTAAACCACCAAGTGCTCACCAAGCAACATTTTGCAACCTGCCTGGCAGGGCATCTTACACACACACACCTGCACACACACTTCCCAGTTTTAGTTATTTATGGTGACCCTGACAACACCATCTGTAATAGTCAGAGTTTTAAAGAAACAACAGCGATTTAAAATAATCCCAGCAAAAGCTACAGCAAGTAGTTTCATAAAGTATAGGTCACAATTGTTCCTTTTATAGCGACATTGCCCTAAAGCTTATTAACTTCCCAAAAGAAAAAAAACCTAGACCAAGACCCTGTACATTTTATAAGCACCCAAACAGTTTTTTTTTCCTGTGCTCTACCCTGTACAGGATTTTAATCACAGCCCCATGGGGATCTGCTCTTGCCTTGATCCACCTTCTGTTTTGCCTTACAAATGGGTTCACCCAAGTGATGTATATTCACAAAAATTACATACGCACACTCACCATCACAAGGGATCCCATATGGAAATAGTTTTGCAGGATCAAGGCCACTACTGACTTGAGAAACAATTTCATTTTTTTTTTTTATGAAATCTTCTGAGCGAGGGATGCTGGAGGCTTGTAGCTTCCTTCTCTGCTTTTGATAATGGCCAAGGACACACTAATTTCATTACTGATGTGAAAGATATATAGAACAATAACGGTGTGGGTTAAATCAGATTTGCAGATTGCTTTGTTTTAATAATTTAGGATACAATTTCTTGCTTAGACATGCTGAGATGGGATCTCAGGTCTACTCGTGTCCATGTAAAGACTCAACTGATTTCAGTGTGGTTTACAGTTTTTTCTTGAAAATAAACAGAAACAACAATAAGACAGAAATGGTAGATATAAAGTTGGCAGAACAAAGCAGAGCTCTATTGAATTCCACACATCAGCTCTGCCAGAGCTTCTTTATCATGTTCATAAGCAGTTTTGAACTTGTCAGCAGTTTTTAAACTACTTTTCAGTCTTAAAAGCCCTGAATTAGCCTCACTTCTGAGACTTGGCTGCCACTTACTCCCTCTCAGTTTTTGCTGGTCTTCCTTCGGTCTCTGCTGTAGGATCCCCTTATACTTCTACAGCTGCTGGTTTCTTTCCACCTGCTGGTTCTGTGCAGTTACAGATTGTTGCAGGAGACAAATACAGCCCTTATTCTTCACTGGACATATTTGTTGGCCCAAATAATTGGCAGGTTTCTGACCGTTTCACTAATGATTAAATATTTCAATTCAATGCATCAAATAGACCTTTAAAGGTTTTTTTGGGGGGAGCCCTGCCTCTGTGAGAAATTATATGAGTCCTTTTCCCCAGAGAATTTACAACTTTTAGAAAGGGGAAAAAAAAAAAAAAAAAGAAAAAAAAGAAGAAAAAAAAAGAGTGGAGACAAGTAGGAGAAATGGGAGATACGATGAAGCAGTAAGAGAACAACGACAATAACGTAAGGTGTAGGATATTCTTCATATGCCCCAAAGTCTTCCATTATGGTTTGATGCATGGATTTTCCTCACCAGTATAAGATTTAATACCAGGAGTTTCATCTGCTGAAGGATTAAAACATACAGCAATAGCCTATGAAAAATACCAAGAATTAATAAATAGCAGATGGGATATGTTTAAGTTGAGCATGCGGAAAGCATGCATTCGATGAATGTATTTCAGCTGCAAAACCACCCTCAAAGCACCGTAACCGCCACTGTCTACTTGCTCCTGTGGTGAATGCCACTGGGTTTTTGGCGACTCATTTGGTAAAAATTGAAAGGAATATTCAATTTATAGTTTCTTACGTATAGAGGAGACTGCAATTAATTAAAATGCCATTGTCTATGAATCAAAATAATGTATCCTGACATTTATTGTGGCAGTGAGCAGAATCGTCTGCACACCAGCCTGTGGAATTAAAAAGCAACTGCATTGTTTTCAAAATGTTTCCTACTGATTTACACAGGACTAAAATGAAAGCAGAGATTGAACTAAATCTGTGAAGAATTCAGAGCTTATGAGACTGGGCAGCAGTATCTCATTTTGAGGTATCTTAGGGTAATATGTTCCCAGTTTTTCCAAACTGAGATGCCATCGAAAATAAATATATGTTTTGGTTTTTTTTCTCCAAACATTACCTAAGGTTCTCTTAGGAAATAATTTTTCTATCATTTCACTTCATCCTTTGGCAAATCCAGGCAGCTGATTCCCTACAAGGAAAGCAATCTGACAGATTCTGATTTCAGTTCAACAGAGGGGATGAAGGGGTGGGGTGTGGGGCATTGCCTGCCCTGTTCCAGGACACTTCATACAGCAATAGCCACATAAAATCTTTCACTGAGCATCAAAAGCATGTTTTACCTTAGAGTTAGTTATCTTAGGAATGACTTTAATATTAGGACAGCTTCCCACATTCTTGGACAAAATTCTGATTATTGCTTACCAAAAACTAAATTAAATTTAGCTGCTGTATGTTAAATATTTAAATTCAAACAACTCTGGTCAAAGTCTTGACAAGTCTTTGACGGCTTTCTTTGCACAGAACTGTTCCTACCGAGATAGTTGCCATGCTTGTAAAAGCTAGGCTAGGGAGCGGAGATGCTGGACAGCAAAAAATGGATTGGGTCGCTGGCATGCCAGACATCAGTAGAATTATACTAAGTGTCAGGTAGATTGTGAACCTTGAAAAAATAAGAAAGGGGTATTTCCTTAAAACTGATCGATTCTGCTTAATACTGTGGGAAGCTGCTGAATTTGCTGTGCGACACATCCCTACCTTGAATTCTTTCAAACAACAGAGGAACTGATATCAAGGCTTGATATGGTTTTGAGTTCAGTATTTTCTATTTAATTATTCTTTTGGAGACCAACTGAATAAAACATGGCCACACTTGCCCCCCTGAGCTATGGGGGGGCTGATACATAGCCAGATACCAGACTGGCATGTGTCTGTATAGCTCCACTCACCTCTGCCCCTCTCATGGTATCAGAAGCTCAGTGTCTATCTGCCTCTTACCTCTGCAAGCTGGGAATTTCTCTGATGTATCGGTGTTTAGGCCATGATATTCCTAATATCACAAATACCGAAAAACACTCTCAATTTCACTTACTCCCCCATAGTTTGTAAATTTACTACCTCATAGGTATTTAGTTTTGGTAATTACTGTTGCATTTAATATGTTCTGCTTTCAGAGTTCTACTGCAAATTCCCAGATGTGTATCAGTTTCATTAAAAAAAAAAACAAACCAAAAGGAATACAAACCCTTCTGACCCTTTTATTTATGGGAACATTGTTAATAACATTATGTAAAATGTGTGGCAATTAGGTTGTATTTTAACATTGAATGTTGTTCTAAACTGGATTTTATTTATTTATTTATTCATTAAACTAAGAAGAATTTAGTCACCCACTGATTAACATTCAAGTAGAAAAAAAAAAAAGTGTTCAATTTTGATGTTCCAGGACATGAACTGAACAACCCATCATGCATGTCTCTTATTTTTTGCACAAGTTTAGAAAATTAAATAAAATGCCAGACCTTGATGAACACAGCACCAGAGAATTACAAAACCAGACATGTCATTATCCTTGCATGTGTATATGCAGAGGGCTGACCTTGATTTAAGGCTTTTGTGGGAGAAGGGACCTTCTGTCCATCCGAGTCCCCCTTAGCAGCTGAGCTGACCTCATTCAGTCTAACATAAGTGCAACCCTCTCTCTACCTGAGAGAATTTTTCTCAATTTCCACTTATGTGGGAGTCAGATAAGAAATTAAGACTTTTGGAGGCTGAGTCCCTGCCAAAGCATCACTTATAAAATATTATACCTTGAAGGTCATCTTACTGAAAATAAAGAGATTGAATGTGCCAAGCAACTATGGGAATGAGTTTTGAGTTTCACTGACAGAAGAAATGGGAGTGAAGCCCCATTATTTTAAGGCAATGATTTTACTCCTCCATTTTACAGCCTTCTTGTCACCTTCCATAAAGGTTTGTATTTCACTCAGATAAAATGATCCTTCATCTCCACTTCCTTATGTACAACATTCACCCTGCAACTGAATTTTTGGAAAGTCCTATCGCAATAACACTGTGCAGCTGGTTGCACATTTTTCAAGGCTGTCTAGAGCCTAAAGTATTTGAAAGCATCAAGGACTGCACACACTCAGTTTGAGGAGCAAGTGATAGAGCCTTCCCCTCTCCAATCCTCCCGATGCCACAGAGTATTGGTTCCTAAAGCCAACTCTTCTTCCCTTCCTCCCCCAAAAATGCAACCCAAAGCACAAAATCACAGGATGTCCAGCTGTACATCAATTAATTGTATAGAAAAATACTTGGGTTTTCCAAAAGAAGTCGAGTCACTTTAATCTATGAAACTAAAAAATATGTTTTCCTAACTTAAATTTTGCTATTTAAGTAGGAGGCATCTTTAGTGTAGGAAGAGGAAGTTTTGTCTGCAGTCAGACAGAGCGTGGGCTCTGATTTAGGAGGAGGAAGAGAGCGTGGAAGTGCTATGGAAGAGAAATGAAAGGTGAGTAGATACTAGACAGCAAAATACGAGCTGGAGCACTTCTCTCATTTAGTAAAAATTGGAAATAAAATGGGAATTCAGCTACCACAACCTGGTTATATAGTTTTAAAGAGGTGCACCAAGAAGGAGGCTTCTGGTTTCTGGTCTAGTCCCTCCACCTCGTCATGAGGTTGTAAGAGCCAAGAGCAAACCCTGCTCTGCCTCTACCCCAACTTTCTTGCCAAGATCTTGGGTTGGTTCCTCCCAGGCTTCACCTCAGAGCAACTACTCTGCCTGCAGCATAATCGTTCAGGATATCACAGCTTTGTAGTGAAACACAGAGAGGAAAAAATAAACCTAAGCAATACAGATGCGTCCAGGTGTGCGTGGCCTTGCAGTTATCTACATAAGCTGCTGGTTTTGGTATGCTAACATCATAAATTATACCAGTGTGTACCAGATAAATTTATACAGGCTGTTTACCAAGCACACATGTACACACACACAGAGAATAGCCCCTTTTGAAGCCTCTGATGTTCCCTACACACTTTTTTCCTGGGAAACTACTGCTGTAGCCCATAAATATTAAAGATGACAGATCCATGTATTTTTCCCTAAGGTTTAACTGTGTCTGAGATTCAATACATTTCTTTGGGTAAAACAAACCAAAAATCAGTGTTCAGGAAAAATATGACTGGGGGGAGAAAAAAACCCAACCAAACAAGACAAGTTGCAAATTTTAAGTATTTGGAATACATTTTCCAATGGCTACACATCTCAATCCTGTTAGCGTTCCTGTAAATTGAGCACAAATGAGGAGCAAAACATATGCATGCACTTGGGCATGTACAAACTCATTCATTACATCAAGACTGTTAAAATGGGCTTCTCATTTCCACGCAACTGGTAATTACTTGCCTTTGTCTGGAAAATAGCCATTAAAACTTCTAATTCATGCCACCAAATCATTGCTAACATAGGACGTTCACCTTCAACATTAAACTACATTCTTACACCAAAAATAAGGCTCGACACATGAACCAGGGACTGCCTTTCAAAGGTGCTGATCAGCAGCACAGCATCTTTTCATACTCTGCGTTGCTTTTGAGCTGTAGCCACACAAAGCCCAGAAACAATAATCACTGGAACACAAACAGCAAAGTGGTGTTGACATAGATGTTTTACCCCACTTATAAAAGTCCCTACTCAATAAATTATATACAGTCCTTGTGTCCTTTCTTCTAAATTAGCCAACTCCTTCGAAAGTTTTGATGCAAATGTGAAAGCGAAGTGCAAGAGCAATCGTCTTACTACTACTCAGTTGTAAGCAAGATGCCTAATCACTCTGCCCAAGTCTCTATCAGATCAATAGAAAAGCAGATCAACCCTTACCTTAGAAACACCACTTGCAGTCCCAAGGGGAAAAAAACCTGACTCCTTCCTAGCCACTTGTATTAAACCAGTATGAGTCCAAGCCTTCAATACAGCTGTGTTCCAATTTCTATATTATCATTTCCAGATTATTCCTATCTCCTTTCTCCTCCAGAGACATCAGTTATCAGCTGTTTCTGTGTTATGGAGCTGTGCCCAGTCTCAAGCATTCTGGAGAAAAACGATAAGGAACTATGCACATTACAAAATAAATTCACAAAGGTTCAAGGCATGCTGTGGCAGTCGAGAGAAAGAGCGCTTCTGTGCGTGCACATTTGTATTTGCGTAATTAAATTACCAGATTAGATAACATTTTGAGAACGTAGTGTCTTACAGCTTGTCAAAGATTTACAGCCTGTAAAGAGTATTCAGGTCATAACTCCAAATGCCTGTCAAAACCTACTGATGGAGCTGAGGAGTAGGGATACAGGGACACAGATGCCTCTGCATTGCGAATAGGAACTGGACCCATCTGAAAGCGTTTCCCCATGCAGCACCACTAGATGCAGTAACCTTTGGCCACCTGCTAACAGCCTGATTAATCGCGCCTTTTCCTACATCTCAAGTTAAGCATCTGGTCTTTTTTATTTTCCTGTGGAAAAGGAAAGATAAAAGACTGAATTACTAATCCAGAGCCATGCAGCCAGTTGGCAGAAGAGAGGCATTGGATCGGAAGTCCTGTTTCCAAGTCTTCACCCACAGACAAACCCTACTCAAAAAAAAAAACCAAAAAAGACAGCTGCCTCTCTTTTGTTTTTCCCTTTGCTCCTCCAAATAGAAAGCAACAGAGCGTTACTGTTCCACAGATGTTAGAGGGCAAAACAACACCAAAAATAAAACAATAAAAATGTTAATTAAAAAAAAAAAGCAAAAAATCCCCAAACCAAAACAACCAGACTTTGAAGCAAGCAGGGAAAAACCCAAACGACAGTAGTAAACAGATTATCCAAAAATTCTGCGCACTGCTACACTGTGGTGGGCGCAGTATGTACAAGAGGGAGAAGCAGCAAGACAAGCTGCAAAAACCAGAAGGCTGAAAATCAATTCCTGTCATCCCCACATCCCAAATTCTTCAGCAGGGACGTTAGACTCCCGATAGCAAGCGACTTACCCTGATTTTTTCACTTACCCTGTCACAGATTCAAGAGGAACGTAAAATTTAAGGAAACTAATTGATCTACCCTCAAGCCTGCAGTAGACAGGCAAGACTTATTTCGCTTCTAAAATTTCAGCTGCTTGTTCATCAAGGCACCACAGGGCAAAGATGCAAAGAGAGATGTCCAGTTTTCATTGACGTGACAAGATAAAGGAGAAGGTTTTCTTCTCAAAAGATGTGTTTAAAATTTTCCATGTGTCACGTGAGGAGGAAATCTCCTCTCTCCTGAATGATACATTCTGCATTTAAAACCGCAGCTCTTCCACCATTGGCCTTCACATATAGCAAACATCTAGATCCAGAATTTATTGCTGAACCTAAGTTTATTTCCAATGTCCTTAATTTCAATGTCTAATTTACTACCATTCATAGACCACATTCTACTATCATAATATTTTTCTTTTCCCTGCTTAACTTCAGCGGTTAGCTTTCCAAAACTGTTCAACATGTGTACTCAGAGTCAAGTTTTCAAATGAATAACTGACTCAGACTGATTAAAAATAACATTCTACTCCCTGCAGCTTGCACTGAGAACCACCCCAAAGTATTTTGATACACCAGAAAAGAAAAAGAAAAAAAAATCCAAACCAAAACCATCATGATGACTGGAAGAACCACCATGCAACAAATCTTCACGGCCCCTCTAATTCACAAACATATATATACATACACATATATATTCTTTTTATACATCTGTACCCACAGGTACAAAATGGAAGGAGGGGAACCAGGTAACCATGAGGCAATCACGTTTTATGTAATAAGATACAGATCCCGTCACACACTATACGATATTTGGGACATTTGCCAGCTTCCAAGAAACTTACTGCCAATAAATGATGAAGCAAAACCTCTCTGATTTAAGCTGCCACCTCGGCACCAACACAATTTCTCTCCTTTCTCCATTAACCGTGAGAGAAAAGCTTCAGCAGGCAGCAATCAGAGAAGTCAGCAGCAGCTCACCAAATGTAGAAAAAAGCCCTAATTTTGGCTGTAACTGGCTTTAATTTAAATCAGGATTTTTCATACAGTGTGTGATCCCAGCCCAAACCCCTCTGGTGGGATTTGGAGATCCCACCCTTGCTGACGCCATGTGCTGCGCCGGTGGGCTGCGGGCACAGCCCCGGTTCCCTGCAAACGCTTCTCCTGGGCATCGGGCAGATGCGCACTTGAGCAGGGGGCTGTTATTTATATGCTTTTAAAGGAAATTTTAAAAGGGGCTGTTGCTGTGGGCCTCGACCTGAGGTTTTGTCTCCTTCACTGTGGTTCAGAATAGTTGGGGCGACCCCAAGATATTTCTCTGGCTTATCCTGCCAAGACCACCCGGTCCTGCTAGGGGCTGGAGGTGATACCTGTTCAGAGACTCCTTCTGGAGTCTGCATCCAAAATGCAATCTGCTTCCCCCACCTGCACCCTCTGCCCCCAGATAAGCATGTTTCCTTAAGTTATCTCCAAGTTATATCTCTGGTTTCCGAAAACAAGTAAAACAAAAATGTCCCTGCTATACCGGAGTCAACAGCACATAAAAAGCTGAGCAATTTATCAAAAAGAATGAACAGATGTAGGAGTAATTGGTCGCATAAGCAAATTCCAGAGCCTTTTTTACAGCTATTCATGCTGTTATGACGTCCCTTTGCCTGATCTCAAAGCGATTACTGTGGCAGCACATCACACGTCCAGCTTCACATGAGGTGCAGAGCACACACTCAGCTCTTACAAAAACAGGCTAACGTGGCACCACACGCCAACTCCCCTACTATCTGCTGTCTAGGGGCAAAGTCTGTTTTCCATTAAGCCAAATACATTTTTTTCCAATCCCTAATGCTCACTTTATGTCATATTATTTTTTGGTCCCCTCCAGAAGTCCGTCCCCCCCCCCCCCCCCATTCCCCCCCCCTGCTTTTTTTGCCCTTCAGGGAAGAATAAGAAGAGAAGCTTTCTACAGCCTCAAATATAGCCCAAGTAAAGGTCCATGCAAAAGCTCATGCACCTGCATTTAAATTAAGAGGTTTTAGCAAAGCAGTAAGAGCTTTAGGCCCTCAGATGTAAGAGAAGAGAGAAGGTCCATCAGGGCGAAGACCTACAGAAAAGGCACAGCCCAGCTCCTTTCTTCCTGCCCCACGCCCCACCGCCAGCATGTTAGAGGCAAGACTAGAGCAGGCCAGCTCTTCCACTCGATTCTTTCAAGAGAAATGTATTGTGTAGTCGCAGGCAAATTTCTATTTATTTATTTACTTAATTTTTTTTCTGGATTATCTTAACTATGACTAGCTCTTTATCTTTGATTATTTTAAATTATTTTAAGCTAGGGAAAAAAAGAATGGATAATAACTTGGGGAATACAGTAACAACAAGCAATATCTGAGTAGTTAAAGAGTTCAAGAGTATTCTCTTTGCAGAAAAACACATGAAACCTTTTTGCAGCATGGTAATATTGCACTGTAGCTATATCAAGATAAGGCTGTGAGTACATAAGGAGAGTGAAATTATTTAGGCGAAACAGGATGGAGAAGTGTACTAAAGAAAGAAAAGAGAAACTGATAAAAAAAATCAATCAATAAAAAAGAAGTATTAAAGATGACTGATCTCTTAGTCCCACTAGAAAAGTTCTTGATTTGATTTGGGTTTTCAGTGATGTGGGAAAAGGTACTTGTTATAACACAAGTTCGTTCGAGTCCTTGAAACCTCTAATCTGGGGAAAGATGCCGGGCCAATTTAGTGTTAAACAGCCTCATTCCTCAGGGGGTGTCTGAATTTCCCCTTCCCCTTTAGTAGGGTAACAGGCAGGTAAGTGAAGGGCTGTGGTCCTCAGCTTTATTGTAAGTAGGGATGCTCCGTAAAGCTGTCCATGAACGGCACAGGCCTCCTGTATGGACCATTAACAGTCATCCTGTTAAGCATACATCATCGTTCTATCCCTAAGCTTGCTATGAAACTGTTTCCAAATGCTCCTTGCAGCATTGAGGCAGCATTTCCACTGCTTATTAACAACTGAAAACCAACACAGATGACTTTGGTTTCTGGAGCTTTTAGCGGCACAGAAATAGTGAAGTGCACATTATTTTTTCATCCTTTTAAAGTGCACTCCGTTCTTTATCCTTAAATCACCTGCAGTGAGATTGCAGCTCCCTCTTTCCTTCCCAGCTGCTACAAACATCCTGAAGTGCTTTCTGATCAGCATAAAAGGTGCCTTACTTTTATTGTACCTTATCCTTATGTTAAAACAAACTAGAACCCCATGCTGCTTTTTTTTTTTCAGTCCTTGATTGCTGCCTTTTGGTAAGATACGCTGGTATTAAGATGGCTCATCCTTCTGTCAGTCCATACATCCATCCCTCGGTTAACAGGTAGTAACACCCGTTCAGCTAATGAAATGAAAACCCCAGCTTAATGGCCTTAGTTTGCAAAGCTAGTTCTGCCCGCAAGCCAAAAAGAAATAAGTTAAGTTTTCTCATATTATTGACACTCTGCACTTCCCTGCAAGAATCTGAAATAGCCGATGGAGTATGAATTTCCCCAGCACAGCCTTGCCCTGCCTTCTGCTGGTCCATCGTCTTCCCTTCCTTCTGCCATGCTCACCCTCGCGTGTGCTCCCTCTCTCTCACACAGACATTTCCATTAACAAAAGCGGGGGGGGGGAGGGGGGGGGGGCGGAGGGAAAAAACAAAAAAAGGAAATCTGATTCTGGAAGCTCCCTCTGAAATCTGGGGACTTGCAGCAGCAGATGGACATCAGTACCGAGCAAATACGAGACACGTCACAGGTAAAGCATCCCAATGTGGTAACGGGAGCGCTCCAAAAGAGGATGGGACGCTGCCCAGCCCCACTTCTTAAGAAGTGTTTACCACAGTGTCCAAGTGAAAAATAGAGAGGATCCAAAGGACAGTTATTTCTCCTCAGTGTCCACACCAAAACTTCGGCAGCCTTTCTGACTCCTGTTTCACAACCAGGTCAGCTCCAGCCGTCTCTGCCTCCATCCAGCTCCTCTCTGTTATGGGAGCTATCGCAGGGCCTACGCAGGTCATGGTCTTGACTGCAATATCTGATCATTTATTTTGACTGACATATGGATTAAAACATCTTTCTACATCATATCTGTGCCATTCCTGGAAAATGAATCATTACCCTGGGTAGATAAGTAGCAAACTACTTTCTTATGTGCTATTTTTTCTATCTACAAAAAAAAAAGGGGGGGAACTGAAGGAGTGGAGGTCAGCTGCTGCCCCACGCGCTGGGTGGTTGGCGTGACCCCATGGAGGAGCCCACGGGAGAGGCAGCTGGAGAGCTGCAAGAATGGCTCTGGTCCTTGGGAAACTGCAGCCACACAGTAGAGAGGGACCCTCTTCCACTGCACTACAGGCTAGGGGGGGAAATGCTAACTGATATATGATTTTAAGCTTTTTTTTTTTTTTTTTTTTTTTTAAAAACAAGATTATCAGAAATCCAGGGCTTCAGATTAGCACTTTCTTCTCATGCAGTTCCCCAGCTCGCTGTCTTTGTAGAAGAGAATCCAATTCTCAGTGCCAACCATGCATTTTTCTCCTTAAGCTGGTAGGCAATAAAACCCCACCTCTGTATGGCCCAAACAGCCACGCTCACAAAGCGTGCAACTGGCTTTGCAAGTATCTCGGCAAACTTTGCATCCCAAACTGCAAAATAAAGTAGACAGAAGCAGACAGATGGGATGGGACTTCACCACTGGCCGCAGCCGGGTGTCCTGGGATGACCTGGCAACTGCCGGGGAAGAGCGATCCTGCAGGGGGGACTCCATGTCCCCGAGGAATAATCTATTTTGAAACTATAAGCAATACCTCCAGTTCCCCACATTACTGGGTTATAATGATCTCTGCCTAGATAAATGAACACGTCTTTCTGAGGAAAGAGTAATCATTAAAGAGGAGCCTCTTAAGAAAAGACAAAGTCCACAGTCAAGGAAAGATAATAACCTGCAAGTTTAACAGGGACTTCTGAATGACACACCTTTGATTTTCAGTGCATTTTGTGCTCCAGAAATTCAATTTTCCTTGGTAGACTATTTACTATTTCTTTTTTGGCCACCTAGTTAAATGTGACTTAAATCCTCCAGTGCATTTGTCTATTAATTTTTCACAGCTCTGCATTGAAAAATACTGAGAAGGAAGATGAAAAATAATTCAGTCACATATCAGAGTACAGTAAACCACTTGTCTGTTATCAATAATAAATAGACACAAGTTGACTGGTACCATATGGGAAGAAATTCTTAAATATTCATTGATTCCCTATTGAATTATCTGCTGGATGGGGCGAAGGGCGTTATTCGCTTTCAGCAGCGCGTGGCACTACCCACGCTCCGCAGGGGCTGGGTGGAGCGTGCCTGCAGCCCTAGGGGAGAGCCGTGTCCTTGGGGCAAAGCCTTTTAGCATCACCGTGCATCAGTGTGCCATAACTTTTCCTGCTCAGAAAGAAGCTGGCATATCTCAAGACCGAGACTCTCCAATGCTACGTAAAGGATTATTGTACGAGAAATGGATTTTATCCCCAGGACCCTGAATTTGTTCATTGTAAGGGAAAACCAGATAGCAGAAGCTCAGGATACAGTTCTCTTCCTTCCCTTTATAGATGTAAGGAATAAATTTGTATTTTTTCTTGTGAGCAAATTCTCTGTGGCAAAGGCAAAGTCAGCCTACACGAGATCAGTTTCACCATTCTTTACCCTCTTCTTTCATCCCATCTAATGATGTTGCCCAAAAGTCACTGGGAGACGTGATTCCTAGTTGGGTAGTTCCCAAACCCCAAGCTGTCATGTGCTGATTTTTAGCTGAAGACTTGATAGACACTTCCTAAAAATATTATGACCCCCATATGGGATGTCCAGGGTTGCTGGGGTTTTTGGTTGGTTTTTTGTTTGTTTGTTTGGGTTTTTTTACATGAAAGTCTGGGATCAAACAGATAAGAAGAATTAAAACTTTCTCAGCCCTAAGGGTGAGATGAAGAAAGCTTCACTGCCACCATTCATGCAGAGCATTCTAGTGCCCCTGTGAAGGCTGCTCAAGCGACCCCCTTTAACCAGTGTGTTTTTTCACAGATCATGAAGAGTTGTTTTGTTAAAAAAAAGTCTTTGGATAAAGCCAGGAAAGAGTCAGGTATTAAAAGTTAACTTATATTCTAGATCTTTCTTGGCAAACCCTCTACCTGCAGTTAGAGCTCACAATTCCTGTAGATGTCGCCTTGCAGAAATGCTACTGCATTTTGTAGATTATTATTCAGTACCAACAGGAAAGAGATTACACCATTTTTTAAATATGTAGCTGTTACTTGTCTGCCATCTGTGGGGAAGGAGAGTCTTTACCTTACTAAGAGAGTAAGGCTCATCTTAAAATTTGTAGCATCTTCTACAATGCAACTAGCTGCCTTTTGTGAATAGAACACGCCCCCTGAATCAAACCCTCAATACCTTCGTAAGTATGAAAACCAAAACTTGAGATATGTATTACTAGTTATAGAATACCCATGCTAAATTAGTTCAGGAACTGTGATCTGGAGGGAAATTTCATATTATCAAAAAAAAAAAAAAATCATGCAAAGTTTTGATTCAGGAGTTTATTTCAGCTGATATAACCCCCAACATGGTCGCACATATTCAATTCTACTGAGCAAAGCCTCCCTGCCCACCCCCCGAAGGAGAAGTACTGTTTACTGAAAAAACCTCGTGCAAACTGAAATATGACTTTAAAATCTGAAGAATTTATGTAAGCACTAGAATGACAAGATTTGAAATATTTGTAATACCCTAGAAATTTATGACAAAGTCATCATTTCCCTTTTCAGACTGAAAAGGGTTAGGACTAGAATTTGGGTTAATGGAAGCAGAGAAACCACTGCAGAAAAGTCTGAGAAATCACTGTACTACATGATAACATTTATTGCACAAACAAGACTCTTAGGTATAACCAATCTTTTATATCCCCCCCATATCAATATATAAAAATAAATTACTTAAAAGATCTCACTGAAATGCATAGAAGCAGGTCATGCACATAGGTTATTAGAGACAGGATAAAGCAAAGAACTGAGTAGCTGATGAAAAATGTTCTTCTTTCATATGCTCTCACCTGTGAGACAGTTACCACAACCTAGGGTAAAGGACACTGCCAACTTAAAACACAATGGTAAAATATAATTATTTGAAAATCCTTTGCTTTATGAATTTCTCTGGTGCCCTTAGCCCAGCTTGATGCACACCAGCAACACAAATGGCCAAAGCCCCCATGTCCCACATCGGCAGCTCACGCTTCAGAGCCAGGCTGGCAAGTGAGAGAGGTTCAAGTAGCCCAAAAGGAACTGGTGCCAAAAAACCCCACCCAGAGCAGCCTCCTGAATCAGAAAGTTTGGTTTGCCAGAAAATAATTCAATCTTTGAGGCATGGCAGGAAGACAAGGGGGTAGATGCAGCTCTCCTTTATTTAATTCTTTATTGCTCTCATTTTATTATTTAAGAATGCTGAGAGGCTAGAAAAGAGTCGGATCAAGTCAATGTGTCAGGCTAATGTTTAACCTCAAATTAAAACCTCACAGATAAAAAGGGAGTGTACTACAGATTTCACAGCTAAGTCCCCTGCTTCAGCCTGCCTGACCGCAGCATCAGTAGGACCTGGGTCTAAGTGCATTCAGCACCTTCCTAACTCAGCCTTAGCTATTTGTTTTCCCTCCTTAGAAGTGAACTGGATTTAAAAAAAAAAAACGTTTCCTAGTGGAAGTCTTTCTTTTTATTATTTGTCATTGATGAGCTGCAGATAAGCTTCAACTTTGCTATCGACCAAGTTAATCCGTTCAGAGCAACGGCTGTAGAAAACCAGAATCCTCCACCAGCGAGTTGCCCAGCTGGTGCCATGTCAAACTTCGTAGCTCCAGAAGTCAAAAAATTTGTGGCTTGGGACTATGTTGTTTTTGCAGCACTATTTTTAGTATGTGGTAGCATTGGAGTCTTTTTTGCAATTAAAGAGAGGAAAAAGAAAACTTCAAAGGAATTTTTGGTGGGCGGTAAGCAGATGACGTGTGGACCGATAGCTTTCTCTCTCACATCAAGCTTCATGTCAGCAGTCACCGTTCTGGGGACACCCTCTGAAGTTTATCGCTACGGGGCATCCTTTGTTCTGTTCTTTCTTTCATATGCACTTGTCATCATTTTTACTGCTGAGCTTTTCCTACCTGTATTTTACAGATCCGGCATTACAAGCACTTATGAGGTAAGTAAAAACAATAAAAATAGCACTGTTCTAACATGAAAGTCAGTATCCTGTATATAGGCATCTCTAGAGAAAAATCTGACAGAAGACTTTCTGCAGTGTTGTACAGAACAAGTGTATTGGTACATTAATTATTTTTAGTAACTGGTTGCATTAATTCACACTAGTTATTTATACTGCATAAGTTGAAAGCACAAATCATGGGTCAGAGCTCCTGTTATGCATATATAGCAAAGACAGGATAAGGGTTTACACACCAGCACCAAATTAAGTTACAGCTGGAAAAATTTAAAGTGTATCCAAATGCTTTTGATCTTACGAGTAACTAATCCACTCTCATTCAGAGAATGGGTATCAAGGATGGACTTTAAGAACAAAATTCAACACTGTTCAATTCAAACCTTGTCTAGCTCTGGCAATTTAGTCCAATTTACTATAGAAGTGGACTATTTACTATCTAAAAAAGCTGAGGTGGGAGGAAGGCATAAAGAGGAAGATAATGGCAGGTCCCTCTCAAAAAAAAAAAGAAGTCAGCGCTGGCAAATGAATTCAGGGATTCTCTAGGAAATGAAATGAATGACCTCTGAGTTTCCTAGAGTTTTTGCCTGGCATTCCTCCTGGAACACACCATTCTCTTCATATGGGCAGTTAAAAAAAAAAAAAAAAAAATCAGTAGTCCTTGTGATGTTATTGCTAGGAGCACAGTGTGCAGCCCTCATCATCTGCACACCCATAGGGCAGCTTCTGCGGATTTGGGAAAAGCCTTTTAGTCCCTTTAATCAACTACTGAAAATTTGGTTGCTCCTGTTTGTGGGCAGTTTCAGCTAAGCAAGAATTGGATGAGGACAGCCAGGTTAGCTCGCAAAGAGCTTCCTGGTAACAGAAAGGCTGCTCACGTTCTCTAAGCCCAAACCCAAGGAGGGGCTTTAGTCAAACAGCTCTGCCTGGGTATTTGGAAGTATTTCAGTTACAGGTTGGAAAAAAGTAAAATTGACCATCTATTCCTATTGCCACAAGTAACCGCATTCTCTCGCTGGATTTGATGCAAGATCAGAGAATTAATTCCTTTTCTCATCTGAACCACCAGAGGTGTCACTGTAGCCAGAGAGCCCCTTCAAGCATGCTGGAAAGAGGACTCTGCTGGCTTCGTGACTTATTTTTAGAAACGAGTTACATAAATCAGCTATTTATTTGCATGGCAGTCTGCGGGGCTAATTATGCAAGAGACACAGTAAAGTTGAACGTGAACAAAATTAATAAGAAGGAAAAGAGAGTAATCTTGAACAGCCTGTGCCTGGTGTCTGCTGGGGAGCGCTTGGGACTACGGCCCAAGGAAAGACCCAGCCCACCCAGAGCTGCGTGGGAAGCTGCCACAGGGTTAGCAGCGCAGATTTAATTTTTTTGGTCAACCCTACAGAGAGACTCCAGGTGGTCACTCAGGCGTAAAATCTGGGTTTTGGGGGCTAGATATCTACTCACCTCTGCAGTTTTGTGATAGCTGGGAATGACTCTCTACATCCACTTGGAAGTCCATAAGAACCCCACTTGCCTCTCCCTGTTGAAGATGTGCAGATTTGGCTTTAGACTGAGACGCAGCACGCGAGAAAGCTGGCTTAGCTCAAGCACTGCGAAAGTCTCTATGTTGCTGCTTCTCCATCTGCTCCGCCACCACTTTTGTCACTATAGGAGTCAAACTATGTTATTTCTCCTAGAGATGACCTCAAGTTTCCTCTTCATATAGTTGGAATATACTGTCATTTGAAGTTAAAATTTTTTTCCTTGTAGCCCCTGGGCTCTTTCAGTTATTCCTGACACAAAGCAAATTTTGAACACTGCAACCCAACATGTAACTTCAAGTACATGCTACTGATAAGAACATTTGTTAAATGTAATCATCTCTATGTCTAATAACTATCATTCTCTCCTGTTCACTACTCATAGCAGTAGTGCCAGTCACCAGTAATTTTACTTCTACAGCAAGCTGTTACTCAGGGCAAACAGGAGGTTAATAGCTGCATTACAGATGCTACATGTGCAATTTGCTGAGATTCCTCTTTTCTCTAGTATTTGGAGTTAAGATTTAACAAGATTGTCCGTCTTGCTGCAACACTGATCTACATCCTGCAGACGGTAAGACGACATTGACTCGTTCTTTATGCTAATTTCACTCAACATTTATTTTGACTAATCTCAGACTGTGCATTTATTTTTTTTTCTTTTACAGTGTGATATTTTAATAAGTACTCCTTTTTTTCTTAAATTTTTCACTTGGACTGTGAATGTTAAAAAAAAAAAGAATGGTTACTTAAATTTCTAGCTTTCTCCTGTTTAGGATTAAAAATGCCATTTTTGTTGTCTTTGACACTCGGATATTGTGCCTAACTCCCACAGCTTCTCAAAGTCCTGGTCTCATCGTGTTCCCTTGAAATCTCTCTCTTTCCACATTAGTGGATTCTGTCTTCCTTGAGAAGCCAGACAAGCTGTACTGGGTACACTTAGTTCACCAGTTACCCGTTCACACCACCACGATGAGGCTACCCCATTGCAAAGCATCCGCACGTGGCAAGGGCTGCTCCCAGCGCCAGGTCCCAGGGACCAAGCCCAGCAGCCCCCAGGGAAGAAATCGCTGCCTAGTGCATGCAGACTCCACATTTGTATACTGCTCAGCAGTACCATAAAACACCGACTAGCTGCTCCGCACCCCAGGGCATGTAGATAAAATAAACAACACTCCTGGCACTTGGACAGAGAGGTTGAGCAGAGCCTAGCTCTACTTACCCCCCGAACCACCACATTACTACAACTACTTCTTAACTTTACCTACTTCCTTTACCAGAAAACAATCCCCCAACACTTAGCAAGCCACCCAAGGCACTATTGTAGGCATCAAACAGCTTTTATACCCTTTGATTTAACGCTTCGCCCAGTTTCTCAAAAGATTACATTAGTTACGTATCTGATGGGAAGTTCTGGGACACTGGCAGGCATTTCTTTCTATACTAATTCAATTTTATTAATTCCAAAACATTTAGCAATATATTTAAATGCTTATTGACTTCCAGGCTTTGTTTCTCCCTCAGTTCTGTCAGAACATACACACAAAGGGCATTGAGTCAGATACTTTGAAAGGGATTGAATGGAACAAGGGAAGTTTAATTTCCAAAATCACTCCGAGTTATCTCTGCATCACTGCTTGTGTTTTCCTGAAAGCTCCTCTCTCCATTTGATTGGGATATTTTTTTTCATCATCTTAGTAATGGGTGAAATAAGTAACACCAAAACAGGTAATGGTCCTTCCATCATAAAAAAATTAAATCAAAGATTTTTATTTTGTAAGGGCTAAACCAGAAAGCCATATACGTTATAAGCTGTTCTGAAGAAACCTCTAAATCTGGTCCTTTTGCTCCAAGCCTCACTCTAAATAGAAGCCTTATCACTGAGCATTCACATACTTCTTTTTTTTTTTCCATGAACTTTTTCTCCTTCAGATCCTTTACACGGGAATAGTGGTTTATGCTCCATCACTGGCACTCAACCAAGGTGAGTTCCCATGCCACACTACATGGATACCCCAAACATGCACACCATAAGACAATGAGAATCAACAAAGTAAGGAGAATAGATAAAGTCGTCTAAAAAAAAAGTCCTCAGAAGTTTTGTAAGAAGGGTTTTGACCACAGCTCATAGCTCTGCGTTTCTGCCTCTCCAAATCTCTCTCTCACACCAGTACATTAGCAGGAGCCCCCTGGTCGCTGTTCTGCTCTCCTTTGCACTCAGTAACCACCCAAAGAGGTTCACAATGAACAATTTCCCAATGTCCTGACAAAGTTCACAGTACAAGTTGGTGATCCAAGATGTATTCTGTACTTTGATTCCCCCCTTCCCTGTCTCCCGTCTTCAGGTTCCCATGGGCATAACTCCACTCCCTGTAGCTGGAGCCGAATGCTGCGCTGCTTTCCACACACTCCTTTAATTAATCTTCGCAAACCAGGCTTACAGCATCCATCGCAATAGATGGGATAGGCAATTTTACTGCCGTAGGGCATAAGGGATCACCATGGCCCAACTCCTGATTTCACCAAAATCGACTGGGAATAGATTGGGAGCCTCTTTTCCTTCTTCGCCACCTCAGTCGCATCCAGTTTGCCCAGTCCCACCTCTCACACAGCGCTGAGCTTCCTTCCCCAGGAGCGCAACTGAGTTTTATCATAGAATCATAGAATCACTTTGGCTGGAAAAGACCTTTAAGATCATCGAGTCCAATCTTTAACCTAACCCTGCCATCCCACCACTAAACCATGTCCCTAACATGTGCCTAACAGCTCGCATTCATTATTAGGCCATGCTAACTTCGCTAATAAGAGAACCCTGACAAATAGATTTGCCCTCATAAACCATGCCTGATGGGAGAGACTTCAATATAAGCCAAAGCAAAATTTGTACATCTTGTAGAAAGTAGCTTTATGAAGTAAAATGAACATGCAAAATTGTTTTAATGCAGCACATTTTAGCCTTAAAATGTTTCTAGTTGCAGGGAACAGAATTTAGGTTGGTGTTGTTTTTTTTTTTCCCTAGGGTTCTTCAGAAATCTCTG
Source organism: Butorides virescens (assembly GCA_017310255.1). NCBI lineage: Eukaryota > Metazoa > Chordata > Aves > Pelecaniformes > Ardeidae > Butorides > Butorides virescens. The sequence continues at coordinate 182,753 of JADKXX010000777.1, read as the reverse complement.
AAGAACTTGATTGCTTAAAATTCTGGACTAAGAACAGAAGGGAAGCACTGCTTATAAAGCTGAGTCCCACAGGAATGATGCTTTTTACTTTGTGCAATTATTCTTCTCATGTATTACTTTTGCGCAATTGAAAGTTAGCTAAATCCAATTTGCAAGAAAACGGCAATGCACAACAGTCTCCAGTAGCGTTTAGAAACCTGAACAATCCAGCAAAGCTCCCAATAGACGCACAAGATGAAAATGAATAATTACCCCCATCCTTCTAAGGCTAAAGGATCATTGCTTTTCTGTAGGCCCAGATGACCCACCCCCATTTCACTAACCCTTTGGTTTTCTTTGGTTTCACAGTCACTGGATTTGATCTCTGGGGCTCTGTAGTTGCAACAGGAATTGTCTGCACTTTCTATTGCACTCTGGTAGGTAACAGGCACAGCCGAACAGCTGGAACACAGATTGCTAATTCAACCATCCTTTATACACGACAGGCTATCGCAGAAGGGCGGCTTCTAAATGCAGCCCAAGTGACTGAAGTTTAAAGTAGGAGAACATAGAGATAAATTTCTTTCAGACTTCTGGTAGAAGTAAGTCTATTTGGAGGAAAAAAAAAAAAAAAAAAATCCTCTCAAATCCTCTGCTGTATCCCTCAAGGTTTAAACCAGACAGCTTGAGGCTGAGTCCAGATAAGGAGGTGATAACCTTCCCCTGCCATACTAAATCTTTGGAGAAGATAATTCTTCTTATCTTTTACAAGTTATAGACTGAAAAACATTGTAATGAAAAACGTGCCTCTGGTGTCACCCCAGACCAAGAACAGAGTGATAAAGCCTAGGAAGGACGATCAACAGGTCACAGAGAGCTTTGCTTCCGAGTGGAAGCAGCATGAGGCTCCGGATCACAAGAGACAAACGTTGCAGTGGAAGTGGCAGAGCCCTGGGCTCAGGACACAACCTGATCTCTGTTCTCAATACCACTAATGATTTTTTCAGTATTTCAGTCCACCTTTGGTGAAAACATTTATTAGGTTGCTCTAACACAGATTTGATCAAATATGAAAGTAGCGGTGGCAATTTTTCTGGGGCTATTTTTCTGTGTTAGACTAATTATGGACCACTGGGCTCCGAGAGTGCTATGGGAAGTACAAACACAGGCCAGCTTGTATTCCCTAAGCTTTTGTTCCACACCATGATAAATTCTTCAAAGGCATATAAAGGAGTCAGGAAAAAAAAAAGCATTTAGCTGGAGATCAAATATTCTCATATGACTGTGAACAAATCATTTAGGGTCTGTGTCATTTTCTGACCTGCAAAAATACAACTTTCACGGGAGAATAAAAAGTTTAAGAGTTGTCCTGATTTGCTATACATACAGCTCAGAAGCTCCCAAAAGAAGGGTCCTTTCTACCTTTTACTGTACTTGCACAACAGGAAAGAAGATGAGAGCATACAGTTTCTGTTTGTTTTAGGGAGGATTAAAAGCTGTTGTCTGGACAGACGCATTTCAAATGATTGTCATGATCGCTGGCTTCGTGACAGTTTTGATTCGAGGAACTACTCTGAATGGTGGACCCACCAAAGTCTGGGAAGATGCCTATGAAGGGTCACGGCTAAGCATCTTTGAGTAAGAAACAAACGGTGCAAAACTTTTCTTTTTGTGTATTTAATGTTTAGTTACTCTACCCTCACTAAGCCACAAGTACCCAGACTTGTTATTAGACTACCGGTGAACAACCCCAGTGACTCAGAGAAGTCTATTCCAGAGTTCTTCAGTTCCTGGGAATCCAGCTGACCTTCCAGGAGATCTTAACTCCTCTTTCTGTTACCCTCTTTGAGGAAATGAAAGAGGTCCAAACACTGTTTTTCTTTCTGTAGCCACAAACACAGCCCAATTATTCCTTCCAGTTGCATTTAATTTTCTATTCATAAAACCGGCGCTTCACTTTAAGTACACTCACCACAGCAGCTAGCAATGGTGCACCAGAGCGCCGGGATGGTGAACCGACCTTCCTTTGGCTGTTTGTGGCATTGACTGAAAAGTTCATTGATCAAGGCAAGTCACAGGCAGACTCTAACAGCAAGGTCAAATGTTATCTGCTATACATATTAAGATTAGCAGAATTGCAGAGACAACAGATGCAAGACAGAAAGATGTACTTGTACTGGTTAAAATTACTGAGTAATGAAATTTAATTGTAAAAAAAAAAAAGATAACATTGCAGCTGAGGCAATTTTTTGCAAAGGAAATAACACAACATGCTGACGTAGCTAAGAGCTTGGAGGACTCAGAGTTCAGTAAGTGGCTCTGTTCCTTGCAGAGGACTGGGTCCTGGGCAGAGTGGCTTGCAGGTCTGTTGCTGCAACGTGGTGCAGATGTGAAATCTGAGCACAATAAGCCTTATAGATGTGATTTATCTCAATTAATTGGTCCTCTGACTGAGTCTGCAAGGTATATGTTTATCCTGACTTGACAGTAATGTATTCCAAGATAAAAGTAAAAAACCTTCCAAACCTAAATACGTTAGATGTTGTCTGTGCTGGGAAACAGCGTTACCAATGCAGTATTTCTGATTCAGAGGGCGGGACACACCAGGTAGTTCTGAAAAATCACCTACCTTTTGCTAAATAAACGTGCGTTTAAGTAAGTGAACTGAATTGCTTCTTTCTCTCTCCTAGCTTTGATGTGGACCCTTTGCGACGACATACCTTTTGGACAATTGTTATTGGGGGAACATTTACATGGCTAGGGATCTATGGAGTTAACCAGTCCACAATACAGAGATGCATTTCTTGCAAATCGGAAAAGCACGCTAAACTGTAAGTTACCTCTCATTAACCTCTTCCAAGCAATCAAAAATACTGATGTGGAATTATACTAACAGTCTGGCAGTTATGTTAAATAAATACTGGGATCCCATTGGGTGGCAGTAAACAAATTTTGTGTTGACAGTCTTACGTCCCCTGGCCTGGCCCTAAATGACATAAACCAATCAAGAAAGAAAAATGGGTAGCAAACTTGTGCAGTTTATTAATTTGGGGTCAGGCTGCCAAATTAATCCTCAGAAGAGGAATATGGAAAAGATGCCCACACAGAAGTTGCTCTATCTACAGATTCATTGGAAAAAATTATTTATTAGAATTGTGTTTATGTTGTATTTTATTAAAAGTGGTTATTGATTTAATGAGGCACTATAGTATAAGGCATGATCTAAATAAAAGGATATCAATAAGTAAGTTCCAAAATCTATTCCAAATATAAGAATAGTTAGAATCAATGGCAAAGAACCAAGTGAAACTTCACATTATAGACTTATAGGTCTCCAGTCTGCCACCTTCCTCAAGTTCAGCAATAGGATGTGCGTCGGTAGGCACACGTTTTACTAAAGAACCAGATTTTTTTCATATGCCTACTTGCCCCACATGGCTAAAGCATAAAGCTGGTAACTTTTTCCTTCTTAAAACAGTTAGCTTTTTTGCTAGCTGCAATCATACTCATCTTTCTTAAGCTCGTGATGAATTACATGAATTTACCCTGTTGAAATTCAGTCTCTGAAAACATTTGGAATTCACAACAGTGAGAACATCACTAGTAACAAGTCCTGAAAGACCCTTGGGTCCCAGCAGCACAGCTCTGAACTGGCCCTAGCAAGAGACCTTGTGTAAGGTGACATCCAAATATGACATGGGCTCTGCAAAATCCAGCAGCTCTCAGGAACTACAGGATTACTGAGCCACCACCACACAACCGCCCCGGCAGATGCTGTCACCCACATCCATTTTGTGGGCTGGTGAAAAAACCCCAAGTGTGTTACTTGGCAATGGTGGCATTGCAACCATAACAGAACCTCTGTCTGGCTTAAAAGCAGAACAGCAACAACAACTCCTGACAGACAAAAATCTGCCCTTACGGGGCACAGGAGGGACAGACCCTGTGCTCGCTGCAACCTGTTCTGCCTACAAGTTAGCTGTCTTGGATCAGTCTCTTCCAGCTGTAGTTACCTAGAAACTCGTCCCTAGAGCATGAAGAAGCTGTATTTTTTGTCATGTTTTTTAAAATCAGTATTACACATAATTTCTTATCCCGGTGATGCCTTTAAGAGATATATAGCTAGCTTTCATTAGGGTATATCTCTAAAAAGTTAGAAATAACTAACTTGTAACAGCTTTTCTGTATTTATTCTGTATTAAATAGACTTTCTTTTCTTGGTTCTAGGGCACTTTACCTGAATTTACTGGGACTTTGGACAGTCCTGGTGTGTGCGGTATTTTGTGGTTTGGTGATGTACTCTCATTACAAGAGTTGTGACCCTTGGACTGCTGATTTCATTTCTGCACCTGATCAGGTACCTGTTATTATAATTAGGAGCTGCTTTGGGCCCAGACATAGCATGTATAGAGACAGTGCAAGTTTTTTGGGATGCTTTATGTCCTTTCAGTGCTCAGGCACTAAAGGTGGTTGCCAAATCAGGGGTAGAATCTCTCTATTCTGGCACTCCTGCAGTATTGATCTGATGGACTGCTTCTGCCAAATGACATCCCCTTTGCCCAAAACCTGATAGCCCTTGTCAGCTGGAACAAAACCAGAATTGAGCAACATGCTCAGATGCAGCTACTTCTCTTCCATTAACCAGGAAAATCTTAACCAATTTCTTGTTTTGCTCTTGTGCTCCTTCTACCCCAGCTCATGCCGTATTTTGTTATGGACATTTTTTCTTCGATGCCAGGAGTCCCAGGACTGTTTGTTGCCTGTGCTTTCAGTGGAACGCTAAGGTCTGTGAGTCTGAAACGACATTTTAGCTGCATACCATTGATGTCTTGAGGGCCCAGAACGAGGTCAAAGCATGAAAACCTAGGAAAAGCCCAGCTGTTTTTCTTAGCATGTTCTAGGAAGAAGCAGCAGTGCTTTGTCAAGTTACATTATATTTATGCCGAAGTCTAGCTCCAGTTCTCCAGTATCTTTTTATCCCAAATACATTTTATAAAATAACATTATCAACACAGGCAAAAGGGTATAAAAACCTGAGGAAAGACCAGTTCTCTTTGAAAAAGAGCCCAGCTTCCTGAAATACCTTTGGAGCTGCTCATGGTGAAATTGCCTTCACTCAACCTGGCTGCCACAATATCACGGCTAGGGACGGAAAGCTTTTCAGCAAGTCTGTCTGCATGTGAAACAGAGTTAAACTAGGAAAAGAGATGACCACATAGAGAAGTTTTAGAAACTGTGTGTTCTTCAGGGGGGTTGCTGCACGTTATTGTCATTTCTACCCTCTACAGGCCAAACGTCAATACTCCACAGGACAGTAGAAAGAGAGAAGATTCAAATTCACAGTGAAATTATTCAAATGCCACAGAGCCAATCTCCAGCAGGCTGTTTCTAAAGACTCTTATGTGTAGACAAAAGCAAGAGTGCGCTATCAAAACAGAAAAAAAAACCCAAACCAAAAACCCAAAACACCCCAAAACAAAAATAAAACCCTGCCTAAAAGGCACTGGCTGCTCCTGGCAGGAGACTAAGAGAACACAGTTAAGGGCACCGTGTACCAAATCCTGCGCTGTAGGTATTGATGCTGCCGTATCGTCACAACAACTTCGCAGAGATTGTATTCACCAGCCGTGGCTTAACTCAGCTAGCTGAGAGTCACATTACTCTCGGTCTGTATTTTTCAGTTATGAGAGAAAACAGAACAGACATTTTGTGGAGGAACAGGGCATCCCTAGTGGTCACTGCACATCCTTGGACCTGTAAGGGAGTAGCGTCTTTATTCTGGAATGTGTCTACATTCTGAGGGTCTTTGCAGCTTGGCAAACCAAAGGGTCAGTTAGGACGGATTTCTGTCCTGTTCAGTGCCAGCATGGGGCAGGGCCCCTCGCAATCGCACGAGGGACATAAAACCTCACCAGCATCAGTAGCGTACGTAAAAAATACTCTTCAAGAGCTGTGCATTTTATAGTATTAGTCCTGAACAAGGGGCAGCATTTGTCTATAAATACATCCTAATTTCAGATTACATTGCTATTTATTTACCTAACATTCTTCTCTGTTTCCACAGCACGGTAGCTGCCAGTATCAACGCTTTAGCAACTGTTACCTTTGAAGACTTGGTCAAGAAATGTTTTCCAAACCTCTCTGAGCAGATAAGCACATGGATCAGCAAAGGCTTATGTAGGTACCCCAGATGGGATCCATTTGTTTAATGGCAAAGGCATCCATTCCCCCAGCTGCTATTACTACAGGAGAAAATAGGGCAGGATTTTACATACTCCAAGCCTTGAGAGTCTCAGACTCTGAACAGACTCTGAGAGTAGCTCTGTGGGCAGTGAAGAGCACGGGCTAGAAAGGCTACTTCAGAAACACACTTGTGCTCCAGAAGCCTCCACAGGGGCATAAACCCTTATAACCTCTCCGGAGGAACATCAGCCTGGTGCTTCAGTAAAACTAACCATGGGCACTGCACGGTGCACTGCTCAAAATACTTTGAGAAGATTTATCTACTGAAAATACTGGGGAACATCAGAATCTTCTTTAAAATACAGAAAGAATATCAGTGTAATTATCACCACATTACTCTATAACAGTATTACTAAATACCATTATTTTATAGTAGTAAATTTCTATTCAAACTTAAGAGTACCACACAAGCAGGTCGTACAGCTTTTCAGAGAAAAATAAAAACGTAAAAAAAAAAGACAAATGAAAAACAGACCATCAAAATAACAAGCATCCAAAGTGCTCTGAATTTCTAAGATGCTTTTTACAAGTATCGCAGTAATATCATAATCCTTTTATAAGTACCGTAATAACACCATAACCATTTGTTGATGTTGGCAAAGATCACAGAAAAGCAAACCCGATACTTTCTGTCTCTGTAATGGTCTCCAGCCTCCTCTGTTCCTGCTTTGCCACTCACTATTTTTGCACTCAGGGCCTAGAAGGATCATTCTTACCTCCGAAACCAAGGTGTGCTAGTGCAGATGAGTTTTGGTTGGCTTTCCTCAGGACTACTACATACCGAATTTTGTCTACCACAAAGTTAGAACTGGTGTCAAAGGCAGAAAGCCGTGTTGTTTATCATTGCTCAATTCTTTTATTAGATTATTTTAAAAGCATTATTTAAAGGCAACAGAAACATTTCTGCATGAGGCATCACTTGAAATTCTTTTCATTGCCAAGTTCTGCTTCATAAGAAAACCCAACCAACCAAAAACCCAACAAGACTTCATGCAAGACGCTGCTGGGTGCTTAATGGCCAGCTTCAAATGTCAAAGTGCAAAGTCCTCCATGCTGCCTGCCCACTTCGGACACTAGATGAATCAGAAATTGTCCACACTGTTAACCAGCTCTGACAACCTCGCTGCCTAATCTTTTCCAGGTATATTATATGGCGTCCTGTGCACTTCGATGGCTGCAGCAGCGTCGCTGCTGGGAGGAGTTGTGCAGGTATCTCATGCTTCAGAAATGCTGCACACTGCACACGAGTGAACAGAAATACAATGAATTGAATAAGGCTGGCACCCCTGGGGACTGCTAGATTACCTGAACGATTTCTGTGGACACTGCTGAGAGGAATAACTAGGAAAAAACCCAACCCAAACCATAAATACCTCAATTCTTTCACTATTTCCTCACTGCTGGGAAACCATACTAAGCACAATTCTTTCTTTGATTGTGCACTGAAATCATGGTCAGTCCCTGCTCCCCCACTATTTCCCACTGAAAATTCCGGACTGAAGCCAGAACCGCGCACGCTCCCCTCCAGCTGCTGCACTAAGCTCCTGCCTCTTCTCTGCACCCACAGGCTTCCCTCTCCATCCACGGGATGTGCGGGGGGCCCATGCTGGGATTATTTACCCTGGGAATTGTCTTTCCTTGTGCTACTTGGAAGGTAAGAAAGAAAAAATCGTTATCTAAAAGAAAATCTCCCGGTGGTGTTTGGTTAAAACTCCACCTTGAAAATGGTTCGTTTTTTCTAGATTTGGTCTCTTGGTTGCTTTTCAGATTTAGAGCCTGAGGAGTCCAAGATCTGTTTAGAGGTCCCACTAACTGTCTGAATTTATCCCATTTGAATTTAACACTACCCAACTGTAGAATAATTGGTGATTATATCCACAAGAGGCTTTTTTTTAAAGTTATTTTTATTTCTGAGTTCCTTCTCTCATTAAAAAAATAATATACAATTTAATAGTCGCCCTAGCCTATATTTACCTTGGGATGCACAGAATCATTTCTATTGCTCTGCCTTTGCTAACTCAGGCAAAACACAATATGAGCTCATTTCATATTGCCCCGTGAGTTGTCCCATCACATTTACCCAGAAATAAAACTGAACTCTGTATCGTGGTTTTGATCACCACAGTTTTGCTTCAACTCCTATTACTAGAGAGCAATAAATCACCCTGTTTTATACCTCGGTCGGGAGAGAACAGAACTGATTTACACTGGGAGAGACCGCAACCAGCCATCACCTACTCCCACCTAATTCATGTCCGCAGAGAAGCGCTTCCTGTGCATCACCTTTAACAATATCTTTCTATACCTGCCAAGGGTGCTACCGGAGGCCTCTTAGCTGGGATCACCTTAGCTTTTTGGGCTGGCACCGGCTCCTTCATTTACCCTGCACCACCGACCAAGTCCATTCCTCTGCAACTGTCGACTCTCAACTGCACGCTGGCGAACGGCACCGAGGCGCTGCCGACGGCGGCCCCCACCGCGGCCCCAGACAGGTATTTCCCCTCTCCGTACCACTTCAGCCTGCGTTTCGGCACAGCGCGCCTCTGGGGCGCAGCCGGTAAGCGCCGAGCGGGCCGGGAGCACGGGCCCCTGTGGGCCGCCCACCGACTGCAGCGCGAGCTGCATTTTGCAGGCTCAGTCGAGAGGCGACATGAACATACCCGATGGGCACCGCTCGCTGCTGCTTCCCTTTTTGTCACCTCTTCGCAGGCCTTTGCTGGCAGATACCTGGTACTCCCTCTCCTACCTGTACTTCAGTGCCATCGGCTGCCTAGGCTGTACCATCGCAGGGCTGTTGATAAGCTTTATAACAGGTTGGTGTGCAATCTATCCATGTCTGTATATATATACATATAAATGCTTTTGCATAAGGATCAGACTCGGCTGTTAAAAGAGCTTCCAAGAAGTCCAGCACACGGCTCACGAGATGCAGACTCAGGGGAGGGCAGCGGGCTCCGACCCCGCTCCCCCCGCCCCTCACGCCCCGAGGCTCCCCAGGCTCGCACCTAGCTTTCCGTAGACTTCGGTACCATTATTTTCTCCTTTCAGGACCCAGTAAAGGAGAAGATATCCCACCAGTATTAATTAAACCAGTCTGCAACCCGTTCTGCTTTTGGTCGGAAAGACTGAAGGCCTTCCTCTGGTGCGGCGTGCGGCACGACAGCCAGGAGGTGAGCGCCTCAGCCTGGGGCCCGGGAGCGGCGGGCACACGCGCACGCACGTACCTGAGGGCACGTGCCCTGCAGGCAGCGAACTAGCTTTCAGCAATGGCTTTTTAAAGTTACGCAAGGGACGCTCTGTAAGCAACACGGACTGCAAATGAGACCAGCCAAACCCTCCTTCTCAGCGTTAGCCAGAAATAAGTTACCTATTGTCCCTGGTCAGGCGGCACACGGGGACTCAGGGTCTCCAAACAGCGCTCAGGATGGCCAGCGGCCCGTGAAACAGGGGCTGACCTCCCTCTTCCCGCCCTCCCCGCTCCAGCAGCTGAACGGGGACAAAACCGCACTTTACACCCCGGAGAGGAGTTCGCTGAGCTTCTGCCTCCTCCTCCTCCTCCCACCGAGCATAGAGAGAAAGACTTTAGCACTCACACGTCCATGAATCTCTCCCGATGCTGCCGTGCCCACCTTCAGGCCCCCCAGGCCTCCTCCCCTCCAGGCCAGCACTGTCAGCCCAAGAGGGCAAAGTTGCAACCACCAGCACCTGAGCAGCTGCTGCTCCTCCTCTTCCTCCCCAGAAACAAGACCCTTTTTTCTCCAGGTGTCTGAGGGCTTCACAGCTCGTTAACAAGCCACAAAGAATGAGCATCTCATTTTCTTGCACTGTTGTAACAGTTTGCAGAGGAACAACATTGCTCCATCATAGCAGAATCTGCTAGGTTTATAAAAGGGACATAAAGCAGTATGTGTGTTTTCAGCTCCTTTAGAGTACTCCACAGGTAACCTTAAATCTTCCAGCTGCAAGGCTCACAGAATTTGGCAGTAACTCAGAAGCTGCCCTCCCACCCAGCTTGCATTAAATTTGACATTAAAGTTAATGATCTGATCTGGAGAGCAGCTGTGGCTCTAGATTTGCTTCAGCTGTTTCACTTGGTGCTCACCACAGACTTCATCTAGAACATTCTGGAGAAAAAAAATAATCTCAATAAAAGCAGTAAAAAAAAAATCACATATGCATTTATCTTATGTTTGCTTAAAAGGTAGAACAACAACATTAATCAAGTAGTTGCAGTGTGAAACCACTGAGGCAAGCGTAGGCCAGACAAAAAACCAATCCACTAAAATGTAGATAAATATCCAAATGAGAAACTAAATTTAAAGTGATTGGGAATGCACCAAGGGCACATTTTAGGACTTTTACATGAACAGAGGAGTTTGAGAAGCTGTTTTTGTTGCTTTTGCCATAGACTTTCCATGGGGGAATGAGAAAAATCAGTGGTTGCATACGGAGGGGGCACACCCTAAACTGCCTCTTTGTGGGTCTGAGAGGCACTTCAGGTGGTGAAGCAACTGCTCAGATTTATGTAAGACAGGATGTCAAAATTTCAAAATGCAACAAGATACCCTTTAAGCAAAGGGGAAAAAAAGCAGTGAATACAGGCTTCAAACGACTAGGGTGTTTTCTTTCTTTTTTTCAGGTGGACTTTGAAAAAAATCTGCCTGAAGTTACTGCAAATAAAACTGGAGCAGATGACACCTTCGAGAATAGTATTAACAAAGAGAACAAACGCCAGTTCCCTGGTTACAATCCCGAGGAAAATTCCTACACTAATGTGAGCAGAGAATCTCGCCTCTAGAAGCTGAGGGATGAGCGTCATTTAATCAAACTTTATTTCTCCAGTTTCAGAAACGAAGAGCTCTTTTTATTGCATTTATCAGCCTGTAGGTGACCAAGAGGGAACAATTGCTCTCCATAGCAACAAATGCCAGATTTTTATTTATGAATTTCATGACAGACCTGGGAAATCACTGGACAAGGGGTGTGTTGGAAGCACGGCTATTTCAGAAAAATGTTTCATGCATCTTGTTGTGGAAGCTCCTGCTGGGAAGCAGCCGCCACACATCTCTATCACGTACTCGGTAACTCGTCATTGAAGGGAAACCTGCAAAGGTGAACTCGAGATACAGCAAGACTTTGGAGAAGTTCCTGAGGTCTCTCACTACGGTGAGACTGAGATCTGCCCTCCGACAGAGGGAGCCCAGGAGAGGAGGGAGGCCAGGTATAGTAAAAAGCCTCCTCCCAGGAACATTGTATAGACCAGACTGGTCTTCTAGTGACCGAGTTAATCATGTTTGCTTTCTCTGTGGAACTAAAATTTCTTTATAACGTCTTACTGTAAAAGCTATAGGAGAGAGTAACAAATCTTACTTTGAATTCAGGATAGTTCTTTATCCATATGTCAGTCTTGGAACGACATCCTTTCAGTTCGAAAAGATCCACCTACTACCTTTATGCAATAAAGAAAAGAAAACATTTCATGATGATGCCTCCTAATTGATAACGTGTTCTGAATTTTGGAAAAAGGCATGTGATTAGGCAAAATAATCTGTCCGGTAATATATCTCAGAAGAAGGTACCTAGTCCACTAAGTGCTCTCTTTCAGTAAACACATTTCCTCTAAAATTTGCCTGATGTAAATCAAACTCAATAGACCAGCTCTCACCTTGTTACACTTCTGGATGCAGGTTTTTTTTTTTTTTTTGTATGAATGTATTTGTTTCTAAACAAAACTCGCAACTGAATGAAACTGACTGAAAGAAAATATTGAGGATGACTCAGTTACGGACCCAGTCGATATTTAGCTCATATTGCTCCAAAGAACCCAGGTGCTGCTTTTGCTTTATCAGGACCATCTTTAAGATGCAGACCTAGGTCAGCTTGGTCCTTGAAGTTACTTGCCCTGCCTGTGTTCATGCCCTGCCTCCAGGAATGGTCCCAGGACATGCATCAGAGAACAGAAGCAGGAGCCTGTAAACGACACTGCCGTGCTGGTGCGGGACAGGTTGTCAACAAACAGAGTTAAGTCAGTATTTGTGTTAATCCCTTTCCCACTCCTTTTATAATCACTTACAGCTGAGTCCAGCTAGCAGCCTGTTGACTCCCAGGCTTGCCTTCTGGCCATGCCTCCATACTTGATACAGGTATTGAGGCAGAGATGGAAACTCAGCGAATCATCCGTTTGTATCCTTTATATCTCATGGCCACACAAATTATCGCTTAGGTTATATTAAAATACCCTAACTATCACGCCTAAGGATGTAAGACAATTACAGAGTGACAGCGGCTCACAGGACCGATGTGAAGCTACACAGTTGGATGAAAAATCCCTTCTGCTGCTCGGTGGAAGATACCCAATTCAGAGACACCTAACCACGAAAACAACCAAGTCTGCTCTGAATATTTCTTGAGATGCTCGCTCACTGCCGTATTCTTACGCTCTGCATGCTGGAGGATGCATAGTTTGCATTTTTCAGTATTTTTTCACAAGTTTAGCAACACCTTTACACTGGATTTGCTACAGACTTTCCAAATCCTTTGCCACAGAAGAGAATCTTAATTTGTCCACTTAACATCAAAACGAGTGAGTTAGGCTGACTAGAACTGCATTCTCTCAAAATGTCGTTGAAGAAATATCCCAAAGAATTTCTCTTTAACTTCATATTTCTGAACTAGTTTTGTTTCAACTAAAGCTGCCCATCGAGCCCTAGTGTTTTCTGCATTTGTAAAGGAGCCAGGCATTCCACAAGGTTTTACTAAGTCCAACACGTGGACTTAGGTATGATGGCTAAAATCGTTAATCAGTAGTTCAGTATTCAGTCTTCCACCAAGATTTAAGGATGCAGGCTAGCGAACCGGGCATTCTGAAAAGTTACCATTCTGATTAAATATTGAGGTCAGTGTCGTTTACAGTTATCGTCTTATCTTCTCATTTGCTTTACGTCCTGAGCCACTGATCCTTCCAGAGGAGTGCTAGCCCGTGCCCTTGGGTTGAAAAAACGAGATTAAGAAACTAGGAACATGCAAATTCCAAAACAAGACCTTAAATTTAAGGAATTGTTAGTCACTAGCGAAAGCAGACAACCATGAACGATTGGAAATTTGAAAAGTGAGTCACTAAGTTAAAAGTTAAATAAGCGTCTGAACCACGTTTAACCCTTAAATTACTTCCTTGCAATACTATGGCACATGAGCACTCACTTAAGTGTACGATTTTTTTTTAAAATTAACTTGAATATTTGGAATAACAAAGCTCAAAGTCTCTTTCAAAGATATCCAAGTTTATTACTGAAAAAATGCAATATTCAAATGTGTATGATACAGTAAGTAGTTGCATTTGTACATGTAAACCTTGATAAAGTAAACAGCATCTCAAAGACAAATTTATGCCAAAAGTGTCTTACAATAGTTAATCAGATCAACAACTTTTTCCTCAGTGAATTTTTTTAGTTCTGGGGTATATATCGTCTTGTAAAAGTAATCTGAAAACACAAAAGAAACCTAAAGCTGACAGGCCAGAGAACTTCTAGCTTGTAGTGCATAAAAGCTGATTTCTCTGAAATGCTCTGTGGTACTGTAATCTATATTTTAAATATTACTTACAAAGTGTGGATTTATGAATAGAAAAAATAGTTGAAATTTTATTCTCATTCCTTACTTAGAAACCAAGTTATATTTAAATATTACATAAATTTCAAATATATACACATTTTAAGAAATCTCTTACGATCATGATATTGCAAGTTAGCCAGGACTATCAGAGTAAAAAATGACTGAACTACGTTATTCAGTTAGATTTTACATGAGATTATTTCAAAGAACTGAAATTTCAGTGATACTACTCTAGGTATAAATTAGAGTCAACGGTTTGGAAGATTTTTCAATACAAAACTCTTAAGTCATCAGAACACAAAATAAAAAGGTGATCTGAATTTTTTTTCATTATTAACAGAAAAATAATTGTGTTCTCAGTGTTTAGAATCTCATTAGCTTTAGACTGCATTGAGTTTAATCCTAATTTCTCAGCCAGTAGCATCCTTACAACTAGCTCACGGTGATAAGAATGCAAGTTGCAGAGAACGTGTAACATGGTCGAGGTTACGGCCAAGAGTTAGAATGAGCGAACAGAACTAATGCAAGGGAATTTCCAGTGCAGCAAGGAAGGAATATACCATTAACATTTCAAGACTAAATCCCAGTCCTGGATTAAAAAAGTTTCTGTATAACATGCAATAGCAAAGTAATTCCTCTACAGTTCCTTGTGCCATTAGAACTTTGTGCTGTTGCGGTAACGTTGTGCTATCAGGACTATGCCAAAACCATGCCAATGCAAATTTCTGGTAAATGCCATTTTTAGATAAAAATTGTCAACGTGAGCCTATTATATAAATTTTAAAATGCTAGGATTGTGTCGGGTATTTAGGATGCCTGTGTGCACGCAAGGGAGGGACATAAGGAGTGCAAAATGTGCTTGGGAAAGCGGCTGAAGGGACAGATCCAGGAACGGGTGGCCTAGCGGCACCTGTAGATGCACCCGGGCTTCCTCCCACCGCTCTGTCCAACGCATACCAGTTTGTAAAAAGCACCGGACAACCTAGTATTTGTGCACGTTCTGCTTTGGCGTTGGCATGGTTAGGGACAAGCAGAAAGAGCCTGCAAAAAATTCTGCAGTTACCAAACTGCCCTGAAAACTGGACTGCCAGCAAGAAGGCATCACTTAATAAAACACCGAAGATGAGTAAAGAATGAGCCGGAGGAGAAAAGGAAAGGGATCAGGAGGGTTGCCACCATGCTCCAGCTTCAACCCCTTGTTTTGCAGAACCTGTCGGGGTTCTGGAGAAAAATTTGCTGAAGTGAAGAGGAGCCCTTTGCTTCCTCTGCTCATCCCCAACCTCAACATGTCTGCTTGCTGCCTTTTATCCCAGTAGAACATGGGCTTTGTGAGCATGAGGCTGCGTACAAAAAGACTTAGGGATCTCTTTAAGCTGCTAAATTTTCCACCTCATGAATTTAGATTTGCAAGTCACTTAAACACTTTCAAAAAGTGTCACTGGATGCATTTTAGACAAAGTACGCATTGGAACTGACAAAATAACAAGGCTGTCTAAACGTGGAATTCTGTTTGAATTCCAGTGTCAGCCTTAACACCAAATAGACATTATTATGAAAGGCTGGCTGTGTATTTGTTTCAACCTCTACCCCCAAATAAGCAACATGAGTAGTTTATGAGGATTACAAAAAATAAAATGCTTCTGGAAGTACTGCTGCATTGTAAGTGATTATTGATACCACTATTTTTATCCCTGTCCCTTTTCTCCTATGTAACACTTCATAGAAAACGTGATTGCTTGATTTTCCATTAATTTTATTGCCTTCAAATTTAGCTGTTTGTATAAAATGAGTTTTATTGATATGGCCATTGCCCAGTGTATGTAAAAAAAATATATAGTTTATAATAGTTTTAATGAAAATTTGGGACACTTCTAAGTTAACTATGTAAGAACCGTTTCTTTTCATTTTATGGACAAGGATCATTTTCAGTTAATCAGCATGATATGATGCTTCTGCAGACATATATACTCATTTGTCCCTGAACGAACTGTGACGTAATGCAAAAGATTAAAAAATCCCATGACGCCACATAGGCCTTCGCAGGTAATGCCCCTGGAAACCACGGCTGCAGAAATTCTCTCTGGCAGCACTCCCATTCTGCAGTGGAAGAAGCCACAGCAAGGAAACTGCAGATGTGCCCTACTTACGTTAGACCGATCATTGTAATGGCACATTAAGAATAAAATATCACCAAAATTCTTGCCTTTCCCTATCTTAACACTTACCCTAAAGCTGTGTTTCCCAAGATATTTTTTCCTTCTGCAGAACTTCTCATGAAGGAAACCTCAGGAGATTTATTAATTTATGTGTTAAGGTATGTACCTATTAACCTATTTTCACTAGGCCCTCCAGACATTTTTCTTTTGAGCTTTCAACAGGACACAATGGAGCCTAACCACTATCAAAACACAATTTAAGACAAGTTGCTGCTGGGAAAGGGCATAGCAACAGCTGATGTGCGTTCTGTAGTAATGAAGATATGTACTTCCAAAGAAATATCTAACAAAAACCCACTTATCATACATCATCACTATGGAAATTTTAGCCTTGTCATCATCAATATTAACTTTAATGTTCACCTAAATTTTCTCTATAAATCCTTTAACAAAAAGGGATAGGGAAAAAAGTGTAAAAAAAAAAAAAAAAAAGCCATCATGTGGTTTGCCTTGTTTCCAAACGCCTGATCACTGCTGTCTTTCTGGTAAGGGAACTGAATTACAGCATAACAGAGAGCCTGCGCTCAATCCTCAGGCAACCCTGCTAGCGCTCAGTTGTGAGTACCGAGCTCTTAATGCATCCCTCTATATGGAGGCAGACTCTGAGCTGTAAGAAGGAACCTCTCATTAGGGTGGCTAATGAAGCAGAACTCTTTTTTTCCCCCTTTTTTAGTTACCAGAATTCAGATCTCACACATTAGGCACAAATTTAGAATAAAGAGTCATTCGAAATGAGATGTGTATAATGTATGTGGAGTTTTTGCTGTTTCTGAAATGGAAATTTCTTTTGTCTGAATCAAGACACGGATTTTGATTAGGAATAATTAAGACATTTTTGGACTAATCCTTTTTATTTAAAAATACCTAGTTGCTCATGCAGTTTCTCTAAGGGCGCATGCATAGAGCAAAGTTGTCATAGATTAGATCTGCAACGATCTGAAGCATTTTTGCACAAATTGAAGTTCTAAAGCTCTGTCAGGTTTCACAAACGCAGCTTGCATGCACAGTCTATTCATACTGGTCATTTGTTTGGAAAGACAATATTTAGAATATGAAAAGATCATTCACCATTCATAAAATATATTATTCCTGAGGACAGTGTGTGCCTTATACTTTAGTAAAATAACGTGCAGTCAATGCAAACAGCACACTAAACTAAGTCTAGCATAAAGTTTTCTCAGCTTAAGCAAATGGCTAGATAGTGGCAAAACCTTTAGACATTGCTGATGTCCGCCAAAAATAACGGAACACACAGTTTCTCCAAAACTTCTTGTGCTTTTCCAGTGCATAAAATGCAGTGTCAGATCTACGTACTTGCCTTCGATATACTCCTATACACCAGTGCTGAAAACCATTAAGAATATATATATATCTAAATCTCAAATACAAAAAGGTTTTCTTTCCTATGTGTTTTTTAAGTCCAATTGGAATTTGCCTAAGCATGTATTGACAAGTGCTAATATCCACAGCAGAAACAGGAAAGTATAAAAGAATCAATCAGTGTTTCTGATTTTTGCCTAATTTTATCCCGTATCTTTATACCTTGGGCCAGCCAAGGCATCTTGTTTTTAGAGAAAACGTTAAAAAGAGAGCTCATCTGTGACCTTCTGAAGAACTGAAGTACTATCACTATGTGGCACAGAAACAGAAGCTGTGGCACACGGTTAATGCTGTCAAACGGTGCTTGATATTCCACAGAATGAAATAGAGAGACAAATCAAATGGTGTGATTCTACAAGCACTGAGGAGAGTGCATTAATTACTTCTGATAAGGACTCCTTGAGGAACTTAACACACAACTCAGAATATTAAAAGAACAAAACAGCCTTTCCGAAATAAGGGAAGCTGAGTTCCACCAGCCCTTTACGACAGAACTAATGGGGAATGTATCTGATTAGACCATACCTACCAATTTCTTTCCTCCTCTGTGCAATACTGTAGATACTCCTAGAGTTGCCTCGGCTGGTCACAGAGAGCTGGAATTAACCAAGAAATCTCATGAATATGGTGAAACGACTAAAGAACTTAAGGTCTGACGCTAGGACCTCTGGATAAAATAGATCATACTCATCCATTCTGGTGGGCTCTTGACTCTTAAAATTAATTTTATATGGCATAATAAAATAAAATGATTATGCTAATACATGCAAGTGAATACTGGTATTGTAAGTAGTAAAAATTCAGGGCTTTTCATATCTGTCTGCAGTGATTTTGCTGCAGTGTTATCCCTAAAAATAATGTTTAAATTTGCAGCCTTTATAGTTACTGTGCTTTGTTGACTCTTTTTTTTAAATTATTCTCATCCGATGCTTCTAGAGAAGCATTGTTTAAAATTGTACAAGAGAAACAGAATGAGTGTAACTGTTTCTCCACTCCCTTCTCTGCAGTGAACCCTGCACACTTGTTTAAATTAAGTGCTTATTTTTTCCCACATTATGAAATGTTAGTAATAGACAATTTCATCACCAAAATGTGACTATAACCATAAGCAACACTGCTGTATGCTGTATGCACATAAAAACCGAAATTTGATTCTTTACATGAACACCTACCTTTCATAGTGATTTTATCCAAAAAGCCCCCCCAAACTGTAAGAAGGCATACAAATGATAATAAAAAAATCTAAAAGTAACCACTGTGTGTGTGCATTTATATACAGTCTGTATACATATCTGCCTGTAGCTAACTCCCATGCTTTGACTTATTTAGGCCAATAAAAGAAGTGCACATTACGGGAACATTTACTATTACAATAAGAAAAGCACTGTTATAAAGTGCTCTGCTTCTCCTTCCCTGAACAAGCAAGTCATAATGCTATACTGTCTGTCTGATATATATCTGCATAAGCTTGCATACTATAAAGAGTTAACTGTATATTCTGGACGAAGTCACTGTATGAGAGTATTTCAGGTTAGCATTCTGTGAAGTCATGGAATCGTTGCCCAGACAGGTCAAAGGGAACAGTAACACAGTTAGACACCTGCATGCTACGTCAGAGCATGGAAATGACAGTTCCTTCATCCTGGAAGCGTGTGGAAGTGGCCTTTCTGCACACAGAAGTGGAAAGACAACTCAGCAGCCATGTCTTTTTCAAATATAGCTGCAATGTGGGCAATGCGATGCGTTCTCTTAGTGCTGCTGTTTTCTCTTTGAATTTAGAATTTTTGGTTTTTCAACTAGAAGGATATATTAATGACACTGATGTGCAAATCTTAAACTGCATAGTATATATTAAGCAGCCATAGACCCTTTTTATAGGGTAGGACCACATCCACAATCTCAACAAGAGACTAGGACAAACCTGACAAAACAGTAAGCCTGAAAGATCATTTATATCAAGTTATGGCCACAAAGGCAACAATTGCTCTTTTCGTCAGAGGCATCACAGATGGAGCTGAGCAATCAGAAGCTGTAGAAGTAGCGGATATCATGTAAGTTGGTTTTAGTCATGCCCTTACTGTATAAGTTCACAGGTAATTTTTTGTTCTCATTATGCTGTTAGTGTCTTCGTAACAGCATGAAAATTTGTTGCCTTTTTTAAAACCAGAGTGTCCAAATTTTTAATCTGTCTGCGCATTCCTGAGTGTCAGTTTTCCTTGGTGCTCACCACACACCAGTTACAGGTAAGGCTTTTCATTTTCTCCATTGGAAGCATCTATTTTCCATTTCCCACCAAAGCCTGCAAAACTGTATTGCCCAGCAAGAACATATATACACCGTGAATCTCACACAATGACGCCAGACTCTGACTTCATTTTGTAACTGCACTCTTCAATTTCCAAACAGTGTTTTTGTTGCAGCATGGTAGTGACTAAGGCCATTCATGGTGGTACTGTTTCCCATTCTTTTTCCTTTCTCTCTGCAAATGCTCCAGTTCAGCCTCATACATCATTTCCTGGACTAAGTATTTCTCTCTCCTCATTCTGTCACACAAGTCTTTGGGCATGTCTGGAATCAGGTAGGCAATGAAAGACTTTATTCCAAAAACAAGGTGCTGAAAAGAAGAACAAAAATAATTGCTTCAAAGATGCAGAAATATTCATTGCTAGGACCACATTTTAGGGCCTAAAAGTCTGTGGCAAAACTGGAACTGAGATTTAATTCATGACTGAAAAGCAATCCCGTTTTTTTTTTTTTTTAATATATACACACATGGAATTAAATGAATGGTCTATCAGAAATCTGAAAATGCTGGTCTTCTGAAAAGTATAGCCAGTGACCTAAATGAAGATATGACTGCAGGATATGCTAGTTTGAATAAAAATCGCAAGCAAACACTACCTGCAAGCAGTCTTAGTTAAGAGCTTGTAATCAAAGTGAGTAACCAGATTCCTGGACAGTATGTAATACGTTCTTCAAAGTTAGCACACACATTTCTACTTTTATATTAGGCTAGAATCACGTAACATTTTCCTCACTCAGATTTTAACTTGTAACAACTGTGCTTAATGTAGACATAAGTCGCATTTCTTCTTTTTCAGTAAAACAAGAAAGATTTGGTTGGGAACCAACATGATGTATAAGACAATTGTTAAGAAAATACAATTTTGGGAAGGACTCTCAAAATCTGTGCATGCTCTGTCAATTCAGTTTGAAGTGGCTGATTGACAACAGTTTGGGGAGGGCGATTTTTTTTTTCCTCTCTCGTCTGTAGTGAACAAGCGGTTGATGATACTGACAATGTATTTATGGGACTACTATAAAAAAATCAACTCAGAATTTACAGAGGTAGAAAGGAATTGTTCCTTTCCATGACTAACCTCAAATACTATGATGAAGGCCAGCCGTGCTGCCAGGACATGCCAAAACTGCAAAGTGAATTCATACGGAGTTGAACTCCATGGTGGGGCTCTGTAATCTCTGTATCTGTAAAGCAAAGAAAAACACAGTAAGTTAGCCTGTGCTCAAAAAGCTGAATATGGTGAAGAGCTTACTAGTTTACCCCAGACCTGACTAAAAGGAGAGAAACTGAAGTGAAAGCATACTTCAAGAGGAATTGAACAGAAAAGGAGAATAGTCCATAATACAGACAATTAAATAGGGCTGCTTAAAAGATAGCACTTTTTACTTCCAAAAATCCAGAGCAAAGAATTTATTTTTTTTGTTACAAAGCTGACATCTTGGAGTGTTAAGTTCAAGTGTGTTGACTCTAAATTGGTTGTCTTTGCTTATAAGCATTCAAGATCCTGCAGAAAAAGTTTGAATAAATGTAACATGATTCTGAAACTTCTTAGCCAACTCAGGTTAATTCTCACTGTACAATCTGAAACCAGAAGGAGTGCACCCATGCAATGTTGTATTTAATTTTTATGACGAATTTCTTGTATTCAACTTGCATAACTGTTTGGGATCTCGACCTGGGTTAGAGCCACAACAAAAATTTTAATTGTGTATTTTAATTAATAGACCTCAGAACGCTTAACAAAACAGAAATGAGAATTTTTACCCTTCTTGGCAGCTGGGGAAACTTCAAAATGAAGTAATTCAGAGGCATGAAAGGTAGGGCCTGCAAGAGTCCTGGAAAAACTCAGAACACGGGTTTCCAGTGTGTTAGTATCGTGTCTTACCACGCAGCGTTAGCACCTGAGACTTCCGTGTTGAACAAACTTGAACTCCAATGCTTTTACAGGCAAAAAAGAAACTATTCTGCCAGTAATTTAAGCACTGACATTCAAATGTACTGTCTGTATGAACGTCTATGCCTGTATTACAAGAAGGGAGAGAATTGAAACATACCTGCAGTATCCTGAGTACCCCATCCCGAGTTCACTCAAATCAAATACTGATAAACTGCTGTTGACATATCCTTTTAAACATCTGAAAGGAAAAGACATAGGGTCAGGACTTTCTTCATAGCATAGATCCTGTACGTAAACATATTCTGCTATCACGTATTGTGAGCATACTGTTTTATTTGCTTACCAGGACAAAAGCAATTCTAAAATTTTAAGCAGAGTAGCAAAGTTTTATTGGAAAGAAATAACATCTGTTTCAGGGATACCACTGTTTTAAAATATGTTTTCAGTGCTTTTCATGGTTTTGGTTCTTATCTACCAGCAGATATAAACCAAAAATTGTTGCTACAGTATTCTTCACTGCCTCCTAAAATTACTGAGCTCAGAAAGATGGCTAGAGAGGCAGAGAGGAGAATAATTTAACATCCTTGCAGAATCTGCCACCAATCATGCAGCATATATCAAAAAATGACAGGTTTTATGAGTTGAATCAAAGAATAATTTTCACCAACAGTAAAATGAACAGTGCATATATATCAAACAGCCATCTTAAGGGCAACAATTTATTAGTATTAATGACAGAAATCACATAAATACAGTGAATTATGAATGTAGGAGTGAAATTTTTGTCTATTCCTGGAAAATCACGGACACATAAGACATCCCATCTTCTTGGAAATCTGTCCTGTAATTTAACAAAGGGCCTTCTGAAAGGCAAAGAACATTTAAAAAGAAATGCATCCGGGATCCTATTATATCTCTGGAACCTTCAGGTTTACTGTGACACCTCAAATCACTACTGGCAAGAGAAGAAATAGAATTACATAGTTCCCTATTAAATGGGCAGTGCACATTAAGCACCAACGTTTTTGTGCTATTGTCTCTTTTCATCCCATACTGCCTCATTCTTTTTGCCCTTAAGTTCTCTCTCTCTGTGACAGCACAGGAAGAGTAAATCTCTATTTTTGAATCATCAGAGATGGAGCAACGAGGGAAGGAAGGACAGACCCCCTGCAGTTTGAGCTGAGGCACGGTCCGTGAATGCAGCGGTACTGGCTGGCTGGCTAAGCCTTGATGCTTTATTTTCCTTCCTCCTGTGCAATAGTGAAGATAAGTTGTGCTTGTGAGAAGTGCTATAGTATCAGCAAAGTGATGCTTCCTTTTCTTGAGGTAAAAAATTAAAACCAAATAACCCTCCAAAACCACTCCCCCAGGACACCTATAGGGGACTGGTCTCCAAATGAAAGACAGCATTCCCATGAACACTGTGATCTGTTTAGATCATGGAAAAGGTCATGATAGACAATGGGAAATGCAGACAGAGCGCGGTGGATTCACAGTTCAGAGACATTGGTAGGTGTTTGGAGAGAAAGTGCAAGAAACTGGCCTGGTGGTGCAAAGATAGGCAAGATACCTTGCTTGAAGCTAAGATACATATATAGAGTTAGGCTAAATAATGTCAAGGCCAGTCTTGCTGGAGCTTGCCTGCAAGCACTTCTGAAGAGAAACAGGCAGGAAAGTTTGAGGATGAACGAAGCTTAGGATAAAAGAGGGTTTGGGAGCATATATACGTGTGTGGGAGCGTAGTGGGAGAAGACAGTCCAGAACTATTACAGAAAAGAAGAAAAGTTTATCTAGAGAAAGCCTGAAAACTGCTACGACGTATACTGAACTCTGTGGTTTGCACTCAGAAGGGAACACATCATCTTCCACTTATATAACTCTGGAGTTAGTTCGCAAACTCTCTGGGATGGCTGCGTTACTTGCATTTAACATCTGTGAAGGTTTGCACAGATGTAAAAGGTAAAACATTACTGATAGATCTTAAGTATGTTAATACAGAAAGACAGCAGCAAAAGTGTGCTTCCACTGAAAGATACATGTATATATAAAGAGTATCTTACTTTTCTTGTCTGTACCCTTGATCTGTACAGGGACCATATTTGTATGCATAGACAAAACGTGGAATGTAATCGGAAGTAATGGCAATAACAAAGGCATTGGTGATGACAGCCAGGACTCCAATTCCCTCCAGAATCCCATACCAGATACCTAGAAACAAGAAAAATTACAACAAAGTCATTAGTTTTTTTACATTCATATAAAGTCACATAAAGTCATACTAGCAATATTAAAGTCATTATTAGTCATACAGTTTTCCTTTCTTATTGAGATAGAATTATTCAGTCAGAAAAGACAGTCAAGATTAAGCCATGTCCCCACTTCCCTGCCACCACTGGCTCCACTTGAATGAAGTCTTACAGTAGGGCACACCCTGCTGAGAAGAAATAGCTAAGCAACAAAGGTATAACCATAACCTTTGGTTATGAAGGCCAAATATAAGATTTTGGAAAGAGAATTCTTATTTTTATTTAATTCAGTTTTAAACCAGAAGTGAATTTAGTTTAAATTATAATTACATTTAATTTCTAAATTCAATTGATTTTGGGTAGCATTTTAGATCTAGAGTTCCACAGATCAGAAGCCTAAAACACTATTTAGCCTGTTTTCAAAATTCCAACTATTATGATCCCTTATTGGAAATGGAAAGCAAATGTGAGGAGTCCTCTTAGCTAAGCAACCCAGTATCATTTTGTTGCTTAACAGGAGAGTTGTCATTGGGATCTGTAGTTTACATTATCAGTTTCACTCTTGAGGCATGAAATATTTCAAGGGTTAAGCTGCATTAAAGGTGGCAACACAACGAGATGGCACCTGACAGTGACAGTCAGTGGGTTCTCTCACCTATATCTGTTGCTCTTGCAGGCATAGGTCTCCGCCACTGAGTGACAAACTTGTACGCATCTAACCTTATTTCTATGATATTGTTAAGCAATGCCAGGAGAGGTGCCAGTGGGAAGGCAGCAACGAAGATGGTGGTAAAGCCAAACTGTAAAACTAGACAGGGATTTCTATGGTTAGAAATTGGAAATGCAAAAGATCTTTTAACGTGCAACATAGTTCCAGTTTCTTAAGAAAACTGACACCTCCCTAAATTTGCTCACCCATCTCTAAATATTCGTCCATTAAACCATGGAGATTCATAGGCTGCAGATTCCAATCTTTTTCCCACTGAGGTAGAGAAATTTTATGCTCCATTAATTGCCCTCCTCTCTTCATTTTGCGTCGTGACCACCAATTCTGTAATAAACTTTATTAGATAAACAGAACATTATTGACTGTACTCGCTCAGTAATTGACAAGACTTGCTGGTATTGTTTTGAATAGCACCTGAATGTTTACTTAGGTGTTTTCTGGAAATATTTACAATATCATATAAGGTAGGATTCAAAGAACTTCCAAAAGTTCTCGGAAGTCTGCATTACGATTTTTTTATGCCTTTAATGTGGCATGTTAGGCATTGTAGAAATAAGCTTTTCAAGAACATAGAATTTGCCTGCGTAGACTTTTCTTGCAGGATTTACCAGCATGCCTAAATAAAAAAGGAACAGGGGAAAAAAAAATCATGCAAAGCGAAAGCATTAAAAAAGTAAACAATGCTTTATTTTTAGACCCGTAAAAGACAAACCAGTAAGTGGAGCTCAGTAAGAATTTGATGATACCAGAATGTACTGAGTAGTAGAATACATGTACTATTTTTGATCAAACCTAAAGATCCAGATGCTCTACAGAATATTTTTTTCTTGATGCAGGAAAAAGTGTCTAAAAAGGTGTTGTTGAAGCTACAAATACTTAAGACTATTTTTCACAAGGTAGTTACATTTAAGTAGGTAATAGTCTCACAAATTGAAGTGTTACACAAATGAAAAATATTATCGGGTACTGACACAGGTGACGATTAAAGACTATTGTTTGTTTCTAGATGTTACTGAAAAGAGACTGAAGATGGGAAATAATTTTCTTATAAGTATTTTTATCAACAGGCTGCTATTTTTTCCTCAAGCTAATTTAGTGTTTAGCTCTTGATCTCTTTTGTAACTGAAAGAGCGAACTGTTGCCTCAGCTGCAAACGATGGTTTTGTCAAACCAAAACACTGCTTAGCATAAAGGCATATAAAGCATGTTCTAAAATAAATTCCAGACAGAGTTAAGGTGCTGCTGGGGTGAGGAGACAGGAAGCCTTCAAGTAGGTTTCTTCTTTTCAGAAATCTGCACTTCACAACAATGCAGTGCACTGCCCCTCATTTGCAGAATGATTGCACATTGTGAGCATAACCCTTTCTGACATATTTTTGAGGTTGAGACTTTGATTAAATTAATATTTGATGAGCAACCTTTTACTGAAAACATATCCTTCCTATTTCAAGAGAACTGTAAGACTCAGCCCATTACTCTTCAGTAGCTGAACAGCTCTGTTTGTGTTATGGAAAATGAAATCACAATAAACAATTTAAATGGTTAACATACCCCGAGAAGCTTTACCTTAGAGCAACAGTTAATTCTTCCCTTGGGAATAAAGTTACAGTATGTGAGATGCAAAAAGTGAAAACATTCTCCAAACATAAAAATAATTTTTTCTATCACTGAATCACACTAATATGTAGTCGTTATTTGTAAAACAAATTTTAACATCTGAACTTACGGATAGCCTAGTTCCATGAAGTTGTTCCACATTTGTTTTAAAACCATAATAACTCCCATTTGCAAACACAGATCTATCAAGCAGCCACTAGGATGACACTGAAATGAAATGGAAAAAGAGCAATAGCTAAAATCAGAGAGTTCCTTTCATTATTATTTGTTCAGAGGGTGAATGAAAAATATTCAAATGATTGGTGAAAACACCAACCTCCAGCTACAGAAATATTAAAAGAATCATGGAATCATGGAATTGTCTGGGTTGGAAAAGACCTTTAAGATCATCAAGTCCAACTGTTAACCTAACCCTGCCATCCCACCAATAAACCATGTCCCTAAGCACCTCATCTATCCTTCTTTTAAATACCTCCAGGGACGGGGACTCAACCACCTCCCTGAGCAGCCCATTCCAGAGCCTGACAACCCTTTCGGTGAAGAAATTTCTCCTAATGTCTAACCTAAACCTGCCCTGGTGCAACTTCAGAAATAGCAGTAACAGAAATATTAACACAGACTTCAGTTGAACAACCTTTAGACATATTATTTCTTGTAGAACTAGATTCTATTACCTAAGCTAAGGGTATGTGTGCGACATATGTGATAAATGACATAGTCCATTTTACTTAGGCAAATACATATGGATTAATTTCAAAAGAATGGAGCAATATTTAATTTGTAATATCCTAAGTCCAATCAGAGACTTAGCAGCTGAATCTCTGGTACCAGTATCTTAACTATATAGATTGGCATATTAAAATGTTTAGTAATTACAGAAACTTTCTTTAGATCACGGACTACAAAGTTATGGTATTTTACTCTGTGGCGACCAATGTTCAACGGAAGAAACCTGTTTTTCAGAGTTAACTTCAGCATGGTAGTGATATCCAGGGAGGTGCAATTCTAACACATTTTCAAGCTAAATTTTGAAAATACTATTTTTCTTCTTTTAAATCATAGAATGCTTTGTATTGGAAGGGACCTCCAAAGATCATCTAGTCCAACCCCCCTGCAGTGAGCAGGGCCACCTTCAACTAGATCAGGTTGCTCAGAGCCCTGTCCAGCCTGACCTTGAACATTTCCAGGGATGGGGCATCTACCACCTCTCTGGGGAACCCGTTCCAGTGTTTCACCACCCTCATCATACAAAATTTCTTCTTCATATCTAGTCTAAATCTACGCTCTTTTAGTTTAAAAGCATTACACCCTGTCCCTATTGCAACAGGCCCTGCTAAAAAGCCTGTCCCCATCTTTCTTATAGGCCCCCTTTAAATACTGAAAGGCCTCAAGAAGGTCTCCCCGGAGCCTTTTCTTCTCCAGGCTGAACAACCCCAATTCTCTCAGCCTCTCCTCAAAGGAGAGGTACTCCAGCCCTCTGATCATTTTTGTGGCCGTCCTCTGGACCCACTCCAACAAAAGTCCATGTCTTTCCCGTGCTGGCAGAAACTTAAGCAGCTGATAAAAAAGGCTGATGGCATTGTATTTATGTCCTCCATCCAAAAATTCCAGATACCCAGGAGATTCCAATCACATAGGACTTAGTAGTGCCTGTGAGGTAAGGGATTGTCACTGTTTGCTTTTCTCAAAGAGAGAGGCAGAAAGAACTGCGTGTTTCAGGCAGAGTCACTCAGCACAGTGGAGAACGCAGAAGGAAAAACACATCTCCTTTTTCCTATCCTTTGCTATAAATAAGAGTTTACTCTTCATTGCACTTACATGGAATAATAAATCTTTCAAACTGGACATAATTAATGTCCTTCAGCCATTTCCTTTTTACTCATGGAAATTTCACAGGAACACAAAATAGGATTGCTTACCTCTTCCAGTCTCCATCTGTTAAAAAGCTTATTGTACTTTCCTGGGCGGCCTGCAAATCTGGAAAATAAGATTGCTGTTTCTCAGTGGACATTCCAAGAACACCCTGTATCAGTAGTTATTTCACAACATCCACTGAGCAAGCTCATGAAATATAAACAGATTAAATCACGGAGGCTTAAATCTGGTATCTGTAGGATATGGAAGTTTCAGAATGCAAACAAGGACCATAATTTTGCAAGTGAGCCTAAGCTTTTATTATGTCCAGAACAAAAATGCTAGCTTCAGAGGTTTTAGATGTTAGATATTCAGACTCTCTAACCTACTTCTAAGAAGATAAGCCATTGCAATACACAGGAATTTACTGCAGCACAGGGATCTGCTTGCCCACGTGAAGTGTGCACTGGATTGCACACTCAGACATACAAGCATAACAATCACTTCCAAACCCATCAAAACTAAATGTTTTTTACAGGTCTAACAGATTCTTTTACAATGAATTGAATCCAAATTCTTAATGACCTCAGTGAAAGTTATAAATGAGAGAGAAAAAACGCCATGCCTGGTCCTACTAAACACACAAGACAGCAAGATACAAACAAGTTTAGAAACTGTATGGCAAAAGCACTGCTGGATGTAACAAGCAGATATTACCAACAGTCTTTATAATAGAGATTCCACCACCACCCCCACCCCCCCCCAAACAATCTTAAACTGAAATTATATTATAAAACTTTATAGAAGGTACTCTGAAACACTCTGTAGGTTCTGCAGGAACCGTAAGTCTAATCACAATGAAGCTGAAGCAAAGATGAAGCAAGGTTAGAACTGTCCAGTATCTCATGCTCTGAGCTAAAGATACACACAAAAACTGGAGCCAGAAATTCTGCCTCCTACTCTTGTGTAAGACCTGCCAGACAATATTTATTATTTATAGAAACGGATCCTGAGAAATGTAACCAGAGGGGAATAAACAAGAAAAAAAATTAATAAAGCCTATTAGCGCAGGGCTAGACACACTTAGGAAGAGGCTGTATTTTCAAAGGTTCTGAATTCTCATTTAGTAGGAAAGTCTCATACACAGACCCACTTAAAAAGCAGACGTTCTACTGTTGCTTCACGAGTAAAGATTTCAAGGGTCCACCCCTCACATACGGTTAAAAATGTTAATTTAGTGTTATTAATTATCCTCAGAAAATGACTCGCATCTAAATCTTACAGTTCAAACTGTCAGCATATTTTCTTCAACGCTATAAAATCAGCAAGGATTATGACTTCTGTGCAAGTTTTCCTTTGAAAGCAGTTAGCAAAGATAACTTACCTGCCAAGAAAAAAGGCAATGTAAAAGATGGAGCTGTTCAAGTTGACAAACTGGAAGAGGAACATTTTCAAGGCAAAGCTGTTTTCCCATTCTGATTCTGTTCTAGGGTGCTCTGTGGAAAGACACAATATACATTATACAAACAGAAATGAAACTGAGTTATGCCTAACTTTGCTCACAGAGCAGTCAACAGTAACAAAACAAGCAATGGTTTCGAGTCATAGTGCCCCATCAGGTTGCAATTAATTTTTTTTTCCTCAAAGTGTTCAATCTGGAGGTCACACAACCACTGCCCCAGCTCAGAATATGTCGGTTCTATGTGAAAAGAGAAGATACAAGCCCCTCTGTACAGAATAGGTCACAATTCTGTAGGAAGATACCTGTTACATTTCCATGGAAATGTTCTGAATTCAGTGTGAATCTTTGATTTTGTGGCTACAGGTATGTTGATTAAAACAAACAAACAAACCAAACAACCAACCACCAACAAAAAAACCCATCAAACAAAAAGCAAAAGCACTTGGCATGAGCAGAGCAATAGACAGGGCCTGCCAAGGAAAGCAGAGGGAAAAGAGAAAACCAACAGCCAGTTGGTTTCTCATCCAAACATCTCGCCTTCTAAATACTTCTGTAAGACCACTACTTCATCCTCAAGACTTTCCTATCATAATGCTTGTGAAGTGTTAGAACAGTTTATAATTCAATGAGGAAAGCATGGAGATCCTTCTTTGCTTTTTTTTGAAGGAAATGTAGAAATGTGTAGTAGGGCTACAAGTATTCTGTGGGGGTCTGCACTGCCCTGGACATTTTTCCTTATGGTTTGTAGAATATTATTTATGTCTCAATTAGAACTTGGTGATAATGATTAAAATTGATTTTATTTTGGTAAAAATTTCAAATTTCTTTGATGGATGTATCAAACTTGGAATATAGTACATTGATAAAAGTTTTAAAGCACATATATGAGTTGGAAGTCTAAACTGTCTGGATTTTTCAGTTGAAATTTTTACTACTTATTTACTTTTGTCTAATGATGACTAAATTAGGATACAAATGTACATGATACAAGCTTTACACAGGGACACTTGTTCCCAGAAGTTAAGACATCCTCCTTTTCTTTGATGTAAAACACCTTAGGAAGCGGAGTGAGCTACCTGGCTCAAACGCTTGATGCCCCACCATGCTTAATTCAAGAAACCTTTTTTTTTTTTTTTAAATTTTATTTCTTTCATATGTTTTTGGAAAAATCAGCTTGTACACTTAAATGAAATTGTTATTTTCTTTCCCATTCCCTGGTCTGTAACAATATAATGTATTTAAAAAGTTAGTTAGGAATACAAATCAGCGTCATCTGAAAAAATATTTTAAAATATTTTACTAATTTGAATAAGTTGACTATACATTCTGAACCTTTCTAACCTGTTCGACTGCCTGTTCTCTGAAACACTATACTTGAGCATCTTGTTTAATGCATGCTCTTCAATACTT
Organism: Butorides virescens; assembly: GCA_017310255.1. Lineage (NCBI taxonomy): Eukaryota > Metazoa > Chordata > Aves > Pelecaniformes > Ardeidae > Butorides > Butorides virescens. Next base: position 151,809 of record JADKXX010000777.1, on the reverse strand, counting down.
TAACCAGAAGAGGGAGCTGTTAAACTTAAGCAGCAAGCTTGCTCTTACAAGATCAACTGCGTATTTTGACATGGGCTAAAAGAGAGCATGTAAGAAGAAACACTGAAAGGTTAACACATTCACATAGTAGGAGATCTTAAATGCTATCTTTGCTTTCTTGTCTTCTATAAGCTTGAAAGCTTTACCTCTATAACTGAATCACAACTAGAGGCTTCAGTATAAATTTTTAATGTGAAAGAATTAGAGCTACTTTAAAATTTGTCACTTAATATTTTTATCTTGGACAATGTAATCTTATTTTAACTGCTTTTTCCACATGGAAGTTCAAATGAAAAAATCGCAAAGAAAAAATAACCAAGCATTTGGGAAAAATTGAGAAAAACCATCTGTTTTAGCATTCTAAGAAAGAACGCATTTTAACTTTTGTTCCATTATAAGATTACAGTTTTTTCAATTTATACTATAAAACATAAAAAAAAGTATAAGAATAAAATCCTTTCTTTTCTGTTATTTCCTTAGCAAAATAATAATGTAATTTCTTTCTCTGATATTTCTCACTTGCTTAGGGAAATGCCAGAATCGTACTATGCACGGATGCAGTTTTCAAAACTCTGTTTTATGGAAATATAAAGGTATATGCCACAGCCAGCAAGAACCATACCACTAGTAAAGACCTACATACCTAAGTCTGTCAGGAGATAGGCAACCTTTTCATATACCTAAAACAGAAATAAGAGATGGTATAAGCATAGCACAACCTGTCTGTTGTGATGTCAAATCCAGAATGAAAACAAGCATCAAAAGCATAGGTGTTCTGTTGCCCCACCCAAGGTATCTGGACAGAGAAGGGAAGGCAATGTTGTAGCTACATGTGGATGTATGGTTTCCCATGAAGACTTCACTGAACTACTTTAGTCCTGTTGTCTTTATCCATGTAAATGTATGTAAGTACATACATTAAATATCCAATAAAGATAAACCAAGAGCCAATAGATCAAGAAAAGTGTTTGGACATCAACAGTTCACATAATGAACAGTTAGATGCTTATCCTCTAACTTAAGGAACAAACCTATGTGACCCAAAAGTAGGCAAAAGCCTTTACACAATACAATTTTCCATGTGCATACTGGCGAGGATATCAGCCCCCTACTGAAAACTTCCTTATCTGTCTATGTATTGACTACCTCCTGTCTTTATTTTAAATAACACTTAGCCCAAGGTAGTTACCAACTCTGAAAATATTTCCTTGAGCATTTACTATTAATAGCAGGTTATTTTTAATAGCTTTGGTGTGCTTGCTCACTTGAATGTACTTTTTATGACTTAGAATTATCATGTAGAATACCAGAAAGAAATACACGACAGTCTGTTCTGAAGAATGCTTTCTGATCACAGTGAGTGCACAATCCCCTTAACAGAATTAAAAGCCACTGTTTGCTCTGCTATTATTCCTTTTTAGCTGTTTGTGCCTGCACAGGAATAGAAAAATGACAAATTATATTGCAGTTGAAGGAATAGAGTTTATATTAATGTACATTGTGCTACCACAGCAAATGATTAAATCCATGCTGTTACATGACAGGAAAAGCTTAAACTGAAGTCATGTATCACAGTAATTCTAGGACTGTGCAACACTGATCACAGCTGCATTTTAAACAAGAAAGGGAAGAATTCAAGGTTATCAATTAAAAAAAAGAAAATTCTCAGCTAAGAAAACATTGTAGCTCTATTTAGACAAGAGATGTATTGTAAAAGTTAATGTAAAAAACAAAAATGCAAATGTAGAAAGCAGTAGCCTGTACCACTGTGACGTGGTGACATAAGCAAAGATGTGTAGTGACAAATTCAGTAGGCATCAGAGAACAACATTGACAAACATAGTATTGAAAGAGGAAAACCCCTGAAATACTAGCCTCAGGCACTGCTGTATGAATAAGTAAGAACATGTATGTATCTGATACACAGTAAATTCAGTAACCTTGTAAAAATTGCACTTTTAAATTAATCCCTCCTTTAAAAGAACAGAAGACTTACAACATTGAGTGACATGATGATCATAAAATTGATACAGACTCCAGTGCCAGATGTTGCAAACTGCCAATACTTCTTGATGAAATACCACTTGAAAGAAGCAAACTGCTCCATGGCTACCAGACGATACACCACAACTGCAAACACTGCAGTGAGGACCAGTGAAATCTACAGGTAAGTATTTATGAATAGAGATATTAGGACAAAATAAGCCATATCTGAAATAATTTCCACTGAATAAATTAAAAAGTGTTTTCAAGATGGCCGTTAGTTTTGGTGAACAGACTTTGAGAGAACGAAAATACTGGATCGATGAATTAAAACATTTCTTTACTGTTCTTTTACAATATAACTATATTAAATCTTTTAAAAGAAAGAGATCCATAAACAAGCAGTACAACTGAGACATCAGTTTGGCTATATTATGTAAATCCATTAATCCTAAAGAATGCAATCATGACTGGTGTTACTATTTACATCAGAGTAAGATTAATGACTACAATAATTCCAATATTACTAAACATTACCATGAAGAATATTCCTGAAACAGACACCATCAGTCGACTCAGCTTATCAGGGAAAGGCTGAAAAGGTTCAGGTTTTCCTGTGATAGGATTTACTCTTTCCACTTGGGAATATTTAGCTTCAAACTGGGGGCGCAGCTCTTCCTGGAAAGACAAGGAAGATTCTGTTTGTTCTACTAATGTCACTGACTTAGCAAAAACCAGACACACGTGTATTATAAAGTAGGCAATTTGTATTGACACAAAGGCTTTTTTATAATGCGCCGACTCAAATATCCAAATAATTTGCTCTTGTGAAAATCCTTGGAAAACAGTGCCAGGGACCAACAAAGAACAGAAACTGTAAGAGCCTTCCCCCACTATGTGAGGGTATTAAAAGGATCATGGGTCATAATACTGACGTAAACACTAGTTTCTCTGCAGAAATCGGTAAGAAAACTGTAAATTAATGCCAGTTATGATGGTGCTTTTTCTGATATGAAACCATTTATTAAAGCCACCAGCTTGTAGATACACATCTATGGAAAGCTATAAAACGAGTAATGGTACAGTCTCTATTGACTTAGACTGCAGTTAAATCACCAATATAGTTAAATTACAGCTATGTTCACTACTGATTTATGAAGTAAGGTAATAAAATCCTTTTAGTATTGCTGATGCTGATAGCAGAATGTTAAAGGATAAGTTATGCCTCTCAGAAGGATATAAAACCTACTTTCTGTCCCTTTGCTTGTCTTGGTCCCATTTTTAGGCAGGACTAGGAAATTCCAATACAAAACCCCACAGAACAGAAAGGCCCGTGTGCTGGCATCAGTAGTAGCTCCTGTCCTCTCTACAGGCAGTATTTCCAATCAAATTTTTCAAATGATACTTTTAATAAATGTAGAATTATATTTGGAATTAAAATGCTAGTTGCAGAAGGCAAAGTATCCTTGTATAGCCTCAAGTATACTTGTTTATTCTGCAACTAGTGTTACAAATACAAATATAACCTGAATGACAAATTCAGATTACTGGCATACCATACATATTGATATTTGCACTTAAATCACGCTGATAGTAAGATTTACAGGTTTATTTAGGTTTAGTCTTACCTCTTCATCTTCCCAGTCTATGAGGTCCCAGTCATAGGTTAATACAGCTCTCCGTCTTTTCCAAAACTCTAGAAAGACTGTAGCTGTGGAAATCAACTGCATTTTAATTATGGAAAAGACAGAAAAAAGGCCATGCAAATTCTCAAGAAAATCAGCTGTATGTAGCATGATAACTGTCATTAGCCACTTTCCGGCTGTTTTCCTGGTGTGGTTTAACCCCGGCTGGCAACTCAGCCCCACGCAGCCGCTCGCTCACTCCCCCCACAGTGGGATGGGGGAGAGAATCAGAAGAGTAAAAGTAAGGAAACTCGTGGGTTGAGATAAAGACAGGTTAATAGGGAAAGCAAAAGCCGCGCACACAAGCAAAGCAAAGGAATTCATTCCCTGCTTCCCATGGGCAGGCAGGCGTTCAGCCATCTCCAGGAAAGCAGGCCTCCATCACACGTAACGGTGACTTGGGAAGACAAATGCCATCGCTCCAAATGTCCCCCCCTTCCTTCTTCTTCCCCCAGCTTTATATACTGAGCATGGTGTCATATGGTGTGGAATAGCCCTTTGGCCAGTTGGCGTCAGCTGTCCTGGCTGTGCCCCCTCCCAACTTCTTGTGCACCTGGCAGAGCTGAGAGCTGAGAATCCCTTGGCCAGTCTAAGCATCACTTAGCAACAACTAAAACATCAGCGTGCTATCAACATTCTTCTAGTACTAAATCGAAAGCACAGCACCATACCAGCAGCTAGGAAGAGAATTAACTCTGTCCCAGCTGAAACCAGGACATTTCCCCATAGAATCTGAAAACTATAAGTAACTTCAGGATTATCACTGTTAAAATTGGAACACTATTTTACAGTGTTTATCTAAGAATAATTTTTTTTTTCTGTCTGCTATATCTGTACAGAGACAGGTACATGTCTGGATAAGACACTACCATCCCTTTTAGATCACAGTTTTGCTTTTAATTTTATTCAAAACATATATGTTTTAAAATCTTTCCTTGAAGAAACAAGGATATGCAACATATAGTATTAGGTATCTAGGTATCTATTAATAAAGGTATCTATTAATAAAGAGCTAAATTACAAACTCATTTCATTCAGTTCAAATCAAGACAAACTCACTTCATTCCCAGCTATACCAGCAGCTTTATACTGAAGTAGTTTCACTACTACACTATTTCTTTAAACAATTTTTTTGAATCTATGTGTGAGATAATAATCAGATTCTCCACGTACTTAAGTGCTTTTGCTAGGTCCTCTAAAAATAATGCCAACCAATAACTAACTCCAAGTTTCCCAAACAGTGTAGTTTGCACTGAGGGAAACACCTTTTTTGGGTGGGATTCCTGACAAAAGGTGGGACTGTCCGATTGTTCCCTGGAAAACAGTAATTTCAAATAGGGAGTGAGGAAACTGGCTTCCTTCTGGCAAGCCAGCTGCTCAGGAGGAGGATTTGTAACTCAAACTGAATAACATGGTCTCATATTCCTACCTTTTCCTATGTTTCCGTATTATGTTTAACATCTTATTGGGTTTATATATATTATATATAGCGATCATAATTTTTTTATATATATATACACACACACACACGATTTATCCACATACTACATTAAAGCACAATGACTAGAAGTTCTAGAAGTTCACCATACCACTACCCATAAATAACAGAGGGCTGAGTGAAAGGAACTGGTCCCTGAATATTATTTTTGGGTAGTACGTTCTTTTATTCTTCCAAGCAAGGATCTTTTCTTCACCTCAGATTCCATTTAAGTTTCAGATGCTCCTAACAAGAACAGCACACAGTTCTATTTAAGCAGCCGCGGGGTTTGTGCTTGTGTAATTTGAGGGCAAAACCACCTTTTCCCACTGTCATTGGAAGTGCTGTCACAACCAGAGCAGTGCGAGACTCAGAAATGTTACAAAAGACACCACCTTGCAAGAGCAATCCCTTCTCGACACGTGAGGGCTCAGGAGCGACGTAAGCCCGTGCTATACACAAAACAAACAAGACTTTTCTTCTGTGACCGAGTAGGTAGGGGAAATACAACACATTCTGCACACCACCATGTTGGGTGTTCCTCTGGGTGTCAGGCTGCTCTAGGAAGCATACCCGTGATATCCACTAGCCCTGTGCCAAAGGTGGGATGTCTGTACCTGCGCAAACGAAATAATTCACTTAGTTACACTCAAAGGTAACAGATATTAAGGAAGCGGCCCAGTTATCAAGGATAAAATAATGAATTTTAAATCCCACTGACTTAAAATACCTGAGTTGGAGAAACTGAAACCAAGCAATTGAATTAGTGGCTTTTTTTTCCCTGTGCCATTACTGAGGAAAACAATGAGGAAGGGTGGACTACTGAAGTACATACAACTTTTTTGGACTGGGAAGTATTTTAGCTTGTGCAAATATCCATTGAAGTTTTGGAAATAAAATGAGACAGTTGTGGTCTAGAAGTAATACTAGACTGTGGACAAATGGTGTCCTCAGCTGAATATACACTAATCTTACAAGGCTATTTATTTCATTCTGTCTGTCCCCTAAGATCTGGGATAATTTGCTTTTTCTTTAAATCAAGATCTGTCTCTCAGAGTTTTCAGGCTCTAGCATAGCATGAATAATGGGCTCTAGTATAATACGAATAATAATAATAAATGATGTCTTTATGTTACTTAGCTACACAAAGCATTTGATAATGGAAATCATCCATCTAGATGAAGCAGGTGAGGCCCAATTGCTAACTATACCTGCCAACTAAAGCACCTTTTCCAGACTCACCTGAGTTCTTAAAAAAAGCTGCAATACTCTCTTTCACACAGTACAATAGAATTCATGGTAATTTTGCTGTGCTATAAGGCTATTGAGAAAACAGTGTCAAAAGCTTTAAGTACATTAAAAAAAGAAGCATGTTGGAAAAAAAATAATTCACAAAACTTCTCTTGTGGTGTAAACTTCTAGTCTAAACAACAGTGAAAAAACATCAGAATTCTGAAATTGACGTTTTTGTCCAGTTCTATAGGAAGCCTGGATGCCTCCTGGCTTGCCTTTATTTTACTCTATCACACTGCTAACACCACCCACCTCCGATTGCTCCCCAAGCAAGCGAGCCCCTCCAGTCCCAGCTGCCAGGCCCTTCTTACTGACTCATCTCTTACCCTGATCTCCCAGCTCTGAAAATGCTAAGCTTTGACTTTTATCAATTACTACTGTAGAAAAACAAGGCATACAATAGATGACTAATCCAACCATTTGAAGATCAAGATGAGAACATTCATGTTCTAACACTGCTTTGACCTGGGAGAGTTTCTTTCTGCCTAACGCTGCTGCTCGAGAGTTCTGGATAATTCACCATTTAGAGGGTCACACACAAGCCTCTGCTTTCCTACAGAAAATGTTCTCTGGTGCCTCCCCTGCTTTTCCCAGGGCATGCTGCTTCCCATTTTATAGCTCCGACTGCTGTTCTGAATTTTAAATCCCGTAATATATGGTGTACTTCCTTTTTTTTGTTCCGCGTTTTAGTACAGACCCACTCATTTAGGGGTTTGTTATTCAGTGCTCTGCAATACAGTTTGCGGTTCTGCCTGTTGTACACTTCCAAAAGTTCCTTTCAACTCTTAAGTTACTCTACATTTACTGCCCTTGCCAGTACTCATACTGATGAAGAACTAAAATCTCCAGGCATGTGCTTCACACAGTTGTTAACCTTTCAGAAGACAAGCGGGGTGATGTTTGATGGTTAAGACAGACAGGAAAGACCGGTTGTGTGTTTATACAATCTTATGTAAAACAAAAATTTGACGTTGTCAAGAAGAAGATGATGATGACGACGTTGCCACTGTTAAATGCCATGGAAGGAAACGAGAGCGGAGAAAAAAACCCAAGCAAAACCAAGAACCCAGAGAACCCAAGACTATTACATGAGCACATCTCTTCCGAATGTTTTGTAAGAGTCACTGTGTGAAAATGAATGGTGTGTGTTTATTTCCTCCAAAAATTATCACAAAGAGGATTCTCCGTAAGGAGCTAGGGGACTATCTCCACCGCCTCTCTGCAGAGTTTGGGCACGGCCAGCCAGGCCCCGTCCGAATGTGCTGCTCAGTTACTTCTTCAGTTTTATTCAGTTGGATTTCACAGCACAGCTATGCAATAAAAACAGCCTTGGAGATTTGCTGCCACACTCAACACTGAGACACGCTCTTCAGAATTGAAACTGCCGCTTCATAAATGCTGAGGCTACAGCTGAAGGGCAGCTTAGTCTCATCTCCCGCTGCCAGAGTACTTGGAACCACTGTCTCTCCATATGGCCACAGCACCGAATCTGTTCGCGCTCGGGCGCGCCGCTGGAGGCTTTGCCTCCCGGGACCAGCAGGCCAGCACGCAGCGCCAGCATCCTGGCACCACGCTGCAGGCGCACAACGCTTCGCCAAGAACTGAGTCACAATCAGAGCATCTGCCGTTGGGCGCCAAGTCACTTAGGTAAACAGTTTTTACTTTTCCTAATGCATGAATGAAACTGCTAATAAATAAAAGAGAGTGCGCATGCACCTTCCCAAGCCCCATGCTGAGGCTGAGGGCAGCACTAGAGTGCTATGACTTTCATACTACCTTAACAGATACAGTTTAACAGAATTGCAGCCTATATATTTAAGGTCTTGCTGTTTTCAAATATTATATAACTATTCAAATAACCTTTAATTTTAAAAAAACTATCAGAAAAGCTTCTCAGCATCACAGTGTGTGCATGCTGGTCTGAAGTATACGGTTGACCCTAGTGTATCACTTGTCATTCAGTTAATGCTGCAAGAAGAACCAAATTTGGACCCAAATTTGCGGTGCTTGTTTTCAGCTCTCATGGTCAATCTGTCAGACGCATGTCCACCCAGACACAGGACTAAATATGAGTTGGAAGTTTCTTGGTACACACTGCAGATTCCAAAGAAAACCAAACTCACCATATCAGACTCTGTCCTCCCTCCTCTCCCAGACCACCCACCTCACGTCACGCAAACAATTTACGTCCCTGGGAAGAAATTCTTTACAATGAAGGTGGCAAAACACTGGAACGGGTTGCCCAGAGAGGTAATGGAGGCCCCATCCCTGGGAACATTCAAGGCCAGGTTGGACAGGGCTCTGAGCAACCTGATCTAGTTAGCGGTGTCCCTGCTCACTGCAGGGGGGTTGGACTAGATGACCTCTAGGGGTCTCTTCCAACCCAAAACATTCTATGATTCTATATTAGAAAGGGTAGAACTTGATTTCACAGAAAACCTTTCACTTGTCCACTGCAGTATTTTCAAGAAAACATCATTAGTTGTTCCCAGATAAAAACCTCCTGTATATGCCATATCCTTAACACTTATCTCAAGGATAAGTTATGAAATACTGTTTGCGCTGGATTCCTTAAAAATCTGAAGTGGAAACGGATAACACCACCATAGCATTCCACTCAAACAGTCACACAAAATTGAAACATTTCTGAGTTGCTCTTCACCACATACCAGCCTAGAATAAATATACATAAAGAATTAAAAAAAACCCCCACAGGTTGACTATATCAGCATATTAAAAGTTATCTATGATATGCCTGACTTCCTCATTCTTACTTTAATCCAGTATTGTTTATACAAAACCTAAAATGAGGAGTAAGAGTTGTAATATTCAGATCCCTAGCTGGGTTGTGTGCTCCAAAGTAAAAATTAATGACAACTGATAAATTCAGAATATTTGTATTTAGATTGTTATCTTAAATTATGGCAAGTGTGAACATATTTGGAGATAGCATCAGATCCATTTCTAGCAGCGTGTTTTTCTTAACAGAACTCATTTTGCTGCTTTATTTTGCAGAAGACACACCTTTTCCAGTTTTCATCTCACAAACCGTACCATAGGGGAAACTGCGGTAATAAAAAGCTATCTTTTGTTAAATGAATAGTTGCATAGTACATGAAAGAATAGTTTCTATAGTTTACAGGAAACAGTCACCCTTCTGAAATACCAGTTCAAAGACTTCCAAAGGATTAGGCAATAAGCACTGCCTACCCACTTTACCATAAATACTGCAATTTCTGCGGACTCGGTAATGACAGAGCTCGGTCATGACAGGGGCGAAGTCGGTCGGGCTGGTTCCCGGAGGCGTCGCCGCGCGCTGCGAAGGGCTGCCCCACCTCGCCTCGCCTGGACGAAACGTTCCTGACCACGGTCACACCGCCACGGTTATTGTACCTGCGCTCCCCTCTTCCCACCAGACTAATTGCACCCCGGGCCAGAGCAGTATTTCAACAGGTTCCTGCATATTTTGTAGAGATCAAAGGTAAGTCTGAGGTGTTTTTAATGCTTTTTCGTGGATCTGATTAAATAATTGTGGCGTTGTTTTATACAGTGTTTGGGAAGGCAATAGGTGCTGCTGTAGCCAAATTCTACTTAGAGTGTATTTCTGAGAAAATAATTGACAACAATACTTCACTCAAATTCGTACTTTTCTTTACCAGTTATTTCTGCTCCTTATTTACATTCCTCTCTACAATTCACTAAAAACTTTAAAATTATTTTCTCAGTACAAAAAAATAAAATACATTTAAACCTGAATATTTAGTATTCATTGCTTATAAACTTAGAAGTATCTCATCCTTGGAGAGCAATCTGAATTTTAGAGCAAAGAGCCACAGAAGCAAAAATCCAATACGCTTCTGGGACCATCATTTGCTGTTCTTTGTTTCTGAATTCTAGAAGATAAGCTCTCCATATCTTGCTTTATATATGTTCTGTCTGGTTTTGGATGGCTGATGTAAAGGTAAAAGTAATCTGCTTTATGAGGCTTAAAAAGCATATTAAGTATGAAAGCTCTGCAAGTATGAACATGCTACTCCAGACCACAAGAAACAAAGAAGTGCCATTAACAATTTGCTCGCCATGCCACTGCTTACTACATAAAGTACTCTAATCACTACCATAAGGCAGGAAAATGGTGCAAGGTTCAATTCATTGACATGCAAAAGCATGTCCTTGGAATTTATAGTTCTGAAGATTGTATTATCTACCCATAAGAACATGAAATTATTATTTTCTTGACAGCTGCAGAGGTTTTGCAGACATTACACCTATCAATGGCAGGGGCTGGGTTGCGTTCAGGAAATGTATGCTGTGATTTCTTTATCATGCCAAAAACCTATTTTTATATATTTAATATACCACTAGATACATTGTACATTTATATGAAAATCACCACATAAGAATTTATTAGGACTTTTTTTTTTTTTCTCTGTGTTGCAGAAATATTCAAGAAAAATCTGAGCAGTTTGAGTAAAGCACAAAGCTAGATGAAATTTGGCTCTCGCAGCACAGAAACAAATGCAGAGTACAAAATCCACTGAAGATACGTGGTGGTGACCATCCTATGTAAAAACCTCATTCTTCATGCTAAAAAAATGCAGAGCTAATCTAGGTAACTGAACTGCAGCCTAATCCCATACCGATGTTGTTTCTACTCACTTCAGGCTACGCCTGCTGCACTGATTTCCACTGAGCTGGTACTGAGTAACATGAATACCAGGGAATCAACAAGCAAGACCTTTTTTTTTTTTTTCATTAATAATCTGTTCATAGCTTCCTTAAACACTTACTTGATCAGCTAATTTAAGGTTTGGGATCTTCTGCAAGTTTTGGCTAATCTATAGCACTGCTGTAGCATATTAAGCTCTAAAGGCAAAGAGTATCTTTGAAAAACTTCAGTGTTCTTCTAAACTCTATGAACACTGATGTTGCTCTAGAAAAAAAAAAGGTAGTAATTATACACAAAAATATTTCCAGGAAGCAGTTCATCACAGACCGAGAACTACAGTACGCAACATTCAAAGCAAGGAGGCTCCCTTTCTATGGTCCCCATGAAGAAGATCACAAAAATATGACAATCACAAAAATTGACAAGGAATTTGGTCAGCAAGGATATTGACACCGCTTTGGACACTGCTCTGCAAAGGAAAATTACAGTTAAAGGGAACTGAGCATAATTTCCCTACATAGTTTAGTTACAGTGAAGGGATAATAAGCGATATGACCAAATAATTTTTTCACTAATATGACTATTGATACAAGGAAGGAAAGACCACGCCACTGAATTAAAACAGCAATATTAAGATGAAAGCATGTGTTTGAAAACTTCATAAAACACAAAGGTTTTGCAGCTGTTACTGCTACTACCAAATCAAAATCAAATTACTCAGATTGCACAGCATTTCACAGTCATCTGAAGGCATATAATTCAAACTGTAAACATAATTTGAGCTGATAATTGAACTCCAAAGGGGTTTTCTTTGGCTTGCTTGTTTGGGGCCAGAGTGGTTATCCTTGGTTTGACTGATCCTCAAGCAGCAGCCTTCTCTTTTCTTTTTTGCTAAATAATTTTTCCGAGCATAGGTCTTTCCTGCCATATAACTGAGCTTAACTTGGGAAATAAGCACTGTGGAGAGGTGGAACATATGTTAATAAGCAGATTAAATGGCATTTTATAAATACACACATTTCAAGTAATGGTACCACCTTCTAACCACTAAACACAGAAAACATATAAGAACAGATCAAAGAAGAAATAAGAATAAAGCCAAAATGAGATACAATTACATGATATTTAATTATCATCTTCTCACTGATATAGTATTACCCATAGCTGACTGCTTTCTACTGTTACTGTACGTGCACGTTCCGTAACACTCCGACAGCGTTACATACAAAGAAGCTAATCTGCGGAAAATGCACAACGGCAAATGGCAAAAAAATAACCTAAGAACAAAACCAAACCAAAAACAACCCCCAAAAACCTCACCCATAGGAAAAAGCACAAGACATTAGGAGGGGAAGGCTGAATATGAAAGAAATAGTTTCTTTTTTCAGTTGTACATTTTTCTTCCACAACACATGGACACCTAGTTAATTAACGACGCTGAAGGTGTAACTTATCTTTACTTATTATTGTGCTGTCACATGAGAGGTTATGTGCAGGAGTTAAAAACTACATGATCTCAACCTGTCTCATACTTAGAAAAACACACCCCCCTGCCAAAACCCAACGGATATACTGAACAGCATACCTGCTACAATCAACAGACTTCAAGATGAGATTTTCTCATCCTTCTCAATCTAACACTGGAAAAATTAATGCATGATACACAGCTTCTGGTTTCCTATAGGAAGAGAATTTTCCACACAAAAAGCATCCGTAATCCCTAGACTGATTTAGTTTTCAATTTACTCCTGGCAGCATTCACATGACTCTCATTGCTCAGGGTCAGAAGACATTATCCATCAACTTTCAGGGCTAACTGTAACAATTATATTTCTTCGCAATGGAGCATAACTCTTCAGCATCTTGGGGTTGCTGCCTGCCCGGAAAACATTGCTTCAGGCATGCCATCCAAGTACGTATCGTTACCTCATACTATAGCAAAGTGGGTTTGAATTATTCCCCTCAGAGTATGGGGCCTGTTTATAGAAACATGGAATCTTCCTGTGCAAAAACCTTTTGTTTATCATCAGTATTGTATTAGGTCGCTCTTAAGTCATTAGCACTCAGGAATGTAAAGTTTTCAGCATCAGCATGTGGTAAACTACTGAGACTTCTACAGAGTAACACCAACTTTTTTTACCAGCTTATTTTGGTCTTAACTGAGCAGCTTTGTTTTGCAAAATGGAATAATAGACAAAAGTGAATTTCTTGCAGGTTCTCTATATAACGAAACAAACTTTGAAGTCAACACCATGCAACCCTCCTGTGGAATGATTTTCATTTTTCTGCTTGTAAGGCTGCAATGGAACAAAAGCAATACCGAGGACATAAAAGTAAATGAAACAAATAATGAAAATAGCTCAATTAGAGATAACAATCAGTCTACAGTGCAACCAACTTCACACAGATTTGTTCTGCCTATGACTACTGCCATGAATTCCACTACCGTCAGCCATGCTGCACCAACAGCTGCCAATGCCCAAAAAAATGTAACGAAAAGAAAAGAGATGAGCAGTCAGTCAAACAGCACATCCCCAAGGCCCACTGATGGCACCACTTTATCTTCAAGTGTCACTACGGGATCAAAAGGTGGAATAAATAACTCTGCCACAAACTTCAACAGAATCCCCACATCTTTAGCAACACTTACAACAATGGGTGACTTTTCTGGAGTGACCAAAAGTGCTGCAGCTACTCCTACTTCCACGGTGACACTAAGGAACTCCACAGTCACCTACAGCACCCCTTTGGCTGCAGTGCTCCCCGGTGGTAACTCTTCAATCAACCCCATTGCGTTGTTCCCCACCAGTATCACTCTGACATCACCCACAGTGAAGCAGGACAGTCTGACACCAAACTACCCCATTCAGCAGACAACAGAACAGAATCAACATTTTAGCAACACTTCTACTACATCACCTAATTCAAAAGATGCCAATAAAGGTAAGTATCTAACTGAAGTCCAACTGGATTAATAAAATCATAAAACTGAAATCAAACCTTCTTTTCATTGAACAGGAGGCTTCATAAAATGGGTGAATTAATAGGTGACCTAGTATAGGCTAAAACTAAAACTCACCCAAAATAAAAAAAAATATTTTTAAAAATTATTTGCTGTTTACTTGTTTGTGTAACACTTCCAAGAGTGAGGGAACCTAATGACAGGTACTGCCCATTCACACTGGAATTGAACTATAAAGCAGATGTGTAGCAACAACATTTAAAATGTTTAACATGTCAAGTTATGTAAGTTCAGAAACTTCTGTGACCAAAGATGACTTCTTATAAATACTTCCAAAGGAATTATTAATTGCGCATTTAATTACCAAATCCAATATGCGTGGGAAAACAATGGAGCATAAAACTGTCACAGCACTTTTTCTATCCTGATGCTCTGAATCAGGTCTTCAGCAAAAGAAAAGGAAAGATTAGAAGACACAGTAATTTTTTTACCATTAATTAGCTTTCAAGCTTTTAACACAGGACTGAATAGCTTATCCATCATATTCAGTAGAGTACAGTTTGTACTAAGAACTGAAGGAGCACCAGACTTTCATGTTCCCCATCATAGTTATAGTAATTACAACGTACTTGATTTGAGATAACATGACTGAAAAGGAAAGGGGGTGGGAGAACAAGTTCAGTTCCAAGAAAAACAGTCTGCAAAGTGTTTCAGATCCTTGGTGAAAAGTCGCACTCCCCAAAGCCCTCGACTGCTATAAAGCAAGAGTGAAGTATCTGATCGTACACATTTATTATTCTCATTCAACTGTCTCTTCTTTCTTTCTCTCCTAGAGAAAATCAATAAAGGAGGAGTAATAGTTGGTGTCACTGTAGGAGCCATTTTGGGATCTATATTAATTGGTCTGATTGGATATTTTATATGTGGTAAGAAAAGGTCTGAGTCATTTTCCCACAGACGACTTTATGATGATACAAGGAATGACCCCGGTAAGGAACTGCACAAGTGTTTTGCATAAGAAAGTTTTTTATTGCTGCACAGAGATATTTAAATAGTCCGGTCTTATTGAATTATTAGGATTTATATCATCGACCTCAGTCAAACTAGTTTTCAAACGACAGTACTTTATTATTTTGAAATTTTAGCTTAACCAGTACTCCCCTTAACTCTATGTCTCCTCCTTACAAGTTATTTTTTAACTTCTGAAATACCAGGAAATATGGTATCTAGTATGAGTGAACCTGTTCAAAGAATTGCGGGCGAGCTCAAAATTATAGCTCAAAAATGCTCCCAAACTTTGATTAACTGAAAAAGGCTAGACTCCTTACTCATCCAACTTCAATTACAAAATGAGGGATGAAGCTATATCTTTTTTTTAGGACTAAAAATACTTTTAAGAGGTTTAAAAAGAAGATTGCTTTTGTCTTTTCCATTAATATGTATAAACTTATATTAAAGTGTAATCACACAGTCTCCAAACATTTGTATCATGTTCCTGGACTTTATTTTTAAATGTTTAAACAAAGCCTGAGAGGCTAAGCACACTTTTTTCCTCATATAAAATCAAATCAAAATAAAACTCTGGCAATATGCCTTTTCTGTCTTAAATGCAAGAGCTTAAGCCTGCCAGGATGTCAGATTAGAAACTAGCTTTGAAAGTCAACCACCCATGTAGTCCTGAATGGGTGTTACTGGGAGAACACACACTATCCTCAGAAGATCGCAAATCAGGGCCTTCATCTTCTGCTCCCCCATATGTAAGAAAGAGGTTAACTGGATTTAGCTGTGACAGACTGCTGAACTGAATTGTGAGGTACCTGGCATAACGGGATAAGAATATTTTAAATAATATATTAAAAATAATTACAGTATCCTTTCAGTTCTCCACTTGGACAACTCACTTGGACCGTATGATACGAGTTTTGGATGCACGTCAGATGACAGAGCAGCAGGCAAGGCAGAGAAAGACAACGCGGGGTGCCCGTCCGATGGCATTCCTATGGCTGACATGACACCATCCCACCCTTCACCGTAATGTTTGCTTCAGATTATATTCCCACCTGTTATCTACACGGTTTCATTTTTCCCAAAATGACCTGGCAGCTGTTATCTTACAGCCATTACTGTGCAAAACAGTGTTTTGGAAAGCAAGGGGAAAATCACAAGGTACACTGATACGCAACAGGCAGAGCCCAGTAGCAGAGCATCACTCTCATACTTTGTAATTAAATTATCAATTTACGGTTTTCCTGGAAGGATATTATACTTGTTTTCTTAGGAATAAAATAGACAAATAGAACCCAGCTAAAATTCTGCCTTCTGTAACTTTGGTCAAAAATTCAGACATTGTAACAGAGCAAAATTTAACCAAGGTTGCAATGATATGTTAGCATCAATACAAAAAACCCCCTCAAGTTTAATTACCTTGAGGTGAAACTCTTCTGTCCAAATGTAATTCCTACTTGATAAATGACTTGGGGCATTATTTTCCCCACTCTACATTTGTACTTTCCTCAGTGAATATGACAGAAAGAGTTAGATTTACTTGGATTACTCAGAGGTTGAAGTTTGCTGGGGAGAATGGAACTACTGAGTAACACGGACTATGTTTAACCTTTGACTATGATGACAGAGTTAAAATCACTACCACAGGGAAAAAAAGACGACAAGCTTCTATTCCTCTGTCAAACTGATCTGTTGTTTGCATTGCAGGCTAGATCTGTAGAAATTATGTAAAAGGTTTTGGTACAGGTTAGATAGAAGAAATCCTCATCTTAACATGACAGGAAGGGAATTATCTCTGCCATGTATATAAATACCCTAAAAGGCATGTTCCTGTTTTGTCCAGCTAAAGAGTAAAATGATGGCAGTATAATGAAAATAATTGCATAGTTTCTTTGTTTGCAATTATCAGAAATGTCTAAATAGAAAGAAATAACATGCAAAAGATACAGCTGTAAAGGCATAGAATAAATAAAACAAAGTGCAGAGAAAATAACTAATCACATGGGATACATGCTTGCTACCATGACCCTGTGAAAGTGCTTTATTTATTGCAGAGACTGTGGATCACGTCGATGGAGTTATCTCATCAACTGTGAATGTTGCAATAAGTACATATGTGAGTAAATTACATGCATGCACACACCAGGGACAGAAACATTGGCAGTCACACTGCAGATGAGTAAAACGGGTATTTATTTCAAAGTTAGAAGATTAAAGAATTGAGTGCATACGTGCAGTGTTGCCATTCCTACAGGGGGCAGTCATGAAAACAGCACGCTTCCCATCAAAACCAGAACCTGATTTCTAATGTTGTATCCATGGTGTTGGATAGCAGACTGAAAATCTGAGACACATTCACCTGTATTAGGTGAGAATATCACTCTGCTGCTTGAAATTAAGAAAAAAGTAAGATTCAGCTTTCATCTTCCTTAGCACACATTATGCCATCTTTCCTGATAACGGTAAAGCTGTATCACGTAAGCAAAACTCCTTCTTACACTTGAACCTTGGCCTCAGCTGCAAATTGAAAGAGCTCTCTTCGAGGAGAACTCGAAGATAGAGATGAGGAGATGCTAAGAAACTACCAGCTCTGTCTATACTGGTAACCATATAACCAAGTGCAATGTATTTTAGGAATTTATTAAACTAATTATTAGTAATTGCAAGGCTGTAACAGCAAGATTAGGAGCCAATGAAGAAATATCACCGAGGCAAGCAAAGCGTGCCCTTCAGTTATATTTATACTGCATTAATTTTTAACAATCTAGTTATGATTTCTGTATGTATGTGCATGTGCTCATGTTGCCTATGTACCTCTGATGTTTTGCTGTTGTTTGTATATTGGTTTTTGTTTTTATCACGCCAGGGTCCAAATTTTGACATTTGTTCATCCTTCCCTTTAAGTTACAATCATTAATGCTTATTCACACATATTGCATAAATAAAGCTGCTGCGTGCCATTTGACTCGACTCAAAATTGTAAAATTCTGGCTTGAATTCAGACAGTTGTATGTATGTGAACTGGTGTTATTTTCTCAGGGTTTACATAGACAAACATTTACATTGGTAAAATTAATTATCTCTTGTCCTAATACCAGTCTTCCCTACTTTCCAGCAGCAAAATACTATTAGCTTCAGTGAAAGCTAATTTCATCAAGCATTTCATGCTGGAACCATTACATCTGTCTTGTATGGCATTATTACACTGACCTTCAAAGACAGGGAAGACTGTTTTAGGTAACTCCTGTTCAACAGTGGCCTCTATGGAGCTTCATGCCCCATGCCATGATGTGTGTGATGTCAGAGAGAACATAATGAGATATTCAGACTGAGGATTTGAATATAAATAGTTAAACTGCTGTAAGCACTTAACATCAAATCTTTCCTATATTTCCCTCTAACTAGCTCCCACAAAAATATTCTCACTTATTCTGTAAGTAAGACAAGATGTGATTTTTATGTTAACTCCAGATCAGTAAATTAACCTACATGTTTGCCTCTAAAAAGAATTATGCCTGCATGATATAAAATTCAGGCTTAAAGACATTTAAGACGCTAAAGACAGTTATTACATTAATGATAAAATCTATGATTTTCACCCACTACTAGCACAGAGATTGAAGTTGATGAAAACAGGAAAAAAAAAAAGTTTGTGTGACAAAAACATAATCCTCCTTTAAATTTTATCAAGAGCTCTAATCCCCCTTTACCCAGTAATCATATAAAAGGGTCAGGTGAACTAAAAGTCCAAAATAAATAAAAATGTACTTACCCCAAATTGCCATGAAAATAGCAAAGAAGACAGTCCCTCCGTTATCAAACAAATGCGTAACCTGAATAGAAAACAAGTACATCAGGAACAAATAACATTGCCACCTTATCTTTTGCCCCAAATGCTGCAAATGGCTTTGATACATATTGTCCTAAATAATCCAGAAAATTCATGATTTTTCACTGTTTGAAAGAGGAAGAGAAGATCTTGAAATAGAATATTCTTGAAAAGTCTTTACTTTCATTGGTGTTGACTCTGTTGCTGACTTAAGGACCAATTTCTAAGCTTTTACCATGAAAAGAAACCCATCCTTATGCCAGATTCAGTTTTGCTGTACTGTGGTCTTTTTTTACATCTGAAGTTACTCTGGCCAGCAGGAATGCTCTGCACGTGAGGCGTGCCAGGATGCTGGGGCTGACAGCCCACCTCGGGCAGGTTACCTAACCCGCTCCCGCAAGAGCTGCTGGCTGCAAGGAGAACTCATCCTGCTGACAGATTTTCTTTCTTCTAGAGAAGGCTAGCATTATTGCTTCTGCCTTGAAAATTAAGAAAACTAACTCAGAAAAGCCAAAAAACTTCATAGAAACAGTGTTGCTTGCCTCTACTTTTATTTCTTATTGAGTAAAATTATTATAATATTGTGACAATTTATTAGACTCATATTTTAACTGTAAGTCAGTTCTGTTTTTCTTTTTTTAAGATTCTAAAATGGGAATTGACTACTGGATGCCAATAATCCCAGTATGTTCCCCGCATGAATTATACAGTGGGATCAATTGTGCATACAAATATGTCTTTTGCTCCATTTTTCTTTTGCTTCCATAAAGGAAAACACAAACATAATGGGTATGAGACCAAAAATGTGAGAGGTGAACAAAAACAGTACAATAAACCTGATGTTCATTTTCAGTTTTGAGTGTAGATCTGTGTGTCATTTTGGATATTCTGCTCAGTAAGGAGTGCATCTTTCCAAGGAAATACAAAACAAACCAACCAGCTAAACAAACCTAACCCAGCAGAATTAATGTTGCTAAAAGTAGAAAATATGTATCTGGCTCCTGATCTAGCTTTGTCTTTATAAAAAGTGTTTGGGCTGGAGTCTTTCACACTCAAGATTTGACTGTCTTAAAGGCTAAATGTGCAGTCCGAGACTCTGTGTTGACCAGAGGCCTCTAGGCTGAAGTGAAATATTGTAGGACCCGGTGCTAGTCTGTCAGCATACCTGACTGATGTTGTCATCATTGTACAAGACTTCAGGCACTTCAAGTCCACCCTGAATCAACACCCTGTCCTGGGGTCCAAGGACAAGGTGTGCTGGGCGCAGAACCAGCCCAGACAGCCTGAGCGCACCACGCTAATCACCCACGGATCAGAGAGTCCATTTAATGCGGACGGGAATGACAGCCGGGGCATTCGGCAATTCAGATTACAACTCAGGTATTGCATGCCTTTCCCTTAAATTATAAACTTCACTTCAGTGTAGCATTTTTAAATTGAAAAGGAATAAAGAGGGAGGGGATGAAAGAAAAGGGCAGTAACAAGAAGGAAAAAGGCAGCTATTGTATTTTGTCTCCAGCTTTACAAAAACCTTGGCAGAAAAAACATTTGAAGTATGTGATTTTTCCAGAATTAGTTTGCTCTGTCTGAAGAGCTCCTCTAAAGGGAAACCTGGCAGATATTTAATGAAAAAAAACCCTGACAGCAGTTTTAATAATGTGAAATATGAGCACAAGGCCTTATATAAATGAGGCAGGTCCCATGATATAAGCAGGTTTGGGGAGATAAAACTTCACTTAAAGGAACTGATTTTTCCTAATTAACTCAATGCTTGTGTGCTCATATACAAAGAGCTATTTGAATGAATAAGGATTAAAACACTTACTCCAAAGTAAGGGTGCCGGTGCCCCGAATGAATTAGGAACAGCTTCCCTAGCATATCAGCCCTTTGGTTGTGTGCAAGGAAGACATAGAAATAAGTTCTGTTCCCACAACAACAAAACCAAAGGGAAACCCTGACAAACTCCATCTCAGGAACGAGAAAGCAAGCAGGAAATGCCATTTGCTTTTCCCAGAGAGCAGATTTGATGCTTTATTTTTAAATATGTTAGTTCCACTTGCTTACATTACTAGCAGCACTTGCTTATATTGCTTCAGAAAGTAAACAGGAACGATTGATTTGAACTCAGATTGTAGTTTTCTAACATTACAGATTGTTTTCATTCTCTAATTTCGGGGCAGACACAGTGGAAGTGCTGACACATGTTTGGGTATGTGCTGCTCAGCTCGAGCGACACGGTGGCACCCAGCAGGATCACAACCCCTGCTGGAAACCAGACATTTCCTAGCAAGAGGGTAACAAGTGAAGCTGCAGTGAACTCTTCTTTAAAGACAACATGGTGAGTGAAGGCATTGCAGTCATAACCTCCGAGTTATAAAAAGCTTCATTGAGCCTTTTTTCATTTTTTCCTTTTTCTTTGCCATTTGAGTGGCCAGGTGGTAATCCTATTCCTACCCAAAGAGAAGTCTCTCTCTCTCCCACTTGGGGGAGATCCAGAGCAGACAAATACTGAAAGGAGATAATTTTTGGTTGTCTTCTGTGTTCCAGCCTCAGGTTAATCAGTTTTTCAGACCAAAAGCATTGGCAGCAAATTTTGGGAGCTTACATGAATTTCCTCAATATTTGCAGACATCGGAAAAGGGTGCCTGCGAAGATGGAATACGAGTGTTTACTGCTTGTCTTCCCTGGTTGTCATCCGATTTTGTTTCAAGGGGGCCAGTTTAAAAATACGTGGAAATGTGGACGGACTGCCACACTTTTTCTGCTGCCATGAATTATTAATAATGTAACATTAAATGTGAAATTTCAATGATTTAAGCAAATGATGTCAATGTAAATATAAATGAGAGACAAAAACTGCTTCTTATTAACCAGGGATGTTAAAATAACAGGACCTAAAGTTAAAGGAATGCTACATTGCTAAATGAATTAATTTCCTGTTAAACTGCAGTAGACTGCTGAAGAGGTATTTGTCATCTTCTAAAGACAGGCATTTCTGGGATGGGTTGTATAGTTTGCATAATGTTATTTCAATTAAGAAAGATCTTATCTTCAGTAAACAGTTTAAAAACATAAGAAATTGATTAAAAAATTATGAAAAAATCTCACTGAGCCATTTTCTGCTATAAAGTTACAGCAGTTATTTAAAAACAAAAACCAGTTTTGCCTTAAGTATGACATTTTTCAATGGTATTTATTGCTGTTGTTGCAAAACAACTTCATTTTTTTCTTTTGGCATTACAAAATAGAAAATTAGATTTCTAAAATCTCAATATAAACCATTTTTATAAATGTCAAATGTTTTTAGAGTTTTCCTTCACAGACAGATTTGAAATGTTGAGTTTTACTCAAAAAAGGTTGAGTTTCACTCAACATTGGTCCTACCTGTATGAAATTTCAAAAGCTAACACAAAATTAATTTTCTCTTTTGCACTGCTGCGGTGTTGTTGTAATGTCATGGCCCAGAGACAATCACAGTCACAGGCTTCTGAGCAATATTTATCTTATGGGCTAAAGAATTACAAGCAAAATGCCAAGGCTGCTTTTCCAGCATTATGAACACACCACACATCAAAATATATTGCTCACTTGAAAACACTGCACGTATACAGAAGTATGTGATTAAGTTTGAAGGATATCTTCTTGTAGCGAAATATTTAGTTGTATAAAATCTTTGCATTAGTTTGACAGAGCAAAGCACTTCACAGGCACATTATGCTAGAGAATTCCTTTAGGAGGAGCAAAAATTCAATGACAAAGTAAGCAAGGGAAAAACAGTAAGAAATCAATTATAGGGGAAAGCAGGAAAAGCCTTCCAAGAAAACTTTTGTTACTCAGGAGACTTTATAAATTGACAAAAATAATAAGGATTTAGGAAGGAAATGCTCACAGAAAGTAAAACAAATTGTAGAACAATCTCTGATCGTTTCAGAGCATTCCCTTATTAGAAACATGAATTACAAAGGCTGAAAAAACCCTCTGTAGAGAAACAACATATTCTGCAGGAATCTTTGCTGAAACAAGGGCAGCCGTTACACAGTGAAAGGGGTTCTTTAGACAAAAATTATTTTGATAGCAGTAAGACAGTAATTACCTTGGCGTATATACAGCTTTCATTGAGTTTTTGTAGCGTGCAATTGCGTTCACACATAGGGCACATGATGGTTTCATTTGCCTCGCAGATCTCTTTGCTTCAGTATAAGACAAGAAAATAAAGTTATAAAAAGGCTTTTAGCATTCTTAAGATTTTCTGAGGTTATGCCATTTGTTGTCTCTATCTGTTAACAGTATGCCTACACCACACAACTGTCTCAATAAAACAAATTAAAAGTGAATGTTCGGCATGGCAAGCCTAATCCCAAATCAGTAACCTCAAAACTATGGGCCTAGAGTTCTATGCAGTATTTTGCAGCATCATGCTACACTTCTTACACATATCCCATTCTCTCCTAAATATCACAAACAGAAGAATAAAACATTGTTCACTACCTGCCAACTCACTTACTGCATATTTATCTAAGCAACATAGAAGATACCAAACATTAAGAGGATGGACATCACTGGTATAGCTACACTGATTCCAATCAACTTATCCCAGTTTACATCAGCCGAAGGTCTGCTCCACAGGATGATTGCACGCACGCTTAGATCAGTTGGTCACATGTAAAAAACCACTAAAACAGGGATTTCTGGCAGTAGTATTTCAAGTTTTTGCATTTTTATTTCCTACAGAAGAACTTATGTATAGGGCTAATAAAAAACTCACTAATATCCTAACTGGGGAAAAATATCTTCAAACCACAGTCCACTGCTTAAAAATCCTAAGATTCAGGAAGATGAAGTCACTGCATTTGCCAGGACCATTCATATTCAAAATGTAGTACATAATTAAGTGTCTTGACAAAGGCACAACAGAATTAACAGAAGTGCAAAAATTAATTTCAAGGCACATTTTAATTGCATTGAGTAAGCTCGCCAAAGAACCTCCCCAATTGCGTTTCCCTGTCCTTTAGCAATGTTGACAGGCCTGAAATGATCCTATGACACACTGGGAAAGTAGCAGTATAAACAAATGCCAGCATCTCTCTACTGATCCGTTTTAATAAACATTGCGCTTTCACTGTCCTCCTTGTGAAAGCTGAATTTACAGTTCTAATGCTCTGTAGAAGATTATGCTTATTTCCAAATGAGTGCATCTATTAAAGCCTGTCTGACATAAAAGTAAACACAAATGAAAATTCTGGTTGCCCAGATGTCACTTTTTATAATCTTTGGTCATACTTCACATAACATCAGAATCACTAATTCACCGAAACCCTACAACATAATGTGGACCTGACGAAGAAATTGTCCTAAGTAACCCTTAAGCCAGAATGAGCACAGCCAGTCACTTCAGAGCTGCAGAGTAACAGAAATCTTAGTGTGTCACATCAGAGAATTTTCTTGCTTGCATTTTCATTCAATTGATTAAGCACAGAAAATCATATTTCAATTATATGTTATAAGGGTTTGGCAAGAATACAAACTGTTGTCAAATATAAGGCCAAATTTTACTGTGCTTTGACTTTAAAATCAATATTATAAATGTTAGATTTTCAGTATTCTATACCTTAAGTTAAAATCTTGGTTTGTTTTTAATAACATATGAAATGTCACAAAATTATCCTGACATGCTTTAGCACTACTCTGCAAACGCAGTAACATTTGTTACACAAGTGTTCGTGATGGGTGCTATGTTAACTACTACTGCAATTCAAATCTTCAGGGTAACAGAGCAAAATAAGCTTCTCTGTACTGTCCTCACTTATATTTGAAAGCTGCCTACAGCACTACTACACACAAAGACACCTCAAGCTACGCCACGTTCGTGCCTGGCCTTTCTGTTTGACTGACAAAGGGACCACTTACAGCAGTGATAATTAATGATATGTATAAACCCATCAAATCAAACTTTTTAAAACCATCAGATTTATTTTTATGTAGATTAATCAACATGTAATAGCTTCACATCTCATTTGAGAATAAAGATAGGTAACAGATGCGGCACATAATCTGTTGGAAGAAAAGAACCCAGATGAAGGCACTTCTAAAGGACTATTTACGCACTCCCATATGACAACCACTTCACAGTTCCCCCACTTTAGCTCAGGGAGGGCAAATGAATCAAAACATATTCTAAAGTGTATGAAATAAGAAATACAAAGTCACATTCTGCATTTTTGTCTCTGCATATCTGAGCCCTACATAAATAGAATGCAAATACTTAGGAAGCTACTATGGAGTTTCTTCAACAGATTCTCTGGATTTTTCTCTTGGTTACCTTCATCTTACAACTAAATCCTGCAATGAGATGCCAACATTATAATCTCAGTGCCCTAGGGGACCTCAGTGCCAGCTCCTGGCAACCACTGAGCTTTATTCCAAACCCATGCAAGAAAAAGAATGTCCTCCATTCCAACATGCTTTCAGTAACACAGCCCATCTTATGCACTTGTGTTGTGATAGGAAAGAAAAGTGTCCCTGACCGTGTAGAATGGAAAAACTCCTGTTTCTAAACATGGGACATATATGCATATTTACTTATAATAGTATCTAGTCCATGATACCATGGTGTGTATGCAGGGTTTTTGCCCTCCCATCTTATTTCACCTTCCGCCTCCCTGTACAATACATTTGAATCATCAGTGATTCAATCAGACCTGAAAGTTTATTGTTTCCCGAAAACTGTAACTGAGGAAAAGAGACAGATGATGACAAGGGGCAAAAGGCAGCATGAGAGAGGCTCTTGCCCTGGGAAAGAAGGAAGGGTACCACCAGAAGGGAGCAACTAAGCACCATTTCCAGCTGGCCTGTGGCAGCCACAGCTGAGCTACGCAGAGAATCCTTCCTTTACACAGGGGGCAGGGACTGATAGCCTCGTGCCCGGCTGAGAAGGGGTCCTGGCACATGCTGATATATATATATATATATTTATATAACATTTATATATGTATATAAAAAGAGACACTTGGTATCATGGCAGACCTTGAGCATGGAGCAGAGGCAGGCACTCGTACAAGTTGTAAACAAGACAAACTAGTTCTTAGGTGCGACATCATTCTGCACAACCCTGAAATTATTGCTGCACAAAACCTACGGCTGGCATCGGAAGGCATGTTTGGTTTTATGGGAATGTATGCTTGTGTATTTGCTTATTCCTTCTCTGCCAAAACTGTGCTGGATCTCAGTGGAGGATGAAAACGATCATTTTCTGCCTGCAGCCGCTAGAGGGGGGCTCACAGCAGCTCCCTGCGCCAGACAGGTGAAGGGACATCATTGAGGAAAGCACACTTCTGCAAAAATAATTGCATCAGTTGCTAAGTTCAAATTTTGTGGTACACAAGACAGATGAAAAATAGGGGGTTTTTTCAACCGAGTTTATCATACTGTAAGTCAATACTTCCTAGCATCCACTGATTCCCAGTAACAGGCATTAATAGCATGAACCCCTGTTTCACACCAAGTACTATTACACTGAACAAAACTGAATTGGGGGCAGCGTGGCAGTCATGACATGGCCATAATGGCCTGGCACAAGGTTTAAATTCCTAATTGCCACCGGGTTTCCTGAGTCTAGATTTTGTCAGAGTAATGTACCCAACTCGTTTCTTCCTGACGGCTGCTGAACCCTGCATTTGCAAACTGTGCTAGCTGCAGTGCTCAAAATCAAATGATATATTTTAAAACTCTTATGGATGTTTATCTAGCAGTTTTCTTTAAATGACTGCAGAAACACTAGATAAATAATCTCACAGTCACAGAATATGGCAAGAATAAGAACATTTAGGTTGTGCAGTCTGTCTGCCTGCTAATGGATGGCTCCTGTCTGCTCTAGGTAGGAGGTTTCTGTCTAACCCTCGCTAACCCCTTCCAGGCTAAGTAAGCAAATATGGCAAGGAGCAGCATCTGTTATCACCGGCCTTTAGAATTGCCTAAGTACACAAAGTGATACAGAAAACATCTACATACATTTTATCAGGGCAGTCACAATCAGCTTGAGTTAGTTAAGCTCTGTTCTTGAATCCGAATCTCACAGCAGGTCTCACTAACTTGGTCATAGCAGTGCATGGGTATGACAGTATTGTGTCATGACGACCCAGAGGGACTGCACAGATTCATGCCATCAAAGGCAGAGAGGACCTCTGCCCAGAATTAACACATCCAGATTACAGATGTGGGGACTGCCACAGAGCACATGGCCAGGGCTTCTGCATTAACCCACCCTCTGTCAGTATTTTGAAACAAACACTGGCTAATGTTAGCTATAATAAATATATAAATACTCCCCTCCCCTTGTAGGCATCTAGGGCTTATATGGCAGATGACCTAATTTTCAGGCTCTTGCTTCTGGAATAGAGTCCAGAGCCCCAGTGGACACCTTAGTGCTCTCTGTGTAGCACAGCACGACACTGAGGCACCTCAGGGTGGGACCCAACACAACAGCTGTGGAGCACTGTGTCCAGTTCTGGGCTCCCCAGTTCAAGAAAGATGAGGAACTCCTAGAGAGAGTCCAGAGGAGGGCAACAAGGATGATGGGGGGACTGGAGCATCTCCCCTACGAGGAAAGGCTGAGAGAGTTGGGCTTGTTCAGCCTGAAGAAGAGAAGGCTGAGAGGGGACCTCATCAATACATACAAATAATTAAGGGTGGATGTCACGAGGACGGAGCCAGACTCTGCAGCGGTGCCCAGCGACAGGACAAGGGGCAATGGGCACAAACTGAAACATAAGAAGTTTCAGTTGAATATGAGGAAAAACTTCTTTACTTTGAGGGTGACGGAGCACTGGAACAGGCTGCCCAGGGGGGCTGTGGAGTCTCCTTCTCTGGAGATATTCAAAGCCTGCCTGGACAAAGTCCTGTGTAACCTGCTCTAGGTGACCCTGCTTTAGCAGGAGGGTTGGACTAGATGATCTCCCGAGGTCCCTTCCAACCCTTGCCATTCTGTGATTCTGTGAGCTCCATGGGGAGCAAACTCAAATCTGTATGTTCTGTCTGCAGCTACTCAACAGCAGCCAAGGGTAAAAACTTAGGACATGAAAACATGAAAGCCAGCCTACCTCTGCACTCCTGTGACTTAAACCCTGCAACCTTCAGCAAGGAAGATAACTGCGTCTCTCTTAACAGAGATAAGCAGGAGTTGTATCTCCAAGTCTTCTTGGGAGAAGCGTATGACACACATACAAGCTTATAATAACTTACAATTTGAAAAAATTAAATTCTTAGAAATTCTTTTATTTCTCTTGCGGAGTGTCAGTGCCAAACCTTTCTCTTCCACAAGGAGTGCCTCAAATATTAAGCTATGCCCTGATAACAGTAGATTATGGCCCTTTGTTGCCCCCTTGTTGAAACTGTGCCATTGTACATGCAAAGAATACAAGCTTCCCAAGTCAGCAAACAGTCCTAGTGCCTGTGCTCTAAGAAGAGGCATCTACTTTACATCACATCCAT
Source organism: Butorides virescens (assembly GCA_017310255.1). Taxonomy (NCBI): domain Eukaryota; kingdom Metazoa; phylum Chordata; class Aves; order Pelecaniformes; family Ardeidae; genus Butorides; species Butorides virescens. The sequence goes on along the minus strand of JADKXX010000777.1, from coordinate 123,380 downwards.
TGCATTTTACACACTTTTATGGTGCAGAACAATCCCAATACAGAGAACAATATCCTAAAGATTCCATAGTTTCGATTCCATAGTTTCCTGGCTGATAAATTTATTGCACTTAATTGCATTTAATGCAGTTTGAAGTTGTAAAGTCTCTCAGGAGTACAAAAGCAAGCCTAAAAAAGCCTTAATTACAGCACTGCAGAATATAACTCTCTGTGAAACAGAAGGTAAAGACAATTCCACAAAGAGAACATGTAATAGTCCTGCTCAAAGCCCAAGAAACACCACTCCCTATGAAATCTCACTCCAAGTATACTTACAGTCTAAGCAGGCAAGCTGCTTGGAGGAACACTTGAAATTGTACGAGCACTGATACTGTTGTGTCTGATGACATCTAATGGAAAACCTTGTAATAAGGGTGCGTCCTATGAAACAGTTCCTAAAAATACAGTCAGCACTTAACTCGAGCACCCTCATCACTATTCCTAAATTGACATAAACCACTCTTAGAGCAAAATCACAACAGTGAGGAAACCTGAAAACCAGCTTCATTTCATGTGCTTGTAATCTCACTGCAGCTGGGTCTTCTGGCTGCAGTTTCTACCAACATAGTTAAGAATTTTATTAGACTCAAAAGTTTGCCACTATTACCACTGGGAGAAAAAAAAAAAAAAGGCATAGACAACATTAGGTTGAAGTTTAGCAATTGTACTACACCCTGGAAGTTACAGACAAGATGGGGGTAAGGAGGGAGTATGTCTGACTGTTTTTTCATCCATTAGCCTTTACTAGAATGACAACCATTGCAGTACCTATGACATCAGAACTGGTACTTGCTGTTTTTCCTTACAGGCAGAATGGGAACTGCTGCGATGGAGTGGTAAGGGCTCTTGCTGTGAATGGCATGCATCCAGCTTGGTGAAAAACAGATATACAAAGTGGATATACTTGACTGAAGAACCCAGTGTTCTACCTGGTTTTTTTTACATGATTACCATATCTGGAAAGCATTTATAAATATAATAATGATCTAAGTTGTGTCAGACTGTTCTTAATTTTTAAAAGGCTTTTTTAAATACAATTTTACCTTACTTGGCTGGAATCCATCGTAAATAATCCATAGAGGAAAACAAAGAGCCCAACCAGAGCAGCAGGAATAAGCATTCCAGTATACCACCCCAACCAGGCAAAATACAGTCCAATTTTTTCACCAAAATATCGCCTACATGAAAAGGAAACACATGCATTGTTTAAAGTTAAAACTTACCGTGACCTCTTATCTAGCTTCACAGTAGTAGAAAAATTCTAATGAAGAATTACCATTACAAGTTTATGGTAAAATTACTGTCAATTTACCAAAAAGTTTTATTTCAGGCTAGCATAACATTTCAGTGACACTAATTGCAGACTTACCAAAACATATATTTTCTAAGGATATAACTGAAGTGCTCTGTAATTTTCATGTCCTTGCAATGACTAAGTAGATGTACCAGTTTCAACACTATTAAATGTAGGACATTTTATTTGCACACACACGGAGATACACACACACACAAAAGATTTCTGGAAAGAGATAAAGTACGTTGGTATGACCTAAATATTCCATTATAAAAACCACTTGTGATAGATAATCATATAATATGACATATTTCAAACTTTTATAAGAGTTTAAGATTGAGCTTTAATTCTTCAAAACTTAGGTAGTTGCTAGAAGAGATGAAGCAGCAACGATCAGAAAGTCAGTCATGGGTGATAACATTTGATCAACACAGAATTGTCCCATGGCACATGCTTAGCTCCACAGCCTTCAGTGGAACAACACTGGGCACAATGATTGATTAAGACTGTCAGATTAGGAATAAAAACTGACAGCAAGAAAAAAGAATGATTGGTATTCAATGCCAAAGGTGAGGAAAGAATGAAACCCAAACATCACAATTATTTAACTTCAATTACATATATTTCTCTGCTTGACATTTGGTCATCTATGACACTAATTGCAAGATATATACACAAGTGTTTATTTAAAGCCACATGGAAACATAACAATTAGGCTGCATTTTCCTTCCACTGGATCTGGTAACTCTTGACTGTCCATGCAGGTAACAGTGTTCGCTTTCAAAGGTGCTCTCATGAGGGGCTAATGTCTCTGATCAGCAAACCACTTCATAGGTTTGTATTTTAAGTTTCACAATGCAAATTGCCAAGCAGCTGGATCTATGTGCATTTTATGCAGCCTCATTTGAAGTTAACAGCCCTGCACAAAAGACCACCCAAAAGCAGCAACTTAAAAATGTCAGTCTTATCTAATAATATTGAATAGCTAAATTTTACAGGAAAGCATAAGGACAAAGAATTTACCAGTATGGTTAATGTGCTGTTACCAGGTTGGTTGTATCACAGAAACAAGCTACTCTTCAAAGTACTAATACCTGATTAAATCGAGAGGCTGGTATTTGTACCACATTCCCCACCGTGCCCAGCGCTCATATAAGAGATGTCTGTGATTCTGAGCTCCGTGTGTTTTGATGGGATGTCTGCTCTTGTGGCTTCCCTGAAAAACATAAAGAAATGAAAGTATATTACTAGGCAGTAAGGAAAATATATAAATTTCTTAGGTATTTGAATATAGTTTTAAGTGAGGTGTTTACGATTTTTAATAAATAGGTCCTATATTATGGAACCCTCTAGGACACGTCATCTGGAGCTAACACGTAAGCCTGACAGAAGAAGTATGATTACATATGCTTCTGAAATGGTCAGATTCTCTAAGAATTAATGATAAAACCATACTAGTACAAGACTATAAAGAACTACTCAACTTTTATATGGTATCAAGTACAGCGTTTCCATTTCGCTAATATATGCTTATTTGTATGCTTTCACCTATTTCAGTTTTGCAAATTTTTTTTTTATGAGATGTTTGCAGTACCTTTTTTTCCTCCCCTATAAAATTTTAGAAATTTCTGGTACGTCAGCTTGGTTCTCCTCTCCTAGACATTTTCTATGACTCCTGTTTAAAGGTACAGAAAAACATAGTCTTTCTGTGGTACATATTTTCTAAGGTGATGGAAGCAACAGAACTGGCATTATTTTGAAGCTACATAGGACTCTCAGAGGCATTAGAAGCAAAACATGGTGTCAGTCTGACCCAAAAGGAGTCCTTCCAGGCCACTCCTGACACTTATAGACCGCCTGACAGCCTGAAAGAAAAGCCTCATGCTCAGCGGTCAAAAGGTAACACACAGATTTGCTAGAACCATCCTAAGCAGAATCTCTTGTATTTGTAATTTTACTCCAATTCTGAAGCAGGACATTTCCATTAGTTCAACTTTTTCCCCCCAAAAGACCCCACCACTTGGTTATGGTAAAGAAAATCTTTCATCAAATAACTGCAAGTGAGCCAAATAATTTCTTGGGAGGAGAGCAGAGTTCCCCAGAGCAGTACTTCAGAGTTAGCAATCAGATTCTTGCCCCTAGTCAATCCATGTAATTTAGCCATTTAGTTTTTATCATTTATTTGAAATCTTGAGTATTCCCTGCAATTGAAAGAGCACTATTTACTTGTTACAATCTGCTGACCCTCTGGCTTAAGAATGAATTAAAAACAAAGTTAAACACAGCAAAGAGTCCAGTTGTACTCATTTTTCATTACAGTCAGCAAAGAAGCATACAAAAACCACCAACACAGAATGTGACCTTTGCAATGTCTAGGAACACCTAAGAACAGAACATCAATTTATTCTCACAGACACCTGGATGAATGAGTGGAATGCATAAAGCATTACCCAGTATTGCATATTTTTAAATATTTTTTTTCCCTCTGCTTCTTTCTGCACTGTTTATCCATAACAGAGTTCAAGTCTCAGCATTCCCACTGGGACTGAATTTTCACTCTCATTTGCTTGTGTGATAAAGATAAAAAAAAAATAAAAATTGAGATTGTTCAATTGCTAGACCTTAGCACCAGTCAAGCAGCAATTAAGGTAAGAGTGGCTTAAAAATACGACTTCATTAAACTCAACTGAAACTTTGAAACAGTAGCTTATGCCATAACAAAGGGACACATACATAAAATGGATATGACAGCATGGCTCTGACAGTCAGAGAGAGCTTCACAGGTTTTTCTGGTAGCATGGGCAGCTTTTCCCTGAAGTCAGTAACGCACAGCTAAAGCGTTAACAATGATGTTCAATTATTTATCTGAAATACTCCTCTATATTTCCAGTATTTAATTATTAATGCCATATAAAAAATTACTCTCAGCAATTTGTAAAGCACAGGTCAGTCCTTTGAAACACAAGATCAAGTCACAGAATTGAGCCCAAGCAACCACAGAGTCCACAGCTGCAATTACCAAGCTACTGGTTGGCATTTAAAATGACTGAAGATGTGCGGCTTGCTTCTTTCTTTTCTATACACAAAGACCGTCTGAAAACCCTCTGAAGTTAAACACAAGTTTTTAATTAACTTCATGGGTTTACAGTCTTCAGTAGACCTTAACCTACTGAAGAAGATATCGTCAAGTAGAAGTTATCCAGAACGGCTCAGAAAAGACTAAAAGGGAAATAATTAACCAGTCTTCCTAACTGTGATCAAGTGCACGAGCTATTAGAAAATCAGAACATTTTGTAGGTGGCAGGCAAAAATGATTTAATATGAATAACTGGAACAATTTGGAAAAATTGATATTCTTATTAAGAACTCCACAGGCAATGTCCGGCTCATAAAAATAAAAAAAAAGGATTATAATATTCTAGTTCTAAAGAAAATGCTCCAGGAAGTTACTATAACGCATTATATAAGAAAAATTTAAAAAGCCAATATTAAAGTAAGACCTATGAATAAAAAAGCCTCAACAGATTACATAGTGAAATTAAAAATTTGCAGAGCAAAATTAAAAGTAAAGTAGAATCTCAAAACATTAATGCAAGCTTTAATCTAAATTTAAAGACAAATACAAAATTAACCAGGTTACCTCATGTGGTGGAAATGCTGCTTCATATGTTCCATTATTTAGTAATCTATTAATACCTAAAAAGAAAAAAAATTAGTTCTGATATCAATTTTTTATATACATTTAATTTCAAGCAATGTGAATTTTTAAGTTATGTACTGAGAACGTAACAATATTAGATGCTCAGGATGTTGCCAAACATGCCAATAGTCAATAATCCCACCAACTGTTTATGCAGATCATGCTGATCCCTCAAGATTTCTGGCTCTGTCAAACTACAGCAACTTCCTGAGGGCCAATGTCGTCAACTTTTCTCTCAGGGTCGGGTGCTCGTGCCAGATCAAGTGTGAGAAGATACTTACATTCATGTTGCATTCACCAGAGCATATGATACAGATTTTATGGGTGACCGGGTGATCTGACATACAGAGAGAGTGCTCTGGACAGACAATGCTCGAGGAGTTTGTATCAGAGCAGTGCTCTGCACTATACTGGCTACAGCATTATGGATCAGTTCCTAAAGTCTTCCTAAAATCAGATTTGTTGTACTATTAAGCCACATTATGAAAAATAAATAATAAATAACCAGTCATAATTATAATAACAAGATTCAGTAGCCTGTAAGAGCACACCCGTAGTCGACAGTTTCCCCAAGAAATAAGTACTTGTGATGGATTTCATATTTATCCACTCAAATATATAAATTATGCTAAACTAATCTTGTAATGAAATTTGCCATATCAACTTCAAAGGCATTAGATTTGAACCCTTGTTTTCTATGTTTTTCTTACTACTGCTTTTCTTCAGAAACCCAAACAACTTTCTGTAATTTCTATCCTCTTCATAAGTATGAGGTTTTAAGTATGCCTTAGTATGTTTTAAGTATATATTTAATTCTGAATTTAAATCTTGCAAAGAAAATAGAAAATCATACATACATCCCCTGTTCATTGCAAATTAAAATGCATAGTTAGACCTTCTAAAAAATAATACTGTAATAGCAGAGTTGTTATCAACTGAATTTAGTCTTCTGGTGAGGTGCATGGAGACCTCAAGTAAGTTAAGTGCAGCTCACATTGATTCCGCTAGACTGGAACTGCTGGGTAGCAGCAGAACTACTAGGACCAGTCCTACAAAACACTCGACAGTATTCTGAGGTATACATTATCTCTATTGTGGCTCTTCATCACATAAAGTTATCATAATCTCTCCAATTAATTTTAAAGAATGAGTAATAGGTAAAAAGTATTGCCAATTTTCACTGCGTTATTTAAGAAAACAATTGATGTGACATTCCTCCAACTCTGTTACTTAGCAAATAAAAAGATTTCAAGGAATGGCAAAATCAATTGAGTTTACTTGATACTTTTCCAGGCAAGTCAAGATGTAAAATTTTTATAGGTTCAGGTTAGGAAAAAAAATACAGCATTCTCACCCATTTTGGATTTTCCGTCTTCATACTTAGTTCTCTGTAGCATGTGATGCACGATTCTACTTCTTGTGGAATTGCTGAAGAAGCTGTCTTTGTTGTTTATTGTAAAACTGTTAAAATAATGAATGTATTTTAATATTCAAACAATGCACAGGTGTTGAAACATAGCCGCTCAAGTGTTTTATTCTTACAGTGATTTATTGGATCTTTACCCTCCTTGGTTACTGCACAAGATATAGGATTTTACATCCCTAGAGCATCTTCTCAGGTCCAATAAATATATCATCATCACAGATTACTGTTGGGAAAACAGAGCAACTAAAACTAAATTCTAAAATATCCTACTATCTAGGTAATTTCTGTTCTGGATGTAAATAATTAAAAAAAAGATCTTGAGAAGCAGTGGTTGTTCTCAAAACCAAGTTACTTATGAGTTGGCAGATGTCTGTGTCATGGAACTACCAAAACTACTATTTACAAAAAAAAAAAAAAAAAAGATTATGTCCATGGACTGGGCACTCGAGTAGCAGCTGCACAACCACTTCCCCTTAGAGAATCCTAGGATGGAGCTAAATAAAGCATTCTTTCCCAGATGGCTTGGGTTCTAGATGCCAAAAATCTGACATGCAGGAGCTTTTGCCTACTCAGCTGTGCCAAAACTGACACTATTATGGTTGATAACGTCATCTGAGCTGCTTGAGAAATAACACCAAAGCCAGGTGATTGATCCAATGCTATAGAGTTAATTACTGAAAACTGAGATTTTAATGCAATTACTCTCTCTTTCCAGGTTAAAGTCAGTCCACTAGTATATAGCTTCTTTACTGAGAAGAAAAATTTCCTATTCAGCCTAATTTATACTTCTACTTTAAATGAACTTTTCTCTCCGAAAAGAATTACTACAAAATACTTTCAAAGTGAAGAAACAGCCAAAATTTTTAAGTCCTGAAAAAATTCACAGCACAGTTAAACTACATCAGCACCAACATGCTGATTTGAACACACACAGTTTTTATTTGGTGTATATATATTTATACTTTCAGAGACAAAAGCATTTTTAAACTGCAGATCTGATAAGAAAAAAAAAAAAACATCGCTGGTTGTAGCTTGCCTCCCAGTGTTCCCAATTTCAACAGCTGTCTCGGGTTTTGCCTAAGTAAAATATGTAATTAAGCAAAGCAAACTTGGGCAAGTATTTGCATTTTGTAATGTAATGGAAAGAAAAATTTCTAAACCAAAAAGGCACTGTTCATTTTTCAGTCAAATGTTTGCCTGTACTACTGAGTGACTGTCAAACAGCAAGTAACAGAGAATAGATTTTGTCTTTAAGAGAAAAACCATAGAAAATATCAAATACGATACTGGGTATTTGCCAGTGACCATCTGTTAATGGCTGCTTCTGTGGCACTTGCTTACAAGAAGTGAGAAAATAAAAAAATCCTCGTGGTCTCTGGCGCTGCCTTTCCAGTTCCAGCACTTACTGGTGTATGCGTGCACGGCTAAAGGGTGCTGTGTAGCAATCTGTTTCTTCCAGATCAGGGAGGGCCTCCTTATCAAGCTTCATTGGATTTCTGGGCAACCAACTTTTCAGCTCTCTCATATTCCTCTGCAAACTGAAACAACAAGAAATCAGATTTACATGCTCTCACACACTTGTTATTTCTAGCTCCAACATTGCATATTTAGTGACACTATGCTAGAAATGAAATGAAATGAAATCAGGAAATTTCCACATTAAGTAACAAAAAAAAAAAAAAAAGTAGTTAAGAGTAAAATTGGCAGTTTAGTGATTTATCTTGCACACTTACTCAAGTAAAACTCATCCTAAAATCTGTGGGATTATGCTTTGAGATGGGACTGCAATATTGAGTCTAGGCAAAATCTTTTTCCAACGTAGTTTATCTGGCAGAACCGCAGATGCTTATGCCTTACTTGAGAATGTATCTAATAACTTTCTCTAGCCCCACCGGATGAGGCAAGTGTACTCCTCCTCCCTCCCCTGCCTGGTAACTCAGACACTAAAATTCATAAAATTTTAAAGTAAACACAAGACTGCTCAGGGCCAAATTTTTATGGTTTTCCAATTTCAGTAAAGCCTTCCCCTGCAAAATGTTCATCAAAATCCAAGGGCTGATACTGTCTTACAAAACAGTATACTTATACATCAAATAAGGTAAAGGATATGTTACACAGAAATGGAGATACAGTCTTTAGACAAAAAACTAGGCATGGTTTCATGTAGTTTCCTAAAAATTTACGTTATAAAGCACAAACAGAACATAATCTTTGTATCCTTGATTAGATTATATACTGGTAACAAAAAGGGCTTTCTTCTGCTGGCAACTTGCCTAAATACTATCTCAGGACATAGTTTATACAGGGGAAAAATCTAGTGTAGTGCAGTTAATGTTCAAGCAAATGCTAGAAGTTACCTCCTTATTACTTCAAGTTTGCACTCCTTGCTGACCTATGTTTTTTTCATATTCAGCTGCAATGAACTATGGATGTTTAAGGAGTAGGTCTCATATTACACGTGTGCTACATTATGACACCATAAGCATATCAGAGATCCAGAAAAATTCTGAATTTTTAAAAAACAACCATAAATAATATTTTTTCAGCACAATTTGGGCCTTACTCAATGAATATGTATGCATGATATATAAAGCACATGTATCTCCTATCCACAAAAAGTGTAGAGCTAAGTATCAGGTGTTTTTTATCTGGGGCAAGTACTTAATTGCCCGTGCTAAGCAGAAGCACAGCTACCCACTTCGTAATTAAGAGCAGTAAGTGATAACACAGTAAGTTGCTGTCAGGCAGCAAAGCTAGCTTTGTGAAAAAGTACCTCATTTTCAACATCAGCAAAAAACGTTCTACCCCTATTTGACACCGCGTCAGACGGAAATCCAAGCCAAATGTGGGATCAGAATTTTACATGACATTTAAAATTCTCAGAATTTTCTTCTTGCTATATATTACTAAGGTGTTAGTGCACACTCTGTATGTAACCAGTACTGCACTTGAGGGGCGCCGCTCTAGTTGACACTAAGCATTACGAGCCAAAGAACATAACCACGTTCATAAAATTGAAATACAGAATACAGCTTCCAGGCAGATGCATTCCTTAAGTGCCTCCTCTACTCAAATAATACCTTACTGTGCGAGTTGATTATCTTACTGTTTCCAGTGGAAGTTCTCTCAATACAAAGTTATACACAGTGTATATAAGCACAGTTTTCACTTTATTTTCTTCATCCTTTTTTCTGTTGGACACATGCTGATTTATTTTTTTTAAGAGTCAAAACCCAGGCTTTTCTTTAATGAGGGAAATATGCACATGCATTGGGCAGAACAGAAAAACAATGCATTTCAGATGCATTCAGAAAAAATTCAGATTTTTTTTTTTCATTATGAAAACCTTTTAGAATTGGTTATGTAAAAAGCCTTTATCACTTCCCCTCTCCAAAAATAAAAATAACCTAGTAGATACTTTTTATCTTAAAGAAATTAGCTCGATTCATGTCTGTTCATTTAACGTGCAAAGTACGAAGAACAGCATTGGAATAAATTAAAAATTATGTCCACATTACATTTGCAATGTCTCTTGAGGCAACAAGGCTTTTTATCTAAGGTGGGATTGCTTTTTCATTACACAGCTTATGGTTGATCGCTCCAAAGTTTAGTGCCTTCAGATGGCATAGAAACTGAAAAGCACATCTCCCCCATACAAAAATAATGCAGCAAGAGAGACCTCTTTTCTCGGCTGACATTATTTCATAATTAAAGAGACTGAAGTTTTATGGGGCTCTCATTCAAAGCGTTAACAAATTTCAGACAAATTTTTGCCTAAAACATGGGACTAAGTATCAACACTCTTTCTCAGGTCAAAAGTAGCAATCTAAATGGATTCTTGACTTAATCTATCCAGCGTAGTCTATCTAATAAGAGTAAAAGCAGACAGAGCCGGACTGGTGAAGTCACTCATGAGGGCAGGAGTTCATGCAATGAGATCAAAAATGTCCAGCTGCAAAGACGTGGGCAGCACTTCACATACGCTCTTATTGAAACAACTCCAGCTAGTGCTACTGCAACTTTACGTACCTTGGACTATGGGATATTATTCTGAAACACGTATATATATTTTATTCTTAGATACAAAAATTAATATTTTATGAAGATGCCTGTAATTCCAGCTTTGCTCAACTTTCATGCTCAACTGTACTGTTGGATTTTAGTTGGTTGGTTGTTCTGTTTTGCAGAACTAGTTTAGTCCAAAATTCCTTGCAGATTATGTTTACTCAGCAGACTGCAACGCAAAGAAACAAAGTATAGGTGCATTTGGAATTATCTGATCAGAATCATGGAACAAGATGACCAGTGGCAGTTGCTTAATTCAGGTATGTTAGGTGTTTTAGACAGCAATCACCACCCAGTATTTTGCTCGCTGTTTGTGCCTCTCATATACTGACAAAAATATACAAGATTGCGGCCAGAATTGTCAACCATATGCCACCACATTACTGAGCATGGTACTACATTTGGTAATGGGAAACATGTTATTGTTGACAGATTCAATATATGGACTCAATTGTCACCAAAAAAAGGAAAAAAATTATACTACATTTGTTCGATGGAATGACATTAACAATTTCACTTCAGTGTGCAGATTGAAATCCAAGACATTTTAAAAGTCCTTTTGCAAAGCAGGCTTATTGCAACTCAGTTGCTAAACAAAGTAATTTTTGGTTCTCTATCCTGAGAAGTATAAATTTATTTCAACATTTCAGTGAGCAGAGCGAAGCTGCATACTAAGGCAACTGTCTTTTAATTTTCTTTTCCTCAATGTCATTCTTAACCAGCATGAAATCAGTGTGTCTGATACAGCAGATACAAGACTGATTCATTAGATCATTCAGTCTTAAATCTGGGAGTTCAGACAACTTTTGATACCTACAATATTTACTTGCATGTCCCACTTCTAGCAACTTCCTTTCCTTTGAAAAAATTTGTTGAAGGCTTTTCAAATATTGCTCTTAAGGAGCATGATAAAACTATTTCTATAGTGTTGCCCTATGAATAGAATTCAAGCTTCATAGGATTAAGCATAATATTAAAGTGTTTTTTTTAAGGTACGTAAATAAAGAAATAGAGAGACACCACATAGCTACCAGGTATAAGAATGATAGTATACCAGTAAGCATTACATTTATCTTCTGTCCTTTCATTCATACTCCTAATAATCTTTTGCAGACTTTTAAAGGACATTTATAGATATATACATCTACTCTATAACCATGTCAACAAAGAAGTGTACATGCCACAGCAGGGTCTAATATACTAGTGTTACCTCACATTTTTAAATTATAAAAACTCTACAGCCTTAAAATTTTACCTTTGATATACAAAGATTTTAACATAGTTCTTTATTGTAGCTCTTGTAAACTCCACTTAATAATTTAGAAATATTAATGAGAGATTTGATAAATTACAGGGAAGCAGTTAAGTTTGAGAAGTTGTGAGATGCAAAGAAACAGTGACAGTAGTAGAAGTTAAAATGGTGACACGTGTATGACAAATTTTAGAGTTAGCTTTCATTTTGAGAGATAGCTACTGCTGCTTCTTCACACTATTCCTTTGTGCATTGGATTGTATAAAGTGGCAGAGAAACTACTCAGAAAAATATTCACCCTCAAATTCTCACAAGTAAAAACATTTGTCTCAAACGAAAAATCAATCTGGCATGAAAATTGTTTATTACTCGGTTCACGGGTACTGTGCAACTTAAATTGCATGTTTCAGACATCTGTCCTTCTAAATAAAGAAAATAAATTTATTTAATATCTAGGACTCACCAGACGGATTACAGATGAAATGAGACAATTTTGCAGTAAAGCTTGTTGATTTTGCCTTTGCATTAAAAAGAACATCACTTACATTTTTCATAATGCACGCTAAAATGGAGCAAGCATGTGAATGACTGGGAAGAGGAAAAATGCAGTTGTAAATTTACATTATAGATGGTTTTATTTCAATATGTTTCATATGCTTATGTATTTAAAGCTTTCTCACTTTACCATTCAACAGTGCTTTGTCTATTTTTGTTAGCTGATCATCTTGCAAACTGCTATCATGAGACTACTTAAATTGTTCCTGAGAAATAATGAGAGCTCTTCATCATCTAAAGGAACAACAGGAGAACCTAAATCAAATGTAATCTCATCTCAAGATCCATCTCGAGAAAACCCGTGATAGAAAACTGTTTCAGGATATTTCCCTCATGTAAAAATTTTCATATCTTCTCCATAGGTAATTAGGATTTACAAGACATCGTTATGTCTGACTAGAGCAATGGGGAGTGATTACAGCTCACAGTGTCCCCCATTCTCGCTCCCCAGCTCCCCCAGGCTCCTTTTGCCCACTGCTGTGTCCTCTTGTACCCTTCCCCTGGCTGACAGAAGCAGCGACAACGGCAGCAGCCGCAGGTGAGGTTTCCATGTGTCTGCCTCCCAGAGACTTAAACGGCTTTCACTGCAGTGTACAAGTTATTCTGTCAGCTCTCACATAAGAATTCAAAACAGCCTTTGGTGTGTGGCATTGATTTAGTGCTGATCGCCAGGACACACTTGAAGAAGTTACATTTGCATGTCTAAGGAAATAGATGACTACCAGAATCTAAGACATATACCTGAAAATATCTTCCATGCTAAAGAAACAAGCCTTGGTAACAGCAGACATAACTGTGGAGATGGCTCCAGTATTAAATCTTTGCTGCCAGGATAAGGCCTTTTTTTTTTTTTCATGGCATAAACACTTTTGCATTTCTAAAGTGAGAACTGGCAAAGCTTTGAAGTACTGCATCTTGTTACAGATGAATATTTTAACACTTTGAGCTAACATATTTTGAGTTTTCAGGAAAATAATCTAATTTTCCAAGATTCCTGGATAAATTTACAACTGCAAATGGATTTTCCTTAGCAGGGTGACTATCTGACAAAATTAGAAGCTACACATCACCCACCAACCTGCCCATGGTTTTGCTCCTCCAGTCAGTGTAATAACATTTTTTCCTGAAAGAACAGCAAAAATCAGCTGAGAATAATCAAGTAGGAGACAGTTGAAAAGGACATCATGCATTACAAAAGAACACCGGACATTTTAAAACATGCATTTTCATAGGCAGAAAGGTGAACAACACTTAAAAAACTGAAACAGAATAAGTAATTAAAATGCTGTAATTTCACATATTTTCAAGTTCAAAATTTGTTCCCGAGTCAAAATTAAATTTTAGATTTGTAGCTAATAATCGTAATAGTTAATCAATAATTAATTAATAAGACACCCATCAGACAGTGTTCAACAGTGTCATGCTTGTATTTTTTTAATGTGGTCTTTCTTAGCTTTTATTTCATGGAGGCTTTATGTCAAGAAATCATTTCATTTCAATTCCCCCTCCCCTTCTAGCATACACAAAAATGGTACTTTCACTCTGGATACTTCTGAGTCACTTCTTAGCATAGAACCATACATAGTTAACAAGATCTGCAACTGCCCATCTGCACAGTATTTGAGATTGATTAAAGTACATTACTTACATTAAAGTCAATGAAATTAATACATTAAAAGGATTGGGAAGGAAATGTTGCCTAGAAAATAGGTGGCCATTGGAAAACTGCCTATCTACCAATCTGCAGGCTGTTGGCAGACTGACACTTGATACCACTAGGCAGAATTGTAAACGAAGCAATGAAAAATTATTAAAGGATTTAATTACATTTTTTAACAAAATCTTTCCTGCATTCCCTTTAATTACACTTAGCTGTTTTGCACAGATGGAGTCCAGGTGAGCTACAGGCACAACTAATTTATTCATTACACGCAATAATAATTACGTGTCACAAGAGATACTTGTAGACACAGTTAAAATTAACCTTTTGTCTGAGTTTCAGAAACATATAACAGAGCTTCATTTCTACTGACAGACCATACACTTAACAAAAATATCTATAAATTGTTAAAAAAAGTGTAATTCAGTCATGATCTAGCTTTGGTGCAAACATAAATTCTGTTTGAAACCATACCCAAGACAACAGGGATTACCACAGAGTCTTTTGAAATGCTAGAAAAATTTCCTTTTGTAATTGAAACACTGAGATTCCACCTATATGACATATATGATGTATACTATATATCTGCCAGCACATTTAGGTATAACGCCATGCTAAAACAGTTCTAGGATGCTGGGTGGTCCCTTGGGTCAGAAAAAAGCATTTTTACTTTTCAGCAACAGAGAAATACTTCTTAACCTGTGAAATAAGTCTATTGATTTTGTTTAGATTCCTGGACTGAGCAAAATGAACCTAAAAAGTGTAAGTTTAATTCTTCAGGTATTATTCATATATGATATTGACATATGGTATATTTTAGTGACCATAACCAAAAGCCAAAATTTTGCAACACTGTGCAAGAGAATAAGGGTGTCCTACATTAAAGTACTGCAGGGAAGGTTAGCTCTCGTCTTTGATTATGTATTAAAAACGTACTGTCAGAAGCCACTGATAATCTGTTCTTAGCATCACACACCATCTCAAGTTGGAAGAGACCCACAAGGATCATTGAGCCTAGCTTCCTGCTCCTTGCAGGACTACCTAAAACTTCTTGGGAGGGAACCACTCTAGTTCATTGTAATTGTGGGAGAACTGGATGGCTTGAGCTTCCTCTGTCCAGTGAATGGAGAAAATAGTTACCTCAGGAAAACCATCCAGTTAAGAAAAGTTTGATTTAAATAAGCAAGCTCAATACTTAAAACAAACAGAAGGGCTTTTGACAGAACATGTAATTAAATTATAAAATGCGTGGTCACAGGATGTTGTTATGGAAGAGCAGATGGCTATTTTTGCATCCATGAAAAGCCATCGGGGGCAAATATAAGCAAAGATGAAGCCCTGAACTTTGCCTCAGAAAGTCCCTAAACCACAGCCTTCTGGAAAGAGAAACGGCTTCATGAAACACTACTCTAGATTTGCTCAGCTTCTGTACTGGACACTTTTGACTGGTTTCTGGCAGAGGAAAACAGACCTTTGTTCTATTCTGCTACGTCCACTTTGTGTTCACAGTAAAACTGTGGTCACTTTTATTTTTTAAAAAGTACAGAAATTAAAGAGAGAGCCTATTTGAAATATTCACACAAGTTTTAAATCACAATTTCATTTAAATTCCTATTAAAGTCTTTTTAATGAAAAAAGAAATGGTGATCAATTTATTATTTCTCACAGCTCTGTTACAGAGCTAGACGGGGACAATGGGCTTTTTTCTTAACAAACAAATGCATTTCATTCTACAGCAAAACTGCCAACAAGGTGAAGCAGCAAAATTTAGCATTTTATATACTTTTGGTGTACTGAACTGAGTAGGATAAAAGAAAGTTAAAGGAACAGCCCAGAAACAAAGAAACACGGATCAGAGACTTTGGGTGGGGAAAAAAAAAATAACCAACAAACAAAAAAGATAATATATTTACATGTCAGTTAATAATATAATAAAAAAGCATGACTTTGAATGCCTTCCCCATAAAGTAGTATTGCAAAAGTCAGTGCTTTTTTTTTTTTTCTGAAGAGCATTACTGCTCTGTGAAGTTACTAAAATGATGAACTCAAACCATTGCTATATCCTAACTTAATTTTGTGACTTCAAACATCAAAAGCAAGACAGAACTAATTTTGAATGGGAATTTACATTGTTTGTGTGCCTGTGTACACATATGCAAACGCTTCTATATTTAAAATGTTGACAAGTATTATTCAAATTAGAGAAGCTCAAATGGCACTACAATAATATTCTCAAACATATGGAAGATGACTGTTCGAGAAAACATTTTTATTTATGAAAAGGACTTTGAAGGCTTAATGGGAGGATGCGGAAACAGTATAGAACTGACTATTTGAAGAGAGTTTTGAGCAAAGGATGCTTCATGATGACGGTTTCTGGCTTAGGACCAACGCAAGAGAGCCACAGTGTGATAGCTGAAATCAGTAGGGACATGAAAGATAGAGCACTTGGCAACTCAAGTGAGAAAGGAGTGCTGTAAGGGTATTTTCCCTGAGTCACACAGCTTTGGCATCTGGTTACCACTTTAACTCCTGATGAGGTTTACAGCACACTACATGCTCTTCTCTCTCTGGAAGAACATTATTAATTGATTTGAAAAGTGACATTTTCTCCTTTTAAAAACTTCTGTACCACTGCAGGAGATATTAACTCGTCCTTCAAATAAATAACAAATATTTATTCAAAAACACATGATAGGATTTGTTCAGTTCATTATTCTGCCAAAGGAAAGCCAGAGGAGTGAGAAATAAAGGTAACTCATTTTATTCAAAGTATGCCAATAGGTGTTATATTGGAGACACAGAAGACACCAGCTATTTCTGTGATTTCACTTGCCTTTGGGTAAGACTTCAGAAATATCCTAAAATCATAGAGAATACTTGAGCTCAGATGGACAATATCCGAAACTCTGCCAAGGACATCCAAAACTGTGTGTGAACTGATAGCAGTATTTTCTAAAGACATATGCTCAATTTGACTTGGAAGGCAAGTTTGAAAACAAGTACCACAGGTAAATGTGAACAGAACAGTGCCTATTATTTGCTTCTCCTCTCCTCTCTCCCTATCACATCATTAAATTAAATATAAGCATGCCCGGCCACGATGCAGCAGAGACTGCATTTTAGCCTTAAGGTAAGTAATGAACTTTTAATATTAAGCACTAAATTACAAGTTTCTTAAAATAGTTTCCACAATACCTGAAAGGCATCCTGATGTTCATTCTTTCTGCGTATTTGCACAATGTCTCCCATGGACAGTGAATTTTAACAAACATGATATCACTGTTTGTCACAGCTGGCTGTAAAGAACAGTAACAAATACATATTAATAATTCAAACGTCTATGGCATTCACCTTTCTATAAGCATTTTTCAGGGTCAAATTCTGCTATTTTTATTTTATCTTCTCCAGACTGATGTCACGGCATCAATCAGGCCTCTTCTTCAAAGATTGCTTGAGTTTTTATAAGTAAATACTTTGATAGTGTTGAGCCTGACTCAAGTTTCCCAAAAACTCGAATAAAGCAAGGTTTGGTAAGTAAAATAAAATTTAAAATGTTCACAATTCTACCTACCCATTCCATAAAGTCATATCACAGTTCAATAAAATCGTATTACAGTTCAATAATACTACTACTAGGATTTTCTTTTTCTCAAAGGATGTGGATAAAAAAATACTACTGGAAGACAATTTAAGCCAGCTGATATCTAGAACGATGATGTTATAAAAACATATTTTTTTCTGAAGCATCAATATGTCCGAATTGACTCCAGCTGAGCTTGTTTTGATTTCAATAAATATCCCCAAATCCGATAATTTTTTCTACTAGGCTCCAAACAATTTTTAAAAGCCTTAAAACCAAATTTTAAACTACTATCAGGTCAGCCATGTATGATTATTCAACATGCTACATTGTCAGCTAGAACTTGCAAGGACTTTAAAACAGTTAAAAGCTCATTGCTTTAATATGGAACATGCAAGCTAATTCTACTGAGTTGAAAAGCATAAATCAGGGTGACAGACACATGAAGTATAGCAGCTTACTTCAGGATAGGCTCAATATATGCCTGTTTTATAAGTAATTAATGAAACAGCAAAAATCCAAGGCTGTTTTTTCTGGCTTTGTTTTCATTCTTTTTTATATTAATACTGTCATTACTGATATCACAACAGCAACAACTTAACATGCTTGTGAAATGGTTCTAGATGGACAAATAAAGGCATTCGCCCATCACTTCACAGAAGGAAACTGAAGATTCCTGAATATCCAACCACAGTCCACTATTGCACAGTAGGGAAGGAAAAAAATAAAATGCAAGGAAAACTGCGATTCCCTGTAATTTATTTTTTGACGATGCAAAGAACACCTTGTTTTTAATATTTATTTGGAGGATTGATTGTGAGCAGCTAGACACAAACATTAATTAATCTCTATGGTACCAGCAACTGTATTAGGAGCCTTGAAGAGATATTAACTTGGAATTCTGGGAAAACAAACTGTAACAGATCGGAGTCAAGATGACAAAATTATACTCATGCAACTAAAAAAAAAAAAAAAAAAGAAATCCCTTCTAATACTCAAAGTTTTTCAGTATTTAAAAGTTTCAGTATTTAAAAAGGGACGAGGGATTTGACAGTGAAACTTTGCACTCTGCATAAAATGTTATTTTAATTTGAAATACTGTAAGAATAACAAGCTTTTTTTTTAAAATGTATTCAAGAAAATTCCAAAGCCTGAACAGCACTTACATTGTAAACTAGTCTAGCTCAAAGAACCCAATGAAGATTAAGCCATGTAAACCAGAGATATATCAACATGACATTGAAAAATCTTCACCCCTTTCAAAACATTTAGTATTACGTATTCTGCTGAAATACATAGAGGTGATATCGAAAAGCAACAACATGAGTTACTGAAGCATCTTCTGTTTTACAAGCATAAGGAGCTGGAAGTTTTCCCTCTATACTGCACTACACCTGCTCCAATTTAAAAGTGATTATACTTTGGGGGGAATATGCCTGTGTGCATATGCATACAGGCATGCATCCCCAAAACATATTTAACACACACTGTCAAACAATCGTTATTATTGATTTAATAGCATTAAACAAAGCCTGACAGGAAAAGCTTGTAAGACTGTCAGGAATCATTTATAAATCCAATAAGGTATGACAGTATTACCAAGGCTTTTTTATACCACAGAAGCTACAAGACTCACCTCTCGTTCTAACATCAGCCCTTCTGCTCTCAAATTCTTCTCAAACGTGCTTCTTTTTTCTACCTGTGGACTTGACTTTTTGTAGACCAAGATGTAATCGATGCGTTTTTTGCCATCTTTGAAGAAGAGGCCTGATGATGCCATGGCATCAGTCTGGAGAAGAAAAAATAAAAATACACTAAATGTGGCATTCATCAAGATGAAGAGCCCCATCACGAATTCTGTGTAACACAACATTTCTTAAAGCATGGAAATGTCCACATATCCACAGGATGAATATATAAAGAGCAAGTCATAAGAACAGGCAGTTCATATGTATCAGTTGCTCAGGATTTCAAATTAATCAGAACAAAAAAAGATTAAAAAGCTCCACAAACCCTATATTCTAGCTATTTCTTTCAGCTGTGGAAAAACCTTAAAATTATTGTGCGATGGATATATAGACATAAGCATCTGCTAATCCTTACTTTCCAGTAGCAATTAATAAAATTTAAAGACAAGTAAATTAAACCAAGTTTCCCAGTGTTGTACCTGGGCAAATTTTATAGAACAAACATATTTATATTTTCTCTGAAAGAGAAATAAATCCAAAAAATTAAAAAAGAAACACTATTGATTGGAACGTTTTCCTGGATATTCCTGTTGAAGTACTTTTTCAGTGACATGTTAGCAATGTTTAAATCTTGTCTAGTTCCTTCCCACCATGCTTGCAAACACCAGGGATTCTCTGACCTTGATATGGAAAATCCTGCTTTACATGCCACTGCTGAAAGCTATTTTTGCATTCTGTGTTTTGCATGATTCAGAACAGACAGTGACTGTATCAACTGGTGTCAGACTATGAAGACTTTGAAATCTGAAAAGGTAAACTGAGAAACTAGCATCATCTTCTGGAGAATGCAGCACGCATTTTAACACAAACTGTCCAGAGCAAGTATGTTAGTTTGAAGTAAGATATATTACACCCATATATATGGGACCAAAAGTCTATGAATACTGCATCTTTTAGCCAGTATGATGTTAGTCTTAGAAATCAATCCTATTTGGATTGTTTCATATGAAATTTATAATACTCAGAGTTATAACCAATAGTTACACTCTCTAACACTACTAAAATGATCCGAGGGCTGGAGCACCTCTCCTACGAGGACAGGCTGAGAGAGTTGGGGTTGTTCAGTCTAGAGAAAAGAAGGCTGCGGGGAGACCTGATTGCGGCCTTTCAATACCTAAAGGGGGCCTATAGGAAAGAGGGGGAAAATCTTTTTAGTAGGGCCAGCTGCGTTAGGACAAGGGGTAATGGTTTTAAACTAAATCAGGGTAGGTTTAGGCTAGATATAAGGAAAAAATTCTTTACAATGAGGGTGGTAAACCACTGGAACAGGTTGCCCAGAGAGGTAGTGGAGGCCCCATCCCTGGAAACATTCAAGGCCAGGTTGGATGGGGCTCTGAGCAGCCTGATCTAGTTAGCAGTGTCCCTGCTGACTGCAGGGGGGTTGGACTCGATGACCTCTAGTGGTCCCTTCCAACCCAAAACATTCTATGATTCTATGATTCTATGATATTGACAAAGAGAACCAACTCTTAAGTGCATGATAGCAGCAGCACAAATACTGGATACTGGCTTACTTGTTTCTACATGAAAGGTTTTTCTTACTGCCACATATCTCGTTGCCAATGTTCTAGTGTTTCTGAGAACTGCTCAGTTGACCAAACCTGAAGTTTTCTAACCAGCTTTATCTCTTTCTCTGCTTTTTGAACTCCCAAAGCAAAAAACAAGGAACAGCCATTCTCAGACCACCTAGCGTTACAAAAAAGCGCATCATCACACTTCTGGGAACATTATTTAAGTACTTTAAGCTTCAATTTAAGTACAATTAAGCTTTTTTTTCCCCTCAGCAGCTGGTGATAGCATCAATTGTCTTTCTTTTCCAGATGACACTTTTCAAAACTAACCATAAAAGCATTCTGTTCCCTGCTTCAAGGTACAAACCTCCTTATGTATTTTATTAACAAGTCTGTACATAAAAAATGAGTGTTGGAAAACTCAGCTTCATCACACTTGGCTAGAGTTATGCTGTCACTTTCATACTCTGCTTCAGATGCAACCATCCAGATTGGAAGCAATTTCAGTCTTCAGAACACAGGAGAGGTGAATTCAAATCTCTCCAGGCTAAGCCAAAACTAACCTGAGTTGTCTTCTACCTGGGTAAAGGTCTTAATTTCTAAGCATAAAAGGTGGTATCCTTTTCATTCCTCTGTGAATTAGCATTTGTCATCTTCAGAATTTTCTATTTGCTTCATGTGCCACCATGAGAGATGTGTAACTAACTCAGGGCTACAGTATGCAGCGCAGAGATTGGGCGCTGGGACTTTCGGTGTCCGAGGGCTGGCTGATCCCCGCCACGCCTGTCTCCTCCTGTATGCCCAGGCCACTGCTGCCTTTCCTCTATTGCAAAACAATGGGTAGCGTAGAATTCAGAAACCTCTGAATACCTGCCCTTAGCCTAACTGAGGAGTAATGCTCATTTAAGATGGGGGAAGAAACAGGCCAAACCACAGAAAATGCAACATGAACTAAAGTAACTAATACATTACAGAATATAATTTAACTGAATTTAAGAATCTATCTAGAGTTAATTATACAATTGCCTGCATGAAAAAAAATTCTGAAAACTAAAAAAAAACCCAAACAAACTCAAACTACTAAATGTAGAAGAAAGAGGAACAAAGGTAGAGAAGACAAGATGTCCAACGTAACCAAGAGAAACAACACAGAAATTGGAAAATAATTAGCAAAAATGGACAGACATAGGAAGAATATTTTCCAATCCTAAATTATTTCAGAAGTTTGTTGAGAAGAGGAAATATCCCTAGCTTTTAACTTCAGATTTTCCTTTTTTATTCCCATGAGAAATCAAGTTAAATATAACAGAAAACATAAGGAAAATAATTTATTAATATATTGAGCAAACATTTGTTGAAGAATAGCATATCCTATAATCTATTACTTCATTCTTTATACATTCATTTACTTCTATTTATCTCAAGTCATTCAGATAAATAGTATCTAAAGTCCACAGGAAGGTAGTCAAGGTCATTAACCAAGATTCTTAGTGCAGTGAATGTAGGGTCTGTCACTGATTCCAAGAAATCTGAATAGGGATAGTAGTAAAAACATTTATTTTTATTCTTTCTTTAAATATCATAGATGTAATGATCTAATGATACAAGATATAGAGGTTTGAAGGTGAGGTAGTAGATGAAAGATTTGAAAGTGCAGTTTGAATATGCAAGTTTTTGAATACCCAAGCTTTTTTCAGGTTCAAGATACAAGCAATGAACCCGCTCTTAGCAATGAAGAATTCCAGGGCAAGTATTTCACAAAAGCAGAACAGACTTTTGTGGTCCATGAAGCAGGCAAAATCACATATAAAAAGCCTGGCCAAAATTCCCCCAAAGGGGAGACCTGGAACTTCTCTTACACAATTTCTGCTCGTGCAATTACTGTGCAAACATTATGCAAATTAAATCTATCTTTTTGTAATATACTTCTACGTTTCTTTGCAATATTATTTGTAGCCTTTCTTTCCTCATGTCTAAAACATCTGCTTTTCTTTAGTCTTGGCAAAACAAGTTTTCTTTCTCAGATTAACTACAGTATGCAAATATGTCCTCAGATTCATCTGCACCGATTGGGGGCAACATTCAATAAACAACGAGCTGTGCTGACAGTAGAAAGAAAATTTCCATCTGCTCATCTGAGACCGCTTTCAGAGGAGTGCTGCCACAGGTTGAGATGTTTGATACTTTAAAGCTATTACATGTTGCTAGTTTCACTTTGGTGTAATTCTCAAGCAACATTGTCCACCCGTATCAGCAGGAATACCTGTGCCAGTAAAAGAATTTATCTGGTGATTTAAGTGTTTTTTCAGTTGATCTGAAGGAGCTCCATAATGTCTAAGCAGAACTGGGAACAGCAACTTCAATTTAATGTATGAGTCAAGGTATGTTGGCCACTATCTACACCCAGCACAATGAATCAGTCTTTTAGTACAATGGGCATTCGGGCAAAAGCACATTTATTATTTATCTGCTGTTCTGGACCAGTAAGTCTCTGATTCATCCTTTCACCTTTTTCTCAACACAGTAGAGGAGAAAAAGCATCAGCAGAAATATTTTGTGCAAAGTCCTTACTCCCCTCTATTCTTTTCAAGATTTCCTGTTCCACACGGAAAACAGGTATAAAAACAAATGATCAATGTTTTTTCCCTCTCTAATCCTCTTCATCCTCTTAGTTTTCCAGATTTGCTGAAACAGTATCCACCTGAGCAGCTTTCCTACATTTACACACATATGAAAACTTGATTTGAGAAATTCCTTTAGGAGTATCGCTATATAGTTCAGCTTGCAAACCCAAGTTCTAACTTCACCTTGTTCTTCCCAAGTCTTTAAAGACAAGAACTTTAAATCTTATCTATTTACGTACTGAGGCTCTGCAGCGCTTCCTCACTCACCAGTAAACTTTTTCATAATGCAGAATTGTAATATGCTGGTTTGCATCAGAGTAAAATATTACCTAAGGGTTTGCCACTACAGATCTGTTGCGGTTCCTTGGTCTTCTTTATTATTTGCCATCATTTTTTGGTTGATTCATAGCTTGTGATTATTGCAACAAATAACATCACAAACTGCTTTGAAGTCTGAAACAGTGTAAAATTTAAAATACTGCCATTATCATTCAACTGAAGTTTACAGTTTACACAAGACAAAACCAAGTTGATCAATTTAACCTAGGAAAAAAAAGCTTTTGCTCAAGCAAAAAAACCCCAAACCAAAAATATAACGCAAATATTTAGCAAAGTTATAAAATAAAAAGAGTTTACATTTCTATTCAAATCTAGTACAGGAAGAATTTCCTTGGAGTTAGCCAACATGGAGGGATTTTTTGAGAAACTGTTTTTCAAGTTCTAATTAATAAGCAATGCCCTCTTTACAAAGTGGGAACAGCTGTTTTACAGGCTCTTTCTCTCCCCAATTAATTTAAATAGCACAATTCTCAGAAATTGTAACTATTTCAATGCCACTGATTTCAGTCTACTGTTATGCTCTGTAGATTAAACTTTTGCCAATTTTTCACCCCACACACAGCAACAAATATTCAAGAAGAGTGAGCTGGAACCATGCCCCAAACAGTAAGCAAATTTTAGGTTCATGTAAGAGTAAGTGACATGGTAGAGTAGGCTTCAGGTTTGCAGTATTTTATTAATAGCAAAACCACTAGCAAATTTTGAAACTTACTGAAAATTAGTGAAAAAATAAACATTAACATAATGTATCAGTACATTTTCAGGTTTTTTCCTCTCTTTACACCAGTGAAAAGTTTAAGATAATGAGTAATATGTACTACCTAGGTAAATTCAGAACTACATATCTGTTGTAACCATTCATTTGACCTTCATTCAACCATTGACAAACCTTCACAGGACTAACAGAACAGCAAGTGCTTAAAGGCTGACCATATCTCTATAGGCATATTCACGTTTATAAATTTTAATTGATTATTTATTTGCTTGTGGATGTGTGATTTATAGACCAAATTTTTCTCAGGCACAGACGTAACCATGGGGTATCTAAGTGCGGGGAGAGAGCCTAGCAGGGCTGTGGATGCTCCCTCTCTTCCTCGCTTACAATTCCCAGTCCTCGGGTTCACAAGGGGATGGTGCTCCAAAATTCTTCCTCTCTATCCCCTTCCCAAGTTCATTTACTCCATATTGCAGCTGTATCTGCTAATTGCAATTGCATTGCCATAAATACCTCACCAAACTTTGTTACACTGGGCATTACAGTGAAAAAACCCAATTAGCAAATGGAGTCAATTAGCAAATTCCCATTGACTTGTCCAAATAGTTACAAGTTACATTGTCCAGCAGCAAAGCCTCAAGTACATTCAAACCACTATGAAAGGTTCTCTCTAATTTGCTTATACATAAAAGCTACAGAAAGAAATCTGTCTGGGAGAGAGTGTGTACTAGGAAGCACACACGGTATTTCCCTCTATCACTAGCCCAGTGTTCAGCCAGTTTCAGCTCAGGTTTCTATGTATTTGGTAACTTTCCATGGAATTCCTCTTCAATAACTTTGTCCAGCTGACCCCGAATCCATGCAATCTTTTGGATTCCATGACACACATAAGGATTTCTACAGCTCATTTTTGGGAGACCCGCCTGCTTTACTTGGTTTGAATTTGGGTCAGGCTAGCTTTATTTGATCTTTCATGGCTATAGCTCTACAAATAAAAATACTACTTTAATACAATTAATGAAGCTATTTGACTCAAATATCCCCTTAAAATGAACTGTACCCCTAATGTATATTATATAAATGAAACACTGCTTTTTTTTTTTTTAAAGCAACCGCTATTCTTCTTTGGCCAAACATGTATGGTCCTCCTCTTGTAACAGATTTTCTTACTAAACTTCACAATTATCTACAGTCAGACATGACCTAGTAATAGAAAATATTAATCTAGAGGAAATATTCATATGTTAACGATAAAAATATTAACATCTTCTTATGCATATGCCACATATTGCAATAGTTTATTACAGTATTTATATTGAATTAATAATATAAAATATTGACTGTTTTGTAGACTAATGTTAGATTTTAAAATTCAACCACACTTAACAGCATTCAAGCCAAAGCAAAAAGCTAACCTCTTATAACATTCACCTTCACAATATAAAGCGACCCCTTCGGCAGAGTTGTGCTTTATCATTTAAGCTTGCAACTTCAAACACTACTCGTTTGACCGCTGCCCAATTTTCGGAAATAGCCTTTAGCAGTTTGTATTGTGTTAATTATTCTACGGGTTTAATTAAAAAGCCATTGGCATTGTTTTATATAATGATATCGTACAGACAACTGAGATCCCAAACTGTAAAGCTTTACTTCTTCCTACTTGATTCATAAGCTTGATGTCTACTTAAATGCACGTCATTATTGACTCTGGTTGGAATAGTGATGAAGACATTTTTATTCAGGGGAAAAAAAAAAATCAAAGTACTTAAGTATGAATTTAGCCTAGGAAAAGCTGCATTATTAGATACTGCATGCGTTAATTTTAATAAATGAATTTATTCTAACTTATTATCAAGATCCAGTAAATCAAGTCTGATATGAAAGAAATTGTCTAACTTGTTCGTTTCACACATACGATTTTCATTACCATTATCTAATATATAAATGTTATATGAAGAGCAGGGAACGAGACCTTTAATGATTACATTTTATGACTTGCTTTACAGTTTCCTGAAATTTGCCCGCAAAGGCAATAAAAATGAGCACGATTTCTACCTATTTTGTACACAGAAACACATAAACACAGAGGCTGACAACTCATTATTTTAACATCATCTGTCGGCTGATGCACCTTGTAAGTTGCTTTAGAATATATCTAAAAAATAGTTTCACCTACTACCCTCACAATCAATAATTATAAATAAAACATCAATAAAAGCACAACGCAGGTGCTAGTCTGGCAGCACATGCAGATTATTCTGACCCAGGGTACCCACACGGGGAGAAACAACTTTTACGTTGGGGTGTAGCTCAGGCAGTGAACAGCCTATGTTTTCAATTTCTGACTTGAAGGACTGTTGTTTATTTAATAAAAAGAATATAAGGAAGCTTCACATTCATACGAACATAGAGAGAACATCAATTCTCAGCCATAATCAACAACAGGAGCATGCACTTACGTAAGTGCCGACTGATACAGTACTCAAGAATCAAGCCCCCACAGCACGATACATTTATTTTGCTCCTACAGCAGACGGGACGAAGTTTAACTTTCCTCCACGTGGGTGGTGTAATTTGGATTTAGATTTGTAAAATTATGTAGAGGAAAGTAAATATATCAACAGACTAGTATCTGGGATCCAAAAGATAGATGGATGCACACAGCTGGCCTCAGGATTCTTCTTTTACAATCTGGACCACAACCTTACTAAATTTCTCTCCCCCAAATCTTTTTATTTCAAGGTGATGATGTTTAGAACAAAATTAATTTCCTCCCTAAGACAGCTTGTGAATTCTGACAGCTAAATGTGCTAGAGAAAAATCTTGATAAAGATTTTTGATATAAAGATTTTGATAAACTCTTACCGATAATGAAGCAACATATTAAAGAGACTTACTCAAGTGTCTTGGGTTTTTTTTCCCAGGGAAACTGTAAGAGAAGGGAAGGAAAGAATCCACCAGTAGAAAGTGATGCTGCTACTGGAAATGGAAGCACCAAGTCCCAGCATCACCGCTCCATAATAGCACCACCTCACCAGTAGCATTTTTAAGAGACAAAGATGTAGGGAAAAGTTGTAGAACCAGAAAACATTTGAGGAAGAATGAAAAGACAAGTAAACAGACTTTGAAATGTATTCGTTTCCTTGTGGAAACAACATGTTCACTGACCTACTGCTGCCACATAAAACATCTGTAAACGCCACCACCAGGTTTACTGGCACGGAGGTCTTACAGCCCAAACAGGACTGTATAGAATATCCCACCATAAATAAAATCATTTTGCACACCTGCAAGGAAAATCAACTTGGAACGAAGGAGTAAGAAGAGGAGAACGAAGCTTACAATGCAAAACACACTGGTTATCAGCGGTGGGGCAAGGAAAAGCAGTCTTCTGTATTGCTTCATGTCTTTGTTTTTAAGAGATGTTTGCGAGATAATAACAGATGAGTTCAGGGCTATTAAATAATGTATAAGACAGAAGTAGCCATGGAAACAATTTGAGGAACTAGGGCAGGAATTTTGACAGAGGTAAAGTCTGATGTGTGAAATTCTTGGGCATGGTAACTGTCTAAAACTGCAAAATCTATATGAATAGCTTTCCTGTTCTGAGCAGAATGGTTCTTTCTCATAAAAGAACACTTTCTTCCAATATAATTTATTATTGTTCTTAGAACGGCATAAGATGCTATTAAGTAGAGTGATTACTGGCTGATTCATGAAAAACACCTCATTTATTTTGATTACTAATTCTCCCTGACACTATTACTGTGAACTTTACATTAACATCTTCAGTAATATCCACAGAGAAGGATGCTGCTATTTCACTGGTTAGTGTCTACACTCAGATCTTATGACTCAACTCTTACCTTTAAGTATTTTCTGGAAATAAATTTCTGATGCTAACTACAAGGGGCTTATTTCCATGAACAGAAGTGAGATTCCTAATCAATGCTTGCTTTGTTTCAGGATGCTACAAATCAAACCAGGGACCCCAACAAGGTTACAGACCTCTTAAGTTACATGGAATTAGCTGTGAAAATATTTTAAAATATTTTTAAGTAGTACTAGACTCATTTTTTACATTTAAAAAATCATACTCCAATTAAGAATACTCTAAGATGTGCTTTATGAGAAATTTTCTGAGCAGACAACTAAGTTAGGAATCATCTTTTTGTGTTTGAAGGGTTTTGAAATGGATAAGCCCCAAATAGATTTATTACGTTCATCCTTTCAATTACTTAATTCCAAAAATATAGATTGATTCATTTTAAATGTATATTGGGTTGGGATTTTTTTTTCTTTTGCAAGTACCCATGAGCATAATAACCTAGGAAAGAAAATTGGGGACATATTTGCATATGCAAAACTATCTATCAGAGAGAACACAGCCTGGTTAACACGACAGGCTGCCGTAATTACCCATGCTAATGTATTTCTGTGTATACTACACTGTACTGTGCAGAACAGCAGAGCTGTTTTCTGAACAGAGGAAGACTTCCAGAAATATCTCACCTTCCTAATAAAACTGCAGTTTAACTTTTCAGGAATAAACTAAAGAATTAGTAATTATTTTAGCTTCTTCACATAGGACATTTTTTTTTTTTCCATTTTCATTCTATTCAAGCTTACAGAGTGAAAAATACAAGTGTATATAATACGAAAAATACTTTTTGCTTCAAGAAAGGAGTAGGTTTAGGTGATCCTATGCAAAATTTTGAAAGGAATTCTGTTCAATGCTACTGTATGAAGAAGCAGTAATCAAGGCTGTTTGGAGATAGGAGGAAGCTTCCCATTCTTAATACTTAACCACTTCTATTTGCTCTTTAAGTCTAATAGGGAGGCCTTAATAAGAAGCAAACTGACATGACCAGTGAAAATTTTTTCCCTGCATTTCCTGAAATATTTTCTGAGGGTTTTTATTTTTGGTTTTTTCCTTCTTTTTAAACAAAACCTCATAGCAGATGAGAGCCATGCACTAGAAGCATAAACATGAAGTTAACTTTTGTTGCACTTGACCATGTCATTCTATTCTGGGATAATGATTTTATCTGTTATCATTCCTTATAAACTTTATTTACTTTTCTGTTATTAGACTGCATTTGTGGACTACTCCTTATCTATCAGGCTCCCTTTGCTATTCTCCTTTCCAGTACACTGTTGTCAGCTGACAACATCTTGTTCTTATTTATACACTAAAATATTTTGATTGCCAAACCTTCTCTTTCAGCACACATGCCTGACTTCCACTGAACACTGAATCAGGATTATGACTGAAATAATGTATGTGAAACTAGTGATGACAGGATTAGAGCATATAGCACAAATCTGTACAACTCCAAAAGTCATGGACTTCAACAGGAAAAAATGAAAACAGAAAATAATTACACAGAAGTGTGGAAAATAAAATATTAAGATTGAAGAACACTTATTCTGCAGATATTACATGTAATTTATTCCATTTTTCAAAACCACCTACACAAAATTTTGTAAGCAAAATATTTGTTTTGCAGGAGAGACAGAAGAATAGATATATTCAAAATCACAAAGAATCCGACAAAATGCCTAACAAATGTATTTCAGGCTTTCTCGGGTAGATTTATCCTTTAATAATCACTGTGATAATCTACACTGAACATGCTGAGTTTTGTTCAACTTATAATGAATTTTCATCAGTATGTCCTGCTGATTAGAGACAATTCTCCACATGTTTTGGCCGATTGCTTATTTAAGATCTTATTTAAAATTCCTTAGAAGTTATGGAACATTTCCAGAGACTGAAAGAGAAATACTTTCAGATACTATCCAACACAAAGCTAGTCTGAACATGCAGTATTACAGTGAGTACCAGTGGATACCAGAAAAAGGCAGTAAACTAGGCTACTGTATAGGCAACATTTCTTTATAGTTCCTGAACCCATAGTGATTATATGTGGACTTTGTTCTAAAAATCCTTTCTTTACCTTGCCAGATAGCAAAATACACTACCTGTATAAAAAATTCATCTGATAAAAAAAATAATCAGATCAAAGAGAGTAATAGCAATGCAGTGAATAAAAGGAAATATATGTGTAATTTCTTGAATATTCTTATCTTGCCACTATACCTGTGATACTAATTGGTACCGAAGAATTCACTGCTACGACTGTACTCCTCCTCTGGACAACTGTTGCCTTCCATTCAAGTAATAAAGTCTGTTTAGCCTGCTTTCCTTTCTTAGTGGAACTGGAACATTTCAAGTATCAGCTTTCCAGTGAGGGACCTTCTCATTTCCCACATTTCCCTTGCAATAGCAGATCCTACTCATTCCATACTTTGCTCAGCAGCCACTTGTTGGCACCATTCCTCTGCTTGAGATCCCTTGGCAGAATCACATACATGAAGTCATACTTTCTACACAATCTCAACTGCAGTTGGTGATGAAAAGATGGCTGAGATGGATAATGAAGACAGCTTTTTAATGGGTCTGAATGACTCACAATTTTTCAACATGAAATCTGTGGATTCTTAAATGATACCAACCTACACGAAAGGAGATTATGAGTTATAATAAAGGAAACGAGAAAAGCAGATGACTATCAAGATGAATGCTGGCATCCAGATGCTGTGTCAAAATCATCTGATGTTTCTAAAGTTTTAAAGCTGCATCAATACAAATCAGATCTATGGAAAGTGCCGCATCATGCATGTGATCTGAAACACTAAACAATTCCTGAAAAAAATGCGTATCAGCTTTTCATCATGTCAGCAAGACGAGTTCATTTTTGCTGAAGTATTTGAGTAGCTCATCAATAAGACAGATAATAGTACCAAGCATTAATTGCAAGTAACTTTTTTAGCAATTTTTCCCCAATCTCTCAGCTGTAAAACAACCCTTCCAAAACAAGCCTAAATTAGAATCATTAACAAGCAGAGAATAAGCTTTTATCCCTGTACGCTTTGCCAATGCGGTGTTTCTCATTTAAATTCTCTGGTCAGACTGATGAGACTTTTTCAATCATGATAGATCAGTTTATTTTCCAAATATATGAGAGTACTTACCAGCTGTAAAGCTGTAGAGCTGTCTTCTGTGCTTTCAACAGTCTCAAAAGAATTAGAAGCCTCCTTTTGCTAGCTTTATATCCATTTGGGGAAGAAGTTTCCCTTAGACATCTTCCACTAATTGCCACAAAGACTTGTACAATAAGTCAAAGGCAAAATAGTAACCTTCTTTTCCAATATAAAACTAATCTAAATCCTCTCTGCCTTTTTCCTGTGGAGACAGGCAAACAGTAAACAGGAGGAGAATCCTGCTTGGCTGCCTCATTTGCAAAACCAGTATAAAAGCAGAGGAAGTTTCCAAAGTAATTGCTGTGATAAAAGGAGTTGTCAAGGCTAAAAGCCAGATGTAGCTTCAGAAGACTGTTTTTAAACTCTGAAGCACTTTGTTCAGTAGGTCAGGACACACAAAGATTGAGACATAAAAAGTGCATGTTTGATTAAACTTAATACAGATAAAAGGCTCCTCTTTAAACTTGGAGAGAAAGTTAGCTTACTGACTGCCTATAAACTTGATAACAGTCCTGAATGTGGGGCTTGAAGAAAACACAGCTAGTGGTCATTTTACATGAAAATACATAAAATGTTTTGCTTTAGCACAATTAAATGCCTGTTACTAGATAGCCATTATCTGTTACTGGATTTTTTTGGGAGAGGTCTTACCAGTTATTAAAAATATTTAGTTCTCTATAACATAGTCTAAATTCAGCAGATTCTGCATTATTTTTTCTGCTTTTTAGGTAACATCCAGCATAAAAGGCTTTGTCTACCTAATCAACAAATTCAAACAAGAACATCCATTATTATTTCTGTCTGAACTCAGACAAAAATCTGTGAATGCAAAAAACTCTCATTGCAATGGTTTAGATTAAAATATAACCCTTCCCTGTCATTATCAAAGTTTCATTTTCATGTCAGAGATTTCCAATCTGTAAATATGATTACCTGTAATCTTATCTAAAAAATATTAGCTATTATTATAAAAGCTTGTTTTCTAAAAGCATCCCATAAAACTAAGTCTCAGAGATCACATCAGCCTGCTACCTGTGTTCCAGAATCCTGTAGCAAGGATGATCAGTGTGATTGAGAGAACAAGCTTTACAACAGTCACACGACTCTTGTGAAACGTGCATTCAATCCTAAAATCACAAAGTTATGATTATGAAACCTTAAAGGAATTTAAGCATTTCTAGATTTGTAGCACATAATTATTCATGCTTTTATATACCAAAAATCAGAGAATTGCTGGTAAAAAATGTTCTGCAGAATACACTACTTCTAGTTCTTGAAGAAAATAATTCAGAACTTCTTGAGATTATGTCATTTGTCATACATTTAAAAGGAATTACGCTAATGGAAAGGAGAATTAAGGGTCTTCCAGTCCAGAGTGAGAACAAAAAAAACCCAAACCAACATGTTTTGAACTAAAAATCAGTCATAATTCCTTGGCATTATAGTGGATGAACTGTTGTAGAAAAGGCATTGTGATGAATACTGTGATTAGGTAATTACTAAGCAAGATAACATGTCAGTTTTACCTGGTGAGATGGCTTCTCCAGTGCTTTAGTTGACGTTCCCTTGAAAATACTCCTACATTCTCCTATATGTAAGTGAATTTTATCTTTTATTCAATGTGTCTAGGTACCATTTGGATTTTGCTTAGAAGGACAATCCTACACTCTTGACTGATTGTTTGCTACATTAACTTAGTTCTTCTAAACTCTCCTAATTTCTTGAGGCCTCCCAGCTGACATGAACTTCACTCTATGTTGGGACTCCTATGTCCTAAATTCTGTGCAACATAAATTTTTTGAAAGAAAGCTACTGCTGCTTAGATGAGTCAATATGAAGCATTAGTCCTTGATTCTATATAATTGTGGTCACTTTTGGTACAGAGATTTCTATTCATTGACTCTGTAGGTCAAACTATAATATGGGAGCCACCTAAATTTCTTACCATGAGATGCCTATTTATTTAAGCTGCAACTTACCTAATCCCTTAAAAATTGTATTTTAAAAATATTTAAGCACATTCTGACAATTGATACAATTTAAGAAAGTTTTGTGTCTGTTACCTTTAAAGATGATTTAGTCCGAGGTTCTGTTTTCTGTCTGGTAAGCTTGTTTTGAATAAGCAATGACTGATCTGTACGAGCATCATAATTTCCATGTTCTGAATCATCTGTGTATGTGTCTTTGTCCTTTCCTACGTCTGAAAGAAAAACAGAAGAAAACAATGGGCTCATTTTAGGTTGTAGTGGAGAGGAACTAACAGTATTATTACAGACACAGTTGACTATTCCTTTTAAGTATCCACTTTTCAGTAACTTATATTCTATCCTTTCCTGGAAAAGTTTTTTACTTGAAATGTTATCATGTTTGTCTTAAACTAGAAGTGACTTCTATTTTTAGTAGAAGGCCTACAGAAACTTTTTTCCATTACCATTCAAATCAAAAAAGCCCACAACATTCTTCACAGAAGTTTAAAAAACCCACAAGTGATATGAAGCAAATATTCAAATGCTTTTGTGCTTGACTCACAATTGTTGAGATTCAAAATGTGTTATTAAAAAGGCAGGTGCATCCTGGAGACCGCAGAAACTTCTCATGTTTTAAATTTAAACATGCAGTCCAAATGCCCAATTCCTCTACACACATGCTGCTCATCATTAGATATAGTATTTGAAAAGTTGCATATTAAGGTATTGCAGTGATCACTTCAGAACACATTTTAAGAGGCGTACCTGATGGTGGTAGAAGAAAGTTGACACCATGAAGAAAGTGTTTTCATTTTCATTGGATTTGTTTTTAATTGACCAACAGAAGTTTTTTATAAGAAGTTAGTTGAGTATCCTAAGATAGCTGCAGGTGACTGAGGGCCTTCCTCAAAGATTACTAAGATCCACTCTCAGATTAAATTTCCTCCTGCACCATCACTTGCAGGCAGGTTAGAAGGACTGAAGTCTCTGAGTTGCTCTACATCCACTATCAGAAGTGAGACTTTTTTCCAGACATCTAATTTCCTTGCATAGTCTCCAATAAAATAAGCATGACGATACTTACTATATATACCCAGCAGGAATAAAATGAGGGGTAATGCCTGTACAATGTTGGACCATGTAAGTTTTAATGAATGCTGGAAAACGGTTAGTCTTGAAAAAAAGTCTTTCAAAGATGAAAAAGACAAAATAATTATTCCCACACAATTATATCTTGGAGAAATTGGAAATAGAAACATATTCAGACAAAAAAGTTACCCACAAATCCTGAGCCAAGTTCTCATCTCAGCTTTCACATCAACATGGGAAAAGTCAGGGGAACTGGGAACAGCATTTAGCCCAGTAACTCTAAACCCTAAATAGAAACCAAGAAACAAGTCATGGTTGCTGTGGGAACCACTATCTTGAATTTCCTGAATTTTATATTCATAAAAGCTCATCTGCAACAACAAAGTATTTTTCATTTAGTTGCTCAGTTAAATTCTCCATGGTAAGTACCACAGAAAAAAAAATAACCACAATTATCTCATGTAGCCTAGACAATTCTGAGATGGAATATTAAACTGGAACTTTCACTTTTTTGCAA
Organism: Butorides virescens; assembly: GCA_017310255.1. NCBI lineage: Eukaryota > Metazoa > Chordata > Aves > Pelecaniformes > Ardeidae > Butorides > Butorides virescens. The sequence continues at coordinate 88,250 of JADKXX010000777.1, read as the reverse complement.
TTTAGCTGCTTACATAATGATTACACAAAAAGAGCCCTCAGTAATTTCTGATACTTATATTAACCTCAGTAAATCTGTGAAAGGATTTCTTAATATATGAAATAGCTCATTTTAATTGTCAGAGCACCACTCAGAGACTTTATTTATTTTAAACCATGTTTTAACCTAATAGACAGGTTACTCTGTAATATAGTGAATGTAGCAAAAAGACTGTAAAGAAGGTTTCAAGTAGTAGGTATACAAAGTAGGAAACAGAACACAAGCAACTGCACAACTCACACACAGATGTGATGAGCTCTGAGCTTTACTAAAGATCAAGGTCTTGTAATAGAAACCAGTAAAATGAAGAGACAGGCCTATGAAACCTAAACTTTTGCATCTAGATAGGCCATTTAAGCTGAAAGAAAGACTCTACTTACATTAAAAAGCCTATTTTTATGAGGAAAGTTTTAGAGGATTAGACATTATGAGTAAACCTAATACTCAAAAACCCCGTTTGCAGAAGTACATAATATTTTATTTAAACATTTTGAAGTTATGAAATGAGTTTTCCCTTAGTGCTCAACATGCTTTTACCTGCTAACCACTTTTATGTCTTCAAGGACACAGCTTTTAAATTGTAGTATGTATTTTCTGTAAATAAAAAGATTACCTTCCATTTAGATACCTGCTCTCTTGTCTGAAACATAGTCAAAAAGCTTTTAGCAACAAAAATCCCCATAAAAATAAAGAAATTTAGAATTTAAAAGGTACATTTCTTATATAAAATTTAACAATACTTGCTATTGTACCTTTCATCAGTTGATGACTTATTTTATGCACCTAAAGCACTGTCCTACAAAGTAGTGGTAGCAATACAAAAAAAGAAGAGGAATGAAGATTAAAACATCACATTTAACCATTGTAGGTGAGTAAGCATGTTACACCTGTCTGAAAAAATGCCAGACTGAGAGACATAGCATCCAATCCATATTTTAAAAGTATATTCAAATTGTATATTTTTCTTACCATTCATGTAGTTTTAGACATTAATGTCAACAAAACACCTGGAGTATGCTTTGCACGTACTTTGAATAGACTTTTTACCTCATCTGCAGCACATATTGAAGGAAATATTTTATATAAATAATTATACTCCAAGAAAAATTTCAATGGATTCATCATATTTCTATACCAGAACAGGTTAGAACAAACACAATGTGTGTGTGTGTTATGGGAGGCTCATTTTGTTTCTTAAGTTGAACTTTTTGTAAATTTCTTTTGACTAATTTTCAAATTTTTAAAGAATAGAGAATGAAATATATTGGGTTTAGAAAAAGATCTTGAGAGAAGATGGCAGAAATGAAGCTTTGCCACTAATAGCATTGACTATGTTTTTGTATTCTTCTATGACCAGATGCTTTTTCTGTAATAAGCTACCCACCACTTTTATTAAAAGAAAGTCCCCTGTAATTTTCCCACCCACCAAGCCCAAACTGCATTCCCTTAAAGATAAACTTACATGACCTAAATTAACTTGAGCTTGATCAACTTGAGCTTGATTAACTTGAGCTAGTGTCATCAGTGCGTAGTACAATACACAGTGATTTAACTCCTTAAGTCTTTCTTCAGTAACTACTGTTTCTAAACTTCCATGACATTTTTATATAATGTTTGTCTATAAAGTAACACTATTTTCTGCCATCCTTTCCTCCACAATCGCCATTATTTGGGTTTGCATTTTAACTGCCATTTGGCCACAAGCCAAACCAAGATAGCATCCCTGAATGGCATGGCTGGAGTTTTACTGCCCAAGGATGCTTTTAATGTAACATACCTCAAAAGCAATGATATGGACTAACAATCTTTGTTTGACTTGTATTATAAGTATCCATCTTCAAATTCTAACATGGAGTCTTTATTTGGCTACAACGCTACAAAACATCATGAGAAAAGCTTGGCTGCCTCAAGCTCTTTCCCTCTGCACTGTGCGAATGCTACTGTTTACTTCACTTCTTATTTCCCATCGTGCCTTCCCTGGCCTACAACAACTCATTTGGTTATTACTGTTGAGAACAACTGCCAGCTCTCCCTGCTCTTGTCGTTCTTGGATGGGGTCTGACGCCAACCACCACAACCAGCCTGCTTGACTTAGGGAGGGGAGGGGAGGGTGTAGGTAAAAAGCCACAGGAGATTAAAAAAAAACCAAATCCAGTTAATACTGCTCCAGGAACTCAGGTTTTTACACCAATTCACAGAAAGAAGGCTCCTTAACAAGCCTCAGATCACAGTTCGCCTCCCCAAGCGTACGTTCTCTTCTCTGCTGTTAATAAGTGCTGTCCCACTTGTGCTTTACTGGGCACATCTGAAAGACATGAGCCAGGAGTCCCGTAACTAAATGCCAGGGGACTTGCAAGTGCTGGTGATTTTTTTTAATTAAACATGGGTTTGGCTTTTTTTTAATTATTATTTTTTCCTCTTTTCACAGCTAAAAAAGATCGATCCGGTTCTCAGCTGTATAGGTCTAAAAAACTGCTCTACACTGGCCAATGATCCATGTTTATATGTTGAAGAGTATCAGCTGAGCAGAGGCAGTATTTAGCTTTCAGTTAATCTACACTGCAAGTCTTAAATCAGTAAGGTGCTAGAGTGAATAGTAAAATGTTAGTCAATGTAAAAACACAGCAAAGTTAGCAAAGAGTGTAAGAATTGTTTATGAAACTTTTTTTCCATTTCTCCTTACTGCAGGATCAAATAAAAACCAAAAACAAACCATAAAATAATTTCTGCCCTGCTGGGGAGACTCTTGGCTAAAAGCAGCTCTCCTACATTAATATTAAAGTAAATAGCATACCTTGAGTTATCTGAAAAACTTTGAAACTCTGCAAAACCATAAGAGATGTAAAGAAAAGAGAAAAAAGGAGGGGGAAAAAAGCACGATCGTTGTAAAAAAGAAAAATGACTCCTACAGTGGGAAGACCGCAGATGGAAGGATGGGACTGGTGTATGCTCACGCCCATGTCCTCACAGTGACAAGGACACCTAAAGGACATCTGCCTTCATTCTTAAGCCCTCTCTCTTTTTTTTTTTTTTTTGGTTTTTTTTTTTTGGTTTTGAGCTCCTGGTAGGATTAATTTTTTTTTCCAGGGCTGTAAGGTAAAATATTATTGCTAATGCAAACAGAATGTGCCATGACCCTTTACATGACCTCTTTATATGAGTTTTCAGAGTACCTAGGAGAAAGATTTAAATATTAAACCTACAAAATCTTATATTTAAGAGACTACGTGCTTGAGAACTGAGTTAACAATTATACAAAGTAACTATAATGCATTTTTAAGCAATTAGTATAGCCAATAACAATATCTTGCTGATGTATTTCACTTATTCAATTATGTTAATTAAACCTCATGGGGCAGTTGAGAGCTTTTTGAACTGCTGTCACAAAAAGTTTTATTTAAAAAAATCATTAAAGTTATATATACAATTTGCAAGCCCCAAGTGACCTGCTACAGAAAGGAAAATTAATACTCTATTAAGACTTCAAGTCAGGAAAAGGAAGATTTCTGTATTAATCTGTTTAGCTTTCCCTAACACTGCAAAAATAAAAAAAAAAGGCTGAATTTTAAATAAAGATGAGGATATTAAATCAGAGAAAAGGGTGACAGCTTGTAATTCTGGAGGCAGAGACCAAATCATATTTCAATGAAGTCAATGGTAATTTCACTATTCAATTCAGTAAGTCAAGGACTTCTCTTTAATCAGGTACATACTTAAATTTAATTAGATATATACCTATAATTGTTAGCATACCTGAGCATATAACTAATGTGTTCTGTCAGCTTGGATCCACACTCAAATATAAAGTGATTTAAAAAAAGATTCAAGCATTAATCAAGCGGATAACAGATCTCTTCATCCTAGTAGTTGCTTTGTTTTGCTATCTTGTAATACAGAGCCATGATTGAGTAACTTCAGTCTTCATTCATCACAAAAACCTATCTACACTTCCTGACATATAGTTTTGCTGTGCTTGATGCATGACAGTAAGATCTGCTCTAAGGGTACTTATAGGATAAAATGTTGGAGAGACTTTCATTTCTGCGAGTCTTTTACCTAACAACGCAAAAGCATTTAGTTTAGAAATTGATTTCTAGGTCCACACTTTTCATCTTCATTTTTGGCCGCCTTAACTGCGTGACTACCTTTCTTTCTGTCTTGTTTTTCTGAAGGGCCAAGAGTGCATTTCAATTTTATGACCGTTACAGGATAAAAAGCATTTGTCCCTATTTCTCTGTAACATGCAATCCACTAATATATTTTAGATAACCGTAATGTAGGATAGCAAATGTTTTCCAACTGAAATGTGGCATAGTTATGGAAAGGAAAACGAGTATAAAAATTATTCCTATTGTTTCACAAACGATGACATGATGACTCTTGACTCGATCCTTTGAGCCTTTACACATTTAGGGATAGGCCTTGTAAAGCTTTAGTAAGAATGAGATTATTGGTCAAGAAATTAATCCCCCTTTGTCCTAATTTTAGTCCTAGAAACAACAAATAACCTGGAGAAGGACATCACTAGACACCTGGCTAAGTGGCATTGTGATGGATTTAGGTCGTCTTATTTTATTCTGCTGTGCACCTGTAATACTATATCATATATACAACATAGAAGGTTTTTCAGCTACCCGTGTACGTGTATTTATATACCAAAACCACCATCACAGACAAGCACAGGCTTTCCTGAATGTACAATTTTTCATGAGCTTTCAGACAGTGGTAACCATTACATAGAATATTTCTCAAGTTTAAACAGGAAGTCAGGCAGGTTTTCTTGCTGGTTGGAGGAGTTAGGATGGTCTACAGAATTGGTACAGGCACAATAAATGCCTAAAGCACTTTGGTATTTTGAACCTCAATATTAATCTTTCCAAAGACTAATCCTCATTACATTTCAGTGAGCACTATGCTCCTAACGGATCACGCAGCTTTTTCACCCGTGCTGCCAGCTCTCCAGGCATGAACCAGCTCTAATACAGGAGCTGGGCAATTCCCTCATGCATCAGGTATAGGAAAAACTGTCCGAACGCAGCTTTTCAGCTGTCTCACAACACAGCCAGAATAGATGTGACAGCCCTTACCTACGCAGGCATTGCCTAAGGGCTACAAGCTTCTGAAAAAGTTATTCTAAAAAAATCACAATGGAAACATCATGTTTCTGTTGAAGCAGAAGTTGAACCCGGTTTTCCTGCGTCATATCCTCTGTGATCTTTCAGTTCTTCCTTTCACGTCAATGTTGTATGTACTACAACAGGTTATTCTGTCCATTTTGGTTTATCTTAACACCACCTAATCAAAATTCACTTACAAGCACTTCTGTAATCAAGCACTGAAAAAAGGTTTTACCATGCAGTTATTACAATACTCTGTTGGATTGTTAACTTTAGTTCAGGTCTTCATTTCTCAGTTCACTACATTGCAGCGTGGCACATAAATAAGAGAGCTTCTTATATATAAGTTTTAGAGTAATTGGATTCAGGATGCATTCAGAATACGAGGTAACAGTTACAGCAAAATTATGAACTACATCTTTCACAATCAAGTTCCTATCTAGGAAAGATTTCATGTCGTGCTAAGGAAGATGAGTTACTACGCATAAATCCCTCATAATTAATCTAATTCAGAAAAAAAATAGACTTGAAAAAAAGAATAAATTAGTGTTGTTTTATTTGCTAATGAGTGTTGGGTTTACTTGCCAAATAACAAAATTAGATACTCATTCTATCTAAATCCCAAATGCCAATTTCTATTGATTATATTATCCATTACTCATTTTTTACGTCTTATTTGAAATGAAATATTTCAGCCTAACAGTGGAGGGCAGATCCTCTGTGGCCATCTACCATTTCTGATGCTAGGAACTGCAGAAAGCTACTTATATGCTTATTCGTGTTAGAATGAGCAAATTGGATTTTTAAATTAACAAGCAGACTATCAGATTCACAACTCTTTCCCCTAGTCTAATTGGATTTCTGATATGGCCTAACTCCTGAAAATCTTGACGCCTTAGCTACGTATGTGATAAACTGGATTTTTAAGGGCATTAATCTGTAGTATAATAGGAAATCCCTCTTGTAAATCTGGCTCACAGTGTTTGAAAGTGAACATAAAAAAAAAAAGTCAAACCTGGCAAAACTAATGGTAGTATTTTCAACAATGGTAAGGGACTTAGCAAATGGAAAACCAAGTCACCTATCAGTACAAATACTGTGACTGTCCTTCTTCTTCTTTTGCTAAACACAAAGGATGGTTTGAGAAAAGATCAGTGGAATATTATTTATGAGTTTTGTGAGCCTTTGCACCTTACACAGTTCTTTCTCACCTGTACCAAGCATTAGAAGAGAGAGTTTCTCTCAGTTATGGCAAGAAAAAAACTTAAGTTATTCGCGAAATAAAGTAAAACAAATTCTCCTGCAAATCCTGTCAATTCCCTTCAGCTGAACTCAAGAATACTTCATTTTCAGTTCAACAATAAAGAACTGCTAAATTCTGTCAAACTCAGTCGACTGATTTCTAAAGCACACTCAAAACTCCAAGAAGGTATGTAGTAACCACGTCCTATGATTTTTAACAGAGATTACTGAAGAGGATTTTTCAACTGTTCATAGAGATAAAATTCTAGTGCAAATAACCTTCATCAAAACTGTTTGCATTCAGATTTCTTTTAGAAAAGATGGCCAGCCAAATCTGTGATTGTTCAAAGATAAGGTTCACTCCCTTGATGCATATGATGGCCTTTAAGGAAAAAAAAAAAAAGCGTTATTTTAAAAATTTACCAATTACTGTTTCTTTACACACGCATGTGCACACAGACATACCCCCACACCAGTGGAGCAGCTCCCGGCTTAACATTAGATAACCCTGATGTGGCTGCAATTCTGTTATGTTTCTAGAACTTAAAAAAAAAAAGTTCTACACAAAAACGATTTTTTATTAATGTGACTTCCTGTATGTAGTTACTATGTAGCTACTAAGAACTAACTATTCCCCACTTAATTTTTTCCAGCTCCAACTAAAGCCACAAGCTATTATTGGTAGCTGTAGTAAAGCCAGAAATTCAGTAACTGGAGTTAAAGCTATGTCATTTAAATCCAGCTGGCACAATCAAAGTAATTACTGAGCATGTCTTTTGGAAGAAAAACACGGCACAGTAAAACAGAACAGAATATAAATAAACACTACTTCTTTAAGCCAGTATCCACAGACAGAAGACTTTTGGGGAAAAAAAAAAAAAGTATAATGTTGAATTCCCTTTGAGAGAATGAGTATCAAATGTCTGACTATCACTGGTGTGACTTTCAAACGGTTGGACTCGATGATCTTAAAGGTCTTTTCCAACCAAGGTGATTCTATGATTCTATGAAATGTATTAAAAAATTAATGGCACTAGAATTACATTGTTACAGCAATGAGTTCAGACTTTTAACGTGCAGGTTCTTGTATAACACAAGTTTACGTGTATCTGCAAATAGAATACAAGTATTTTCATCTCTTCCTGTATTTACCTCTTATAAGACCCTAACACTCAATTCTAAAAAAGTCCTGTATCACAGGAGTACTGTTCTTGTTACCTAAAATACCACACCGAGACTTAGCCTGACTATCTCCGTAATCTCACATAAGTATCTCTCCTCTGTCTGGCACCTAGGCAGCAAATACTTCTACAGCCTCTATACAAGCTGCTCTGAAGTCTTCCCATTTCATACTAGAAGAAAAACTTCAGACATCTTTCAGGAAAAATTTTGATATTACCTCAAGATAGCCTGTAACTTCATGTTATGAAGTTGGTCCTCCCTGTACAATTCAGTAACTGGAACCTGAGTCTTCCACTTCCCTGACACGCAGCTTCAGCAGCCGGTTGCTGGTTCCTTGCGGTGGCCTCCCCCATGGCGAGAAATCCTCCCCTCTTCTAACCTTGTGTAAATATTTCTGAAGAAGTCTTGGCAATTTGGAATGTTCTCATCAAAAAGCTCATTCAGAGAATTCCCCCATGTGTGTGGTTAGAGGATTTAACTAGCTACTTGCAGCTAAATGAGTTGACAAAAATGAATGTCTTTTTGTCGAGAATAAATTCCCTGTAATTAGTTTTTCACTAACTACATTATATTGATTAGCAGGCACATTGGTCTCTTGGAGTAGTTCTTAGGTAAAAAGTCATTTTCTGAACTGTCAAAAAGCAGGAATCTTGCATTCTTCTGATGAGTAAAAATCTCAAAAGAAGCTGCAGAGGGGCTGGAGGGATTAATGTTCTTGAGTGAACTGGGAACTCTGATCTTAGCTTTATCCTTTGTGAACTCAAGTCACAACAAGTACCAAAGGCCACTTAAACCAGAACTTTATACTCTTCTATAATGCAAACATAGGAAAAGAAAACGCTTTTTCAAGGAAGCAGAAGTGATAACATGATTTTACTCAGGACTGAACATCAAAATCTATAACCACGCTTCAAGAAATGTAAGGCCTAACACTTTACTTCATGTCCAGATCAAAGCAATAGGTGATTTCCACCTACATAAGATCCGAAAGCCCTGACCATAACCTCACTGGGTGAGAATTGCCACAAAGCTTTGGCTAAGCCTGAGCATTCCAGCTTGTCTGAAACCTCATAGTTCATGCTATATGTTACAGAAGCTTGACGCCTATTACTTGAATTTACCGATTCCTCAAACTAAAACCACTACTTACCACCTAAAACGGACAGGGAAAAAAAGAACATAAATCCATAACGTCTTTGATCCCGTTTGTCTGTGTTAGCACTAACAAGGGTGTAATACATTATCTTCTTACTTTATAAATGCATCAACATCACTAACTGAACAAGTCCAAGATTTATGGCCTCACTTATAGTCAACTGAAATTAAAGAGAACCTTTCCACTGAAGCCTTTTATCTGATGCCTGTTAATCCCCTTCTCACAAGAAGATTGTCTATGGACACAATTCTGTAAGTGGAGAAAGCCATTTGCCCTATTTTATGTACAGTTCCATGATGCTGCCTAATTAAAAATTCACCATATTCACTTAATTCAGCATTCTTTCATGTTCTCAGGAGAGCAGTTTGAAAAGGTTCACTAAGAAGATGATACCCATTAATCAGCCTATTTTGCAAACTCCATCAAAGTGCCAGAGTACTGACTAAAGCCTGCAGCAGTGCTGCATTGTTTTCACCTATTTGGTTATCAAAGTTCAAGCAGCAATATTCCTTTCAGTCCCGCCCCCTTCCCACCTCCCCACCCCATCCTTCAGGATAAAATAAAAAATTTTAGTCTTGGAGACAAATTCTTACCCACGTAAATACAGTCCTCAAGTGCAAACAAACTGTATTTTGAGGGCCTACAGAAAGGCCATTTTTTAAAATGCACCTTTAACTGTCCCTGATTTCTCTTTGTGAAGCTAACTGATAATGCCGATTTTCTTCTAAGGCAATTCTTACTACTGATTTCTGGGATTTATTTATAAATACTGTTTCCTTTCTTGCATGTAGCTGAATGCCCTAACCAATTAACACTTCTGTAAATACAGAATAACTTCACGAACTTGAGTGATGTAATTTGGGATTGACTCAATTAACACAGGCAAATTAATGAATCAAGTTAGCAAAGGACTACCATTTAAGTATTTTTTCTGTCTTGTCAAAGAGCATCGCTGTAGTCAGAAGAGAAACATCCACACCAAAGCTTAATACAATTTTGAGCTGATGAGGCTCGATCTACTTTTCCCTGAGGCCTCCATGTTTCTTTTCAGGTTAAAACTAGGTGATATGAATGAAAGGCAGCGCATCGCTTACTATGAGAAAGAATTACCACTGCCATACATAAATACACAAGAGCATCAGCACTTCTATGTGTAAGCAATTAGCAAAAAATAGAACAGGATATAAAAAAAACCTGCAGCAAATTATAACAGTGACATTTTCTAGTACCCATGCTTGCCTACCCAACGAAACCAATTACACTAAGAGAGTGCAATAGTTTCAACTGGAACCTTACTGAGACAAATCATTCTCCTACACAATCTTCATGCCAAATTTTTGGTCTGTGTCATGATTTTGGAACATTTTTATTTTGTTTTGGAGGAAGTATCAATTTCACTCACATTTCCAGTAGCTACCTCTTTAGGAGACCTTGAAGAGCCTCTTACCTATCATATATTTGGGGCATCAAGAAAAATCAATGCTAAAACATGTGAGAGGTGAGCAGAAATAGCTTTCTGAAAGCAGATCTCTCTCCTTCAGCATAAGGATACAATTTCTAGTTTGATGCTACATTGACTGTGAGCAAAAAGATCTTTCACAGTCATTGTGCAAGGAGCAGCGCTATATGTGTGAATTTCAGATGGGTAATACATGGCCAGGGAATTTCAAAATTAATTAATTTTGGAACTTACAAATTACTGCACATGTGTGTATACACAGACTCATTTTGCTGTTGCAAGGATGGGAGTATTCTAAGAATAACTCCTTTCCTACTTTCTTTGACGTAATTTAAGCATCAAAATGGCATTAATGCAGGTACAAACACGCCCCAATTATAACTATTTTTCTGCATTACATTTTTTCCCCACAGATTGGAACACTTTTTATATATGAATATCTACACCAAATACACATGAATGTCTAAAGCAAAACCAACAACACAACAACTGCAACTGTGACAATACTGAATAACAACTATACAGGAATAATAATAACTGAACAATAATAACTATTTCAAAGGAATTTTGAATACACACTTCCAAGTGATTGCATTATGAAGGACTGTTATGAGAAAAGGTACATTCATATTCATACACTGAATGTATGAATAAAATACTTCTCTGTCTTTAGTCCCTATTTACTGTTAGTCTAAACAGTGAGAATATCAGGAAATTTATGGCAGCACATATTTCTTTAGCTGCATTTAGACTCCTCTTTCAAAAAAACCTGGCAGTTCAGCCTAAGCATGGCCTTTCCACACTTAAATACTGCAAGTGCAATTGAGAAACCATTAATTTATTATTATTTCAGTTCAGACACAAACTTACCTAAAAATGGATCACTGTATTCTGTATTAGACAGCTTAAGCAAGTTGTTTTCCAAAGTCTCCATCACTTTAGCTGAAATAAATGCAATATTCATATCAGCATTCACATGTATTTTGTAAGTAAAAGATATGCTTTTTAAAGCTGTCAGTGACTCAAATGAAAAACTTCAGGCTGAAATTTTGAAGAGCATTTTCAACTGGTGGAAAAAATAACAAGATCGCTTTAACAAGGACATTCACTCTATCCCTGAGAGGCATTTAACTTGGTGAAATAACTTAATAGAGTAATCATTAGTGCCTATCAACATTAAGGAAGGACTTATCAAAACTTTATAGCAGAAACCAGCTGTGTTAATTTGTTCTATAAAGGTTCGCACACAGTTGGCAATAGTCTATGGCAACAGTCAGCAACAGGTAACACATGGTGGCTGGGATCTCCAACTAGACTAGTCTCTCTGTTAAGGCATGTTTAAGTAGTTCTTTTTTCCTCCCTCCTAGGACAGACTACAGAAATCTTCATGCTCTTCCCGAGGATATATGAACTGTCTTGTTTTCAGTGAGAAGGAAATAATCTTGTAGTTCAGAAAAATAAAACAAAAATTAGTTTAAGCTTCACCTCAAACATCATATAAATTCACTCAAGAACTCAATACCATGGTTCTTCTAGCTGTTTCGTGCAAAACACATCTCTCCAACAAACCACAGGTATCTAAACAAACCAACACTTATCAGATGCCCCCATAATTCAATGAAAGATGTTCAAAAATTTTATCTAGGATACCACAGGACTTAAAAAGATGTTCCCACAGATCCTTTCCATTCCTAGTGCTGGAACAAGCTCCTGAAAGAGGAAAACCTCCTACCTCGTTCTGACACTACATCCACTGTAGCTGTAGATGTCCCTGCACTTAGAGGCTGAGGCCGGGGCTGTGGCTGCACATGATTTGGCTGCAGAAACGATGAATGCTTGCTCAGACTCTGAGGATGTGTTTGGCTCTGGGCTAGGCATGGCATAGATCTTCTAGAGGGTTTTAATGGATGCTCTTTCACTGTCTCACTCTTGCTTGTATTCATACCTGAAAAAGCCGAAAGAAAAAGAACATAAGCTCTGCCATATTAGGCAATGACACAGTCAGACAGCTAATTATGAAGACTCAGGGTGATTCATCCACTTCATAAGCAACTCTCCAACTAAACAAAAATGTTTAAAATATTTAAAGTTCAAAGAAGAATACAGAGTTGGGAAACAAACCCAGGAATTCTTCACCGGCCCTTCCATCAACATCCCACAATTCAAATTTGCAATATTCTAAACCTGATGATTCTGTGGTACATATGTCATCCAGTCATTTGGAAGCAAATGACAGCACCTAGTATCATCCACATGATGATTGCTAAACAAACTTTTAACTCAGTGGTAGAAATGAATAAAACCTCAAACAAGCAAACAAAAAAAATCGAATACAAACAAAAGATGTTCACAAGCTTCCTGAAGGATCCACAAACACCTTCTCCTTTGAAATGCAGCTGCTTGCGAGTTCTGATGCATCTACTGGCTGTTTCTAGTTTTTCTCCTGGGACACGTGCCAGTCTTGGGTTTTCATATGTGTTGCCTGGCTTTAGGTTCAGGTGCCTACATACAGACAGATGCACCAGTCAACTGTGTGGTATCAGTGAAAACATCTGAAGAATCAGATTGTTAATGTAAGTGAAAAATGTGATTTGGCGATCCCTGTTTTCAGTGTGTCATTTTAGAAGTGATGCAAAACTCATTCCCTGTTCTGAGTTTCTCCCATCTTAACACTACCACTGCACGTTTCAAAATGTATCTCACAATTTTTTTGTAATTAGCATGGTCTCTATTGTATGTCCTTGTTAGTGACAGAACAAAGTTGATGTAATAATGGCTTATATTGCCTGTCCACAAACAAAAGATTGGCTACGTTTCCTAAACTTACACTTACAGTATCAGGCATTAAGAACATTATCTGTCATTTGAACATATGGAACTTATTTTTAACTCTCCGAATCCTGAAACAAAGGTTCCCTTTTTGTTAACTCCGATCCTCATTAACAAATTGTAATAATAATTTCTAAAATGTCTACTATTTCTAAAAATTCACAGGGAAACACTAATAATCCAAGTGCATTTGTCTAGGAAAGTACAACTGATGATGTAATAGTGACAAGAAACAAAGAGAACTGTTTTTCTGCCTCTACTACTTGAAAGGCTCTTGGCCCGGGCGCAACTCCAGAGCCCACTCCTGCCCAGTCTGCAGTGTGCAGTCCCCAGCCATGGTCCCAGTACAGAATTGTTCGTCAACGCACACCAAATAAAGCATTATCATCAACTTTGTTGACATCATCACTCTTGTAATTTAGATTTACAAAGTGCTACAATATGCCATGAGAACACTATTCTTTCCTTTTTACACCCAGCCCTAACTATGAAAGTGTTCTCATTGATATTAATTACACTAAGCTACAAAAATGTAGGCCTGAAACAAAGTAATGACACACTGAGTATTCCCAATGTTCCCACATGGGCCTTCTAATGCAAAAACATAAGGCCATCAGGTACACAGGTCTTCAGTCCCCAATTCCAATTCACAAATATTGATGTATCTAAGCTTGACCATAAAGAAATTCACATTTTAATAAGATTACAATGAATATCAAAAATCAGATTTTTTGGGAAAAAAAAAAAAAAAAGATGGTTTTATTCCTCTTTTTAGCTGTTGCTGACTTTCAGGTGCTGATAACTGTTTCTTATTAACACACAGTATGACTGCTCTATTAATATATTGAAAAGGAACCAAACCCCACATAACTGTCTGTATGAAACTTTTTTTCACTGAAATTAAAAATTGTGACAGTGAAATATTACTTAGTAGTTATAATACTGATCCTATTTTATGTCATTCTTGCTAAAACTTAGTATGAGATTTTTAAACAATTAAATCAGCTGATGTTGCGCTACACTGGTTAACAATAATTCAGGGGTTTCAAAGTAGTACGTACTATTTCAGCACATTTTGTTTGACTGTATGACTGGCTGTCTGTTCTCAGCATGACAATTACTTACAATCAAAAAATACCCAACTACCCTTTCAAGATGATAATTTTTTCAGTAATCATCCCATTTAACTCCCATTTTCTATTTCTTCCCAAAATCTCGGGAATTTGTCAGACAACCAAAATTTGAACCGGCAATGTTTGCAAGAACAGGGCCATATACAGCTATTGTTATCCATAAACTTGCTCATTATTCCTAGTAATTACAATTACATATATTTCTAAATGTTCAGGTATGACAGATAATAAACAAGTATTTAACAACAACTGTAGAATGACAATATGAATTTATGACTGTAACTCTGCAATGCCTCATACTGTATTCTGGTATTTGGCACAAAGGATGGCTTATAGGCACTATGAAAACTTAAAATAAATCTATTCCTGAAAGACTCATCTTGTAAGCTATAAGGTGTGAATTTAGTTAAAAAAAAACCAACCAAAACCCAAAAAAACCCCACCTAGAATACAGATGCTAAAGGTATTCCATTCTGTAAAATATTTACACTTTCTTTTCAAAGCTACAAAATTAATTTCCTCTTCGCCATTATGGAATTATATTAATGCTCTTAATCCTTTTACCTATTGGGTAACCTTTATGAAAAAACATAGTAGAAGCACATGGTGGCAAACCCCCCCCACATTTCAAAGTTAGTTAGAACCAAATAGCTGGAACAATGATTTGGGAAAAGCCCAACTTTTATAGCTGTTTCTGAGATACAAGGAAATTAAGTAGTTTTCTTAAGTTTGCATGGAAGAGAAACTCATTATTATACACCTTCGGACTCAACCCAGGGCCCTGATACATACTATGCTTGTAAAAATTGAGTAATTCAACACTGAGTAATTCAACACTGAGCAAAATCCAAGTCCATTAAAGAGCTAATTTACTGTATTCAGCTCCGTGATGGACAGAGGTTGTTTCTCCTACTTTTGCTTACAGTCACAGTGTAGCCCAGGAACAGGCAGGCCAAGCAGAAGGAACAGGCTGGAACGTGGAGGCATCCCAGGAGCCAGGTAACTAAGGGAGGGGCAGGAGAGCCACATCCCATCAGGGGACACGCAGTTAGTGCCGGCTAGGAACCGCGGTGTAAAGCAGGGAGCAAGCAGCCAGGCCGCAGGGAGAACAGAAGGAACTGGTGAAGGCCAAGAGGCAGCTGCGCAAGTCGGGGTCTTTGCTGCTGGGCAATTGATTGTTGCAACTTAATAATAAAATTAAATATATATATACGTGTGTGTACATATTTGCTAAGGTCTCATACCGCCCTCACTAATTCAGTAGCTGGTTTCATGATTCATAGGAATTCTTAATTTTTCATTTGTTTACAAAATCAGAGCCACATTTTCAAAGACAAACGCACTGTATCTTGGGGCGGTTGACCCTGGCCACCAGCTAAGCACCATGCAGCTGCTTGCTGACACACCCCCCGCCCAGAGGGATGGGGAGAAAGAATGGGAAGAACAAGAGTGAGAAAACTCATTGGCTGAGGTAAAGATAGTTTAATAAGTGAAGAAAAGAAAAAGGAAAAACCAAAACAAACCAATGATGCCATGGCAATCACTCGTTCCCTCCCACAAGCAGACAGATGGCCAGCCAGTCTCTGAGCAATGACTACCTCCCCACCCCTCAGAATTTGTTGCTATTGATGCTCTACGGCAGGGGATATCCCTCTGGTCGCGGGGGCAGCTGTCCCAGCTGGGTTTCCCACCCCAGCCTCTTGCCCACCCTCAGCATGCTCATGGCGGGGCAGAACAGGAGAAGGAGGCGGCCATGATGCTGCACAAGCACCACTCAGCAATAACCAAAACACGGGGGTGTTTTCAACACTGTTTTAGTCACAGATCCAGACCACAGCACCGTACAGGCTGCTATGAAGATAACTGACTCCATCACAGCCAGACCCCGTAGATACATTCAGAAACTAATGCCAGAAGTTCTTGCTATTCTCTTGTTCAAATTGCTTCAAGTCATTCCCCCAAGAATGTGACCTCTGCAAGGCCGCCGCCTTTCCTGTCAAAGTGAACTATATGCAAACACACCAAACAAGAAAAATACGGTCCCCAAAACATCAGGGAAATCTTTACAAACAAGGATATTCACAGAAACAAAGACTACAAATACACATTAATATTCACCTCTACCGAGAACAATAAAGCAGAGGAAAAAAAAAACAAAAATACCTATGGTTTGAATGCCAAGGAAAATTAAATATATGGGGTTTGCTACAAGGAGTGCTAAAGCCTCCTGTCTGTACAGGATCAGCAGATGTTCTGTGATTGCTGTACACAGTGTCAAAGCTCCTCCGAAGATTAGGTAGAGAGTCTGTTTTACTACACTCTTTCTCTGCTTGACAGCACTATTTACTCTGCGACATGTTCTTATAAATCTTAGCTTCTTAGTGATGTACATTACCTCTCTCTGTGCTAGAAAGAAATAAGTAATCTCAACATTTCTGCTGCTTGAAGTGCCACAAACTTATGAGAAATTTTCCTCATCAAAATCTGAGCCCCTTGAAGAAGGATGCCACACTCAGCAGGTCTCTCTTAGTGAAATCTCAACATATGAGTCCACAAAGATGGTCCTTTGATTAGCAGGACACTCCCCATATTTAAATATAATAGCTAAGGTTTAAAAGGGCCTTTCATTTAAAAACTTCCCTGAGCTCACAGAACATGCTTTGCTTTAATGTAAGCGTTGCTCTACCAAGAAGTGCAGACCTTCATTAGCCCACCGAGGACAGTTCTTCCAGATCTGCAGCACAGCATAACTGCCCTGGCCAGACGTTAATTTAATAGGAGGTTAAGGTAGATAGAGGTAAGCTTCTGCTGCCTCAGAAGGTGCCACAGGTCTTGAAATAGCTACGAGCAGAAAGGACTCTGCTTCTCAATGATTCTGAAATGGATGCTCCGTGCCAGCCAGGTACACGGTGGCACCAGGCTATAGGATGGGCAGGGCTGTGCTCACAGCAGGACGACGCTACATGAGACACCTACCACGCTACCTGCAAGTTTTCTGAGCAGGATTCTTCGTAGCTCTTCCTAAACGGATGTGTTTATTAGACCAAAGTCTACAGTAGTTAGACAAAGCAATGGGTAATGTAGAACAATATATAAAAAGATGTATTTCATAATTGTTATGGATAGCTTTAACGATCAATTTCTTAAGCAGTGATATTCTGTCAGTAACTACAGACCCTACCAGATAATTATTACTGTTGCCAAAAAGAACATTTCTTGCATCTGTATTCGAGCCACTGTGTGTAGCAAGATAAATCACTTTATTACCAAAAAACCTGACAGTAATGCAAATAACACACACTGTCGTTCAATTTTAACAACAATTTAAGTGATACATATAAAAAAGAGGATAATTTTTTATGAAGCACTGCCTCAATTTAAAAGAAAATTACTCCCTTTTGCTCTTTCTCACTGTGCCACTTCAAACAGATTCCTTAACACCATGCCGCTTCTGCTTGGAGAGAGTGAGTCACAACAAAATAACCTCAGAGCACATTTGCTGTTACCCTAGTAGTATGAGCCACCTTCACGATTCACATTTAAGTTTGATCTCTTAAGTTAATTCATTCTCTGCTAGTGTGTCACAGTCCAGTTCTGTGACATGCTAGTTTTGGTGGCATTTGCTGCTGCATGCCAATGTTTACCCAACTCTGGCACGCAAACAACTTGTGGTTGACATCAACTGGGTCACTAAATTGATTTACTGAAATTATTTTTATTCCTTCCTCTCTTCTCGGTAGTGGTGTTTTCTAGAATCTGTACTTTTCCAAGTAGAACTTTACTACACAGACCTTGCTTGTGCAGAGGTACTTGGATCTGCAACAAAAGGCATGTATACACTTAGCAAAAAAAGAATACACTTGTTTTTCTATTCAAGCTGCATTTGTTGGTTCTTTCCCTACAAAATATTCCTCTGGCACTTAGCACGAGTATGGAAATGAGTATAGCATGAGTACAGAAATTTCCCATGCTGGAGAAAAAAGTGGTTAAAGTTTATGGTTTAAACAGATCCTGCCTTTTATTTTAGCACTTCTGCCTTGGAGAGTGTTCTTTCTGAGGGGAAGCTGGGGATTCCTGTCGTGTAGGCAAATCCCTCCATGGCTCAAAGCCAGAATAGCCAGCTGTACTACATCTTCTCATAGCTTCCTGGCAGACCAGGCAGGAAAGATGGAGCTGGAATATGATGAGCTTTTCTGATCCTTAAATCAGTAAGCATAACTTCATGCATGCTCAACATAATGCCCGTCTAGAAAGACTCTCAATGAAGCCAGCTCTTGGATGCCTCCAGGTTTTGGCTATTAGAAACATAAAGGAAAAATTCTCCTATGCCTCGTTCTGTGAAATACAGATAAAGCCGACCATTTCTTTACTATTAAGAGAAAAAAAAAAACCCAACACATTTCATTTCCTCCTAAGTTGAGATGAGGAAAGTGTGACATCTAATCCACATGCATTGTTAACCCAATGCGGGAAGCACCCTTAGCAAGGCTGGACCAGTACTGATTTCATAGAATCATAGAATGTTTGGGGTTGGAAGGGACCCCTAGAGGTCATCTAGTCCAACCCCCCTGCAGTGAGCAGGGACACCGCTAACTAGATCAAGTTGCTCAGAGCCCCATCCAACCTGGCCTTGAATGTTTCCAGGGATGGGGCCTCCACAACCTCTCTGGGCAACCCATTCCAGTGTTTCACTACCCTCATTGTAAAGAATTTCTTCCTTATATTCAGTCTAAACCTACCCTGTTTTAGTTTAAAACCATCACCCCTTGTCCTGTCACATTTCAAAAGGAACAGCCCAGTGAGGGGATCTCATCAACACGTACAAATATCTTGAGGGTGGACATCATGAGGACGGAGCCAGACTCTTCTCAGTGGTGTCCAGCGACATAACAAGGGACAATGGGTACAAACTGAGACGTAAGAGGTTTCAGTTGAATATGAGGAAAAACTTCTTTACTTTGAGGGTGACAGAGCACTGGAACAGGCTGCCCAGGGGGGTTGTGGAGTCTCCTTCTCTGGAGATATTCAAAGCCTGCCTGGATGATGTCCTGTGCAACCTGCTCTGGGTGAACCTGCTTTAGCAGGAGGGTTGGACTAGATGATCTCCGGAGGTCCCTTCCAACCCTTGCCATTCTGTGATTCTGTGATTTAATCCAGCATAAACCTTAGAATAAAACTGGAGTAGACACTACATCAGTCATAGAAATAGCGTTGGCTTTAGAGACATGCTATGTAATAATGTCCACAATCAATATCAACAACATGCAGATCTTACCAACTACTCACATCATCACAAGTTTGCTTGATAAAAATACCTTCTTAATTGTAGAGAAAAAAACTTCTGTAAAGCCTTTGGCTTCACATACGGTACGTTGCTAATTAAAATGAAATGTCATTCATAACACACATTAAACAGACTGAGAACCTGATAAATCTCAAATGTTTCTGTCGACGACATCATCATAATTAGAATCTTTAATCACATAAAATATGAAGAAAAGCTTGCAATGGTTTTCATGACATTTAAGTTTAATGTGAAAACATATTTCTACAGCATCAAGAATAAAACAGCTCAATTTTGAAAAGCATTTAGTTTTCAATACTCAATGGATGTAACAGGTACTTACTGCTAAAGAATAAGCTTACTCTGATTGTCAGCTGCAATCTACAAAAGCAAACTTAAAGTAGGATAATTACTCTATTAAATTCTGAGAAATTATAACCAAAAGATTCTGAATAGTGTAGTAATAAATTATTTCAGTAACAGCAGATGTTTTCTTATCTATTTGTAATACCTCAACAAATACAAAAGGTATTCAGTTTCACATATTAGACCTGTATTTGAGTAAATCAGGAATATACCCATATTTTCCTTTGTTATATGAAAAGCAGAATCAAAGTGGATAACCTCTGACTTCATTTTATATTCTTACAGAAAAAAACACCCCAGCATCAAGTATGCTTATTATATTAACAAGCACACTTTAACACCTCAACAAAACTGGAGAAAATTAACCAATCCTTTTCTTGAGAAGAAAAAAAAAATAAACAAGACACACACTAAACACGGGAGAAAACAGCCTTCAAGGATGAGCCCTATTTCTCTTCAATGCTATCAGTAGATCATGAAAGCTTATGAACCCCAATTTCCTAAAGGTATTTTTTTTCAGATAACCTTAACTGCCTTTTCCATTATGAAGTGAATGGGTCAACATAGAATCATTTAGGATGGAAAAGACCTTTTAAGATCATCGAGTCTAACTGTAGATCGAGTCCAACATTATTCCTATTAAATGTTTCACATGTAGCCTCTTGGGTGAATATAACTCCTAGGCGAGCTAACAGTACACATCCTGAACGGTAGCAAGTCATTGAGATGGCATTTTTCTCTTTCATTCCACTACACAAATAGCATTGATTTATGAAATAATATGAGGTTTAACGATATCATCAGTCATGCCTTTGAAGACTGCTTCCATTAAATAGCATGATTTTACTTCAACATTTTGCAGTTTTAAGTATTGGGAAAAGAGGAACATAAACAATTAAGTAAATTGTAAATGCCTATACTCGTGCAAGCTTTTTTTTTCTCTCTCAAGTTAGACATGGGAGAAATAACCTTCAATCCAAAAGCACAGCTAACGAAAGGGAAAGGAATCGGTGGGACTATCTGAAGGTTCTCCAAGAAAACACACACACCAGGAATTAAAAAATACATAGTTCAAATAGTGATTATTTAAAAAATACTGAATCCTGGTGTAACAGTTTTCAGAGATGGTGAATTTTTCCCCACAGATCTTGTAAACAGTATCAACATTTTGTGCAAGCTTCAGTACCTAGTTTTTTAAAGTACTTTATCCATTAGATTAAGAAATAGAAAGCTATTACTGCATTTATTTGGATAGCTATAGATTTTGAGACCAGACCATCTTTTTTTAAAAAAAAATTCATTTTTCTGTTGAGCTATTTAAAAACATCTACTTCAAGTATAGGGCTATGAGGAAGGCTTAATGGAACCCTATCAGTATTTCAGCTTTTTTTCTTGACTCGACAATAGAGCAGCACTCAACCTTCCAATAGCACAGTAACAACAGCAAACACAAAGGCTTAAAAGTCTCATTAGACCTTTTGGCTATAGGCCTTCCATGGACAGTGATTTTCTTTTATAAATAGCTGCCCCTTGCAAAAATAAAAATCCCTTTCTGAGACACTTTTTCTCAGGAAAAGTCTCCAACTTCTGTGCTGAATTGCTTATTGTTGGCCAGCACTCAATTTAGTACGAAATTCAGTCCTTTTACAGATGCTTCCAGGTCACTACTAAAGATACCAGCTAGGGTTAAAAACGATCCCTAGAGGCCCCCACTGGACAAGAAAACTCATGAATAACTGGTTTATTATTTTAAAGTTTTATATTCATGTTTGGGTTGGCATTTGATGTTCCCATTAATATGGAACTCTCTTGACTCCCTAGCAAAATTGTCACCTACATGTTTTCCCTTTGTGCCAGCAGAAGCAAACCAATAACGCAACAAAACTAAAGGATGTAAAGAATGCTGAAGACATTCCTCCCATTTGAGTTACATTCACAGACAGGATTCTCTTCTTTCTGTAATGTTGATTGCAAACTCTTTTCAAATAGTCATGGCCTTATTTTTCTCATAACTACACCAAAAGAAGAGTAAATAAACAACAAAACCAAGCACAGACCTACTACAGTGCTTTCATGGAGAATGAGAAATTATGTTTCTTCCATTATATGCCTCGTGCTCAGGCCAGTGAAGCAAATACCTATTTTGTTGTGGAACCAGCAGGAAGCTCAACTGCTGGAATTAAAGAATTGCTTGCAAGCTGCACAAACCTCTCCTCCCAAATAGAGCAGGAAGTTGGCCTTGCTCCCACATGGCACCTATAAGGATAATTCCTGGAATGGTCAGCTGTAAAGTGAGGTCTATTACTTTAAACAGTTTTACCTTGATAAAAATTACATAATTAACTCACAGGATGAGATAAATTAAAAAAAAAAAAGAAATATGCGATTTAAAAGTATGTATCTACAAAATGTAGAGAAGTTGTTCCAAATTGCAAGATTTGTAGAAAAACCCAATAAAATGCCAGTACTTAAGGGTGGCTGTATTGAAACATGATTAGAAAATCTATTTTGGGGTTTTGGAGGAAATAAAGACATTTCTCTCATGAAACCTCTAAGCAGTCCTATT
The DNA here is from genome assembly GCA_017310255.1 of Butorides virescens. Lineage (NCBI taxonomy): Eukaryota > Metazoa > Chordata > Aves > Pelecaniformes > Ardeidae > Butorides > Butorides virescens. The sequence continues at coordinate 65,877 of JADKXX010000777.1, read as the reverse complement.
ATACCATATGCTCACAGAATTGGGAAAAAATGAAGGTTTCTATTACAGACAACCACGTGTCAGCCCCAAAAGCTCTTACTTGAAGTCTCTTAGGCCCCTGTATGGTATGGATTGCCATGTATACACATAAAACCAGGTTGCATTCCCACCCAAGTACAACTGCATTACCTGCTTGGAATCAATATGATTCAGCCAACTTTTGAAAACAGCAGTTTTTTCACATCCTCACCCTTTACCTCTTCACCCTATCTTCTTGATTATCTAATACAGGCCCCAAATCCACCCTTTTGGTATATTTGATTGAGAACTGCATTAAGGCTTCATTTTCTCATCTTCTCCCCACAGAAATAACTTTTAATGAAACAGATTCTAGTTCACAGATTTTGAAGAGCACCAAAATGGAAAGCAAAAGTTGATAGTTTTGTCTACAAAAATTGTATTCAATACAGATTTGGATGTTGTTTTTAGTACTGCATCAGTATGGCCACACTCATACAGAATTTCACACGTTATGGAACACTGTTCATTTTGTACAAAACTTTGAGACTGTCTCATGATGAGTATTACAAACAAGATTATACACTTCCCTGGCATTACCCATATTAGTGAGCTGCACTTCAAGCGTTTTTAAGTGTCTGATTTGCAGCTAATAGCCAATACATTTGATCCTTCCTGACAAAGGCAGGAGAAATACAGTTTTAAACTAAAGAACAGTTCAGACAAGCAGAGTGGATTTTTTGGCCAAGAGGGTGTATTTGCCATTAAAAGCACGGTTAATAAAACTAAATAGCTTTAAATAGTGATTTCATTCTAATGCTTTTTGTAATACCTTTTATGAAGTTTATCTCCATGACTATCGGGTCTTACCTAATTTAAACTTTAACAGAATGGACAGAGGTGCCTGACTCATCAATAATGCTGGCAGGCAAATAAAGCAAAATATTATTGCGCTTAATGGAACACGGGAATTTAAAAGCTTCAGAAGGCTGCTGACTAGTCTGGAAGATCTCCAAAGCTGTTATAAACATATCTGCCAGCAAACATGAGAAATTCAACAAATTAGTCTATTTTCTCCCCCAAACCCAACAACATAGTAAATCTCTGGAAGGCTGTACGTCCTCATCAAAGTAGTCTATTCCCTGGGCCTCATTCTTGGAATTCTTCAGAAAATGCTTTCTCACAGCGCCTCAGGAGACCAGCACTGGTACAATTGAGTTGATTTAGCAACAACATAATAAGGTTATGGAAAAGGAAGAAAGTGCATTATTGACTTTTAATAGAGCAAGATAGGGCTTAAATGTACCAAGCATAAAATGAACAGGTATAGAGGGTTTTGAACCAGGTTATAATATTTGCTATCCAAACAAAAGAGCATACAACTGGAACGAACAGCCCAAGAAGAGATAAAACTCAAGAAATTGGTGGTTTCTTGCATATCCAAGAGGCACAGTATATTACCAAGCCATGTTATTTTGTGTACTTAGCTAAAAAGTCAATAGGAATGTGATTACAAAGTTCTGGTTTTGCTCGGCTTTCTGCACATATCTTTGCAGAACATTATACAAAACCTGCACAAGATCTGCCTTCGGTAAAAAGGGTAACACTCTGTGCAGAGCAAACCAGAGTTAAAAAGAGCTGCTCAGTCAGTAGAGTATTAATAACCCAATATTCCTCAGACTTTGGCACAAATCTATCTGGAATTTAGTTTTGTAAGAGACCTGGACAACAAAAAAATCAGCCTGCAAATTACTTCAACTTGTATTTCAATTCCAGAAATTGATCCAGAATTAGGAATGGCTGGTGAACTACATATACATCAGTACAGTGATGCTTCGGGTCTTGCCCTGAACAGCACCTAGGAGTTTACCAACTTACAAAAAAAGAAGTCGCTTATTTTGGTCATCGTATTTTCAGTTATAAGCAATACTGCTCTATATATTTTCAGTCAGATCTGGAAAAACTGCCCCCCTGCTCCCAGATTTCATTTACACAGGCAAATCTAGCTCCAGTTTATAACAAATGCCAAGCTCTCAGTCCCGTGATTCCAGTTCAAAGGAAAACTGCGAGTAGGTTGATTACATCCAGTTGAAAAACTGATGCCTGCAAAGCTTCAGTTGAGAATTGCAGTGAGGCAGAAGGTACTCAGGACAACGACTTGATTGAGGCTTACAGTGTTTCCACAGGAGAAGTGGTACAATGAAGCCGATTAAAAATCCGAACTCATGCCAGAAGAGATTTGTTTTGGGATAATATTCTGCCTTGGATGATACCTGAGTGTACTGGAGAATAACCATAAAACTGGTAATCTCAGAGAAAAACGCAAATATTTTTGAAGAGGATTAGTACATACTTGGCAGATGGAGTGGTGCCACGAAAGAGATGGTGGAAAAATAGAAATATTACAAACTTTGAAAATAAATTAGTAAAAAAAAAAAATAAAAAAAAAAATCAAGTTTAGCTTTTTTTTGGTGCCAAAACAAACAAAAAAGAAATGCTCTGTGAACATTTTCACATTTTTCAAAAATCTTAAGATGAAGAGAGATCAAAGCCGACGGTAATCGACAGTTTTGCATGGATGGACAATATAGCAGAAGTTAAAAGCATTGTACATTGCTCAAGACAGACTTCCGTGCACTGTGCGGAACGGATGGTCCTTTTGCAGAAAGCGGAGTCCTGCACCTGGCATTTCAAAAGCTGAGCATGGCGGTGTTTCTTGCGGCCAGGCAGGTTACAGAACACACAGAGGATAAAGCACTGCAGAGTAAAACAATCTATTTTTTAAAATGCAAGTATCAACATGACCTGAATGGTTGCAAATAATAAAATATATATCAACATTTACTGAAGGAAAGATTAAATTTGGTATAAGATAGTACTGTATCATAATAGGTGTAACTAATGTGAAAAAAAAAAAGCGTTCTCACTTTTGTGGATGTAGGTGTCTCATTAAGGAGGCACGAAATGACACAAAATAAACATACAGCCTGAAGAGCAGTATCAAAGTAAACCAACTAAGATGAGACAGTCAGAAGTAAACATCTAATAGCATTAATAAGCTGTTTAGATTGAGGTAGTTTAAAATAAAAAAATAGCCAAAGACAAACAGTACTGAGGAAATAACTTGCAGAGGTTTATCTGCCTTTCTACCTTCTCCAAGGGAGCCATCCCATACTAGTGGAAAAATTCCATCCTCTCCAAAAAAATTCAGTGGTGTTTAAAAAAAAAAAATAAAAAAAAAAAAAATAAGAGTACACAGAAAAGAACAAATCCATATGACTGAGAAAAATCTCTAAGCCAGTATGGCAATGTCTTACTGAAAAAGTATAACAAAGTACAAATGCAAGGTAAAATTCCAAAGTTCATAGGTTTGATAGAACCTATACCATACAACTGTGTGATTAGCCACTTTTTCCCATTTCCTGTTTTCATTCTGTTTATAATTCCAGAAACAATTCTAAACTTAACATATAGCTATTACCTCAGTTATAAACTAATTATTACCATTTCAACTTCTCTTTCTACAGACTCTGTTGTTCTGTCAGCAAATGGGAGAAAGGCTAAATTGTTTCTTATTATAAGAAAAAAAAAATCACAGGAATTTTAATTTTTGCGGGGGATAATGAAAGAACATACACACCGTTTGTTTTCTAGATTGTGTACTGCAGTATAGGTGCGTGTCAATAAAATTGTATAAATATCTACAACACAATAGGTATTTGTTGCAGTTTAAAGAAAAAAACATACATATTTACTGCTTCTAACTTCATCCCTGTGGTCATACTATGGCAAGAGAATTACTAAGACATAGTTAAATCTAATTACAAGTTAAATCAAGTTCCAAATAAACACACTGCTTAAATAGATATTTCTAAGAGACAGTAACACATGTAGGTATTCTTGAACAAAAGGTTAACCTAATCAGCATGAGCAAGGATATGTTATTTTTAAAGACACTGAAACTAAAATCTGTTATTTGAGCACTATATTAATACAATCAAGAGGGTTCGCGCTTTTCCACTCTTGTATATAATTACCCTGCTGCTTTTCTACAACACTTTTTTTTTTTTTTTATCACTTGTATTTTTTCTGGTCATCTGTTTGATAAGAGGAAAATGACAAGGAACTCTTCTAGCAGCTTTACAATTATTTGTGATTTATATTGTGTAGGCAAACGAGAAGGTCTATGTGTTTTCTGTAGGGTGCACTGAACTAATAACTCGTTCCCAGGGCGAAGGTGCCACACCTAATCCTTTTCTCCTCACGTGTCCAGGGACCTGGCTACCATGGCAGGAATGCTGCTCACAAAACACGACCCTGCAAAGAGCTCAGCCATGTGATTTGATTTAAGCACATCACTACTCAGTTACAAACATTTGGAAATTGTAGAAACTAAATAGACATATACTTTTGCTGCACAGCCATGCGTGTAGTTACGGTGCAAGCATTTTCTTAGTCAAGACTTTAGGGTCAGAACCTAGTTACATAAACCAAAAGATGCTCACCAACATCAGCAGCAGGCAACAAAAGGCAACCAGGTTTTAAACGCATTATTCGTATACTGAAAATAAGACGGATATTATTTGCTAAGTAGGACCTTACAGGCCTCTCCAAGAAACCTAAGGTCTACTGTAACAGCAAGTGGAACTTGAAGCTCACAAAATCTTTTCTGAGATGGTGCTAGATCACCCCATACCACTTGCATTTCTGCTCTTGTCTTGCCGAAAGCACTGACAACTCTGGGCGAGAGCTGTGCTACTGAATACCACAGAAGGGAGAGCATTACTTCCAGGATAGACCTCCTCATCCTCCTTGCATTGTTACATACTTATTCCTCTCATAGCTTAGCAATGGTATGTATATTTTTCCAAAATACTCCTACACCAGAGACGAATCACAAAATATACCAATACAAAATAAATTGATGTCTAAAAACTCCTACAGTTTAACAGCCAAGAATTTCCATTTTTAAGTTTCATAAAATTTTGACTAACTCCATCCATTTTGACAGCAGGCATGTGCCCCAGGCTTTTTTTTTTTGCTTTTTGCCAGTTTCAATTAAAAAAAAAAGTGCTATAGCTGTTTCAAAACATCGGAAAAAAATAGATTTGCTAATGCTAAAAAGAATTCTGACATTTTCACTGAATAGCTATCTTGCCCACATGTTTTAGAATGGGATACAGGAATTTGCAACAGACTCACTTTTTAAATGTGCAAAAAATACACCCACATTTGGTCAAAGTATGACCTCCAAAAAATCTCTACTATATGTTAAATATTTTTTTTCCAAAGCCATGTGCTCCATCCACTCCACCCTGCACATATTTAAACTTGCACACTATTAATTCTGGAACAATGCAGCGCTTTTGTCCAGCTTTATTGATACATGCACTGGGGAAATCTGTGATAAGATGCTGAAAGCACACTGCTGGCACCCAGGAAGAACACGGGGGGCGGGGAGGTATGAGTGCAGTCATATGAAACACACTGAAAAAGAAATCCTGGTTAAAATAATCCTTGTTAAAATACCCCAGAAATACCATGAGCACCGTGTATACAAATGCCAGTCACAAGGAGAACATAATTCTCTGGGAGAAGGCTTGCTTACACTAATTATTTTTCATAACCTCTTCATCAGGTGGCAGGGATCTGTAGATGGCCAGTTGTGTACTGCTGACTGGAAGGAATACAAAAGACAAGTAGACACCTGTATGTATTTCCCAGAGACAAATCTGCTCATACTACCCCTTATTTCTTTCCAAAACAGAATCACAGGCCTCATGGATGGAGAGAAGCATCTTGTATACCATCTATCCTGATTTAGTAAGGCTTTTGATTATGCTTTACATGGAATTCTGATTTCAGAGACTAGGTAAAATTGTCATAGCATGGATTCAAAAGCAGTTGGTTCTTACTCTGAACTCTGAGCCTTTTTTAATTAAAGAAGTATGACATGATATATATATGGAAATACTTAGCATCCCATTTTAGAAAGAAAAAATGGATCACTTAGTCTACAAAGAATATGGGATGGAATTAAGAGTTAGCACACTTATCTGATGAATAGGCACTGAACAAGCTGGGGGTGTTTAGTCAAGAGAAGAATCTTCAAATACATAAGCAGTTCTCTATCTGAGAGGGAAGCCAATCGTTCTCCCGGTCCACAGCAGGCAGGGAAAACAGCAATGAGCTCAAGTCACAAGAAAACCAACTGAGTTACACACTAGGAAAAACTTCTTAACAGATAAGGTTAGACAAGCCCTAAAATAGACTGCGTAATAATATTTTTTTAAAACTCCTTTTTTTTTTTTCCTCATTTAGAAAAGTTTAAAGAAAATAGCTGTCAGAAATAATCTAGTAATCCTAACTTGTGGATGAAGAACAGCCTAGTGATCTTGAGAGGACCCTTTCAGCCCTGTGTTAGGACAGCCATGCTCAGGAGATGCTGTGGTCCTGTTAAGGGGCTCGGGGCTCATCTGCTTAGGTGTGCTGGCAGTGGCTCAGCCTTCAGCATTCTTCAGGAGCATTTGCCTCAGGCTCCTCTGAGACGCAGGTTCTTTTGCAGCCAACCGCAAGAGAGCTGATTAAATGCAACAGGACGTGCTATATGATATTGGCAATTAAGGTTGCAGAAGCCATTTATGTTCTGGCTTTTCTGAGCTGATTAGCACTGCTCAGTTTACAAAAAAATCATAGTAATAGCATATGAAAGGAATTCCAGTAATAACTAACTAAATAAGAGTTAACACAGCATTATATTAAATACAATATGAAAAATATCAGCTATTTACAGTTTATATTCATAGTAATTTCCCTATCAGCTTTTACAATCTTTTAAGAGCTGTTTCTGAGGTAAGGCCACAAACTCCTCGGTTTCAATCCAACACACTGAAATCACATCTTCTAGATTCCCTTTACCTTGCATGGTAAGCTAAAATCATGATACTATTTTTAAGTTGCCTTCAACAGATGACTCGGGAAAGTTCTTCTCCATCCTCTGGTACTCAAAACTACAAGAATTACATTAGTCAATATGATCTGAAAAAATACAAAAGACTGGAGAAACTGAAGGAACCCATCCCTGCAGATGTGCTTGCGTGGTGCTTTTAAGGGTTTGATGCAAGCAAAGTCATTGCTGCAGATGGCCTAGTTTTTACAATAGTTCCATTAGGATTTGCAGTCTTGAAGGCTTTATCTCAGCAACCAAATCTGTGCTAGAGGCTTTAACTCTTTCAAAAGGAAGCTGTGGACCAACCTCTCAGAAGAACTTTAAGACATGACAGAAATTAAGCGTCTGGAGGGGTTTGTTCTTTCTTCATTTTCTTGCGTGCTTCCACAGCTGAGGATCAGCCAGTCTTCCTGTTTGCTTAGCTTACTGGTTCTCTTCTACTTTCAAAGACAAATGAGTTTACTGCTAAACTCTGAGATAAGCTAATCCATAATCACCAAAAATTTCATACTACATTTCACATGAGGATTTAATGGCTTAACATGTGAGGCAGTCAAATAATCCCTGGATATAAGAATCCCTAAATACTTATCTACAAAAGTGACACTAATGGCTTCAAAGCTCTTTGTGCAGACTTTAGTATGCATTTATAAGGTGATATGCATTCCAAAATGCCTCTAAATACTGCTGTGATAATGAACACATAATAAAAGTACACAAGATGTATACAGAGCAGAGACCATGATTTATTTGGTGATGCAAGAAAAACTTCTCAAATATATGAAGAATAAACTCAATTAAAGGAAATAAATTCAAATCTGTTGAAGGGCAACCAAAGCAGTGAATCATCTTGAAATCACTCTTAATATTTTAAATGAACATGTAAGCTGAAATTACACTACCTTACTTATGTGCAGATATGTGAAGATAAGAGTTCAGGATCAGCAAAACTAGGTTTCTTGCATGTCTGTCACTGGGTTGATAGACAGTCTCTGATGAATAGAGAAACATTACAGTCCTCCTGCATGAAAAATTGATTCAAAGTCTACCTACACTGAGAAATATTTACTGGGGAAAAAATAAAGGTCACTGGGAATTTAGCTGTGTGCTCACCTAGGTAAGGATTAAGCCTTTACTCATCCTATACTGTTTTAATCTGTGTACAGGAGGGCTTGGCTCATTGTTTGAAAACCAGCTATGATCCGAGTAGATAGCACCAGTGAAATACTACAATCCTACTCCCACATTCATACAAAATGTCTTTTTTGTTGTTTAAGGCACATATACTTAAAGCTGTCAATTTTGCCTTGAGAAATTATGATTAAGGTTATCTTAACAGAATGAAGTTTGAATTTAGTTCTGATTGTAATTAGTAATCTTCAAGCCTAGATACATGATAAGCAATTTATCATAAGATAATTTGGTATCTAAGTGTCGTGCAAAAGGAAGGTTATCTGCAATGTCCTTAATAAAATATTTAGAGGTAAAACCTGTTAAAGATGACTGGAGCATACACTTAGCAACACGGTTCACATTTGGGGAAAGGGGAAAAAAAAAAAAAAAAAGAGAAAAAACTGCTGGGTTTTTTTGGGTTTTTTCACTCTTCATCTCCCCACGATTGTTACTTGTGCTGTCCTTTTTAATTGCATTAAAGCTAAACCAGCAATTTTAGAAATGGATCATTATTGGTACGTCTAAAGCTTAATTCAACCTACACTGAGAAGATCAAATAGTTCAATACATACGTGTGTCTGCCTTTCCAAACTGAAGTGAAACCAGCTTCACCACTTTCCAAAGCCTCTGTTCCCACCTTTCTGTCTCACCCGTCTGCCGAGGGCTCCTCACTCCACTGCAAAGACTGAAGCACGGCAGCACTAAACCACTTCACCGCAACCCCCAGCGTCTGCTGCCTAGCCCAGCTTCATTGCCTGCCCCGCTCAAACCACTTGGCTGGGCAAGGAAGCAGCCAGAGCAATGCAAAGATGCTTGTGGTTTTGATTCTCCTAAAGTGTAAGCCTCCAGCAGTCACTTTTACCCTCCCAAAGCAAGACTGCCCATAAGCCATCACCCTGAGACATATTTCTGTTCCCTTTGACTGTGAATCAGTTGATGGCACAGACCAAGACAATAAATGTCTTCTGAAAAATACTTACGTGTGTGCTAAATTTATGTGTCCATTTGAGCATGAGTATCAGTATCAGAGCTTTCAACATGGTGAAAGGAGAGAAATACTGAGGCCTGTAGTACTAAAGATAATGTTGTAATATAGCATTAAAAAAAGTGTCATCACACAGAGGCAGGCTATTGCAGCAAAATCTGAGTAGAGACAGGAAGCCAAGATCTTATCAGAAATGGGCTCTATTTTTCTGGACCACTTTGACTACTCAGTCAACATTGTGAACCATTGAGACAGATTCCAAATAATTTTTTATAAAAAAGAATATTTACATGTTCCAGAAAGCCATGAGCTTCACAGTCTGAGTTCTGCTCTTTTTCTGAAAATTTCTGCAAGTCAAAAGTGAAGTGCCAAATACTGGATATATTTCCAGCCCAGTTCCACCATTGCTCTGCTCAGTCAAATGCATGCTGAAGGCACAACAGCATTAATACACGAGTGTGCAGTCAGAAAAGGACTGAGAAAAGGAATTAAAAATCTGAGGAAGTCTTAGCACACACCTGTCTTCAGATATTAGCACAGAGGGTGAAGACTACGTTATAACAGGGCATTCTTTGGGAGAAAACACAATCACAAGTGAAGCCAACACAGAGACCTTTAAGCAATCATTTCTTATTATTCATGAATTTCCAAGTTTAGCGAGTTCTGGTATTATTATTTTTGTTTTATTATTGCTGAGGTGATAGGAGGAGGAGGAATATGCCCGGAGGAATACTAGGAAAGGAGAAATGCCTGAGTTAAATTTGAAAGGCTGGATCGCCTGGGAAGGCTTTTATCCCATTTACTTTCCAGCATCTCCATTTCCACATGGAAAGGAAATATATTCTGGATGGCTTTTAAAATCAATTATGCATGCATTTTTCAAGTTCTCTTGTTTGGAAGACAGGTCAGCACACACGCTTTTGAGCACTTCTTTGGCACTCCACCAGACTATCTTTAAAGTCTGTTCTTACTCTTCTAAACGTTAATATCACCCCTGAGGAGACTTTTCCTTTACTCTGACTTATAGCCACTATTATGTAACTCATTCTCCCCCCTGCATTTTCCTATAACTTGGAGTGAAGCAGTTCTGTTCAGATTCCTTGGTACCTGTACAAATGATTATACTTGCCCTCCTATAGAATTCTTTTATGCACTTAGATTTAAAGCAGTGCCAGAGTGCTGCCTGATGGCTGGGAAGGAGTACTTTGCACGCTAGGCACGCTTCTGAGTAAAGGAAGATACATCTGTTTCAGATGTGGTATTAAGACAGTGCTCAGAACTAAATCATCGACAATTCCTACTTTGCTGGTACATTATTTTTGCAAGGAAGTGGATGAAATATGTTATGGATGGCATGTGTAATGGGGTATTATAAATGATTGCTATTAATATTACCTGGTTAGGGGATACAATTCTGCTTCAATATTTCATTAAACATCACATAGATTGGAATGAGAATTTTAAAAGAAATGTATTTCAATGACTGCAGCCTACATTTGGTTCCTTATACACCTCATACACATTGCTGCTCTCATAGTGTTTTGATTCTGGGATAAGTCTCAGTGATCTTTTTTTAAGTTTGTTTTAAAAAGGTCCTCTTAAATCAGTCAGAAAGCCCCTTGTATTGTATGGGGAGGGGAAATCAATAAAAAAAAAATATTGACACTATCCCTCTTTTGAAAGCCATTCATGACACCGCCTAGATAACATAACCTGGATTTCCATCAGCAAGCCAGGAGCCCAGAGCACCAGGCCCTGTGGTGAATGTGCTGTGCACTTCGCAAGGAATATAGACAGGCAGACAGCTCAGACATCCTGACAAGGTCTCAACACTTACAAGAAACCCACTGCAAGCCAGAATTTACCACTTTTGCTCAAGAGTTTTGAATACTACAGCTTTTCTGTTATCATTTTAAACATGCCGTGTAAGGTGGTACTCTGAAACTGAACCTTGAGGACCACGTGAAGATCGCTGTCTGGTTATGCTCACCGAGAAGGAAGGAAAAAGCAGCGGAACAGCAGCAGTGACTTCAAAATACTATGAGGCAGGGGAGAAATACGGAAGCTTGTTCATACGTTTGCAAGGAACAGCCGCACTCTCTCACATCCAGCATACAGAAAACAGCCATGATCCCTGCAGCATTGTCATAGCATCTCTCATTCTGAAATTCACTCTCTGCATGCAGGGAGCTGTGATCATCACCCATACCATAAAATAACAAAACCAGAAACAAGCAGAGCACTGTTGGTGTGCCGTGTACAGCACCCTTCTCTGAGCTAGCGACTAACACCCATGACACAGCCCTTCTGCGTGACAGGATCATTACTGGTCCATTTCACAAGCATTTAAACCAGGGGGATACTGGACCACTAATGTTATTTTTTAATAGAATATTATGTTTGAACACTGGATTTCTGGTACTTACATAGCATGGGTGTTCCTGAAAGCTCAAAGTCATTAACAGTTTTATAAATGCTGGGGAAAAGTTGTGATTTTTGGCATTTCAGGAAGATAGTTAAGTTTCTGACTCCAGTTCCCATGTCTTAAGTGCAATAATTATCTTTCTTCTAAATTCTAGGTACACATTCACTAATCAATTTTATTTTATTTACTTAAGACTTTACTGTGGTCTTTATTAATATCAGTTATATATTTGGAAAACTCTTCAGTGAAAACTGCAAAATAACCCAAAACAAAATGAAGCCCGCCATGTATTCTTAATAATGTTTCCCTGGACTAGCTACAGAGGACGTGTAGCACTATATTGCCAAAGCTCTTCAAGTCTTTAGACTTTAGAAAATACGCTTTGCTCTTCAGACAGATACCCACCGATGGAGGGTATAGCAAAGTTCAAATATAAGAAATTCTGCCTGGAGAGTTCTTTCCTAAGGCTGAGTCTGTTTGAGACTGGTGCAATAGAGTACTGTGCAATGGTAAACATTACCTACATATTTTAATTATGCCAAGCAGATAGAAATATCCTGAAATATATACGTTATTGCATTATTTTTTGCTTTATTTTAAAATCCTGTGAAGTTGCATGAAGATGGGGCAAACTATGTAAGAACGATTAATCAAAATAGCTGTCTACACACTTAAAATACCCATCTTCTGTTCTGTAAAATTACCATAGAAAAGATGATAATACAACTTCAAAAGGTGGAATGCAAAGGAGGTGCATACAGAGAGTACTGATAAAGGCCAGCTGCACTTGGAACATGAGAGACCCAAGCATCTCTGTGCAGAGCCCAATCCAGAAAAGCTATTAGGCAGGGAGATGATGACTATGCTTGACTGTTCCCACTATGAAGGTACAATTTCAGAAGATTGAAATCACATAGTCGAAGCCACTATACTGTGCAAGTTCCTGAATCTTACTCCCTTAGGTTAGGTCGAGCCCTGACGTATGTTATAACCAAAGGCAACAATTCTCAAAGCACTTCTGATACATGCCACCAGGCCAAAGCAGACCATGTTCCTATCAGTACCTGTGACATCCATCACAAATGCTTAATTACATAGGGTTTTTCCAAGTATCCTGTCACAAAACCCATTTTCTATAACACAGAAAAAAATTTTTAAAGGGAAAAAAAAGAAAGCACAGAGTAGATGTCACTTTATTTCTAATTCAGGCAATTAATTACTGCCATGTCCTCCAAACATACCCTCCCAGGTCCCTAACTCATTGCATAGAAGCAAAAATAATTCTAGCATTGATTTAGTTATATATTTAAACCCATCCCTTGGTCATGCTAATGTTTTTCTTCCCACCAAACATAGATCTCTAGACCAGACACAGGCAGAAGACCTCTACTACAAAACCCAACACATTATTTTGGCAGCATCATGCACATGCCAAAGCATTAAGCCCTGCCAAAGGCAAAGCGCAGGCTCACCCCAACCCTATCTGTCTGGTTTTCAGATGAGCTGTTTTGCATCCCAATGGTTTAGACCATAGATAAAGCCAATGTGCAACTATCTGCACCCGTTGGCTAGAGTCTAACTTAACCAAGTCTAAATTAACCAAGTAAATTGGTCTAAACTAAGTCTTGAGTCTAAATTAACCAAGCTGGCTGATTTAAAAATAATTTTAACAGCTCTTTAACATCATCCTTTGTTACATTAAGTCAAACTTTCTATTCCTTGCACAGCATCACGTAAGTGGATGTATGATTTCTGCTTCATTCCAAATACAGAAATATTTGCTATTTTGACTTTTGTTGCAGGGCCTTGAATGATCTCAGTCTGTAACAAATAAGGGCTCTTTTCCTTATGGCAGCATTTTTTTCACTTTTTGTTTCATCTGTAATAGATTTTTTTTAATGCTGCCTTGCTGCCTTTAAACCCTGATGACCTAGCTAAGTATCACATCAACTGCCTTACTAGTGATTTGCATTTTCCACCTGTACCTTCTTTTCACTGTTCTTCACTTCCCCTTCCATTGCAGTCCGTGCACGTTTCCGTGCTGCTCCTGCAGTTCCCTTTTACTCAGATGGAGTTTCGCTCAGAGTAATTTGCTTTGCATTACTAGAATTTTGACTTTATGCACAACCAATTGGATGACCTCAAACAATTCTGATTTTTATTAATACTTCCCCATATAAATTTCATCCTTTAGTTGATTAAGTCACCAGATACTTAGAGCTTTCAATGGCTCATTTTATGAGGTTTTAATAGCTCGTTAGTGACATTTTCTGTTTGCACAAAATCCCTGCCTTTGGCACCCAGGCATGTGATAATGTTATGGTCATTTTTTAACCCTTAAGAGGAGGCCCAAAACTATATTTATCTGTTACTGGTGAAGAAAAAAAAAAAAAAATTATGTCTTATTTCTACTCTATTTACTCCCTGTAAGATGTGACCAGGAAAGGAGTGTTAGGTTTACTGATTCCAGTTTCTTGTTGTATTTTTCTTCCCATATTAACAGGTAATATTTTTTAGGTTCTTTCCTACTTGCTTCTAGCATGTTTCCTACCTGCATCTAGCAGACAGGATAAAAGCAAACCCGTTTTTAATTATTTATTGAGCTGTACCATATACTCATCAGCGATTCATTTACTTTAAGTATTTAGAAGTTTAATTTCTAAACATTTCAGATCCTCTGGTTCTGAATCATCTGCCTTGAGATTGTGTATTGCGTGAAAGATACCATTCATCCATTTATTTAATATGAAAGGAACAATTTTGCTTCAGTAACTTGCTGATTTCCATTAGTATCCAATTTTTCTGAGTAAAAAGATAAAAAGTTGCAACACCCAGTCACATGCATAATTAGTACAGATTCCCCAGAACAACATCCTTCAGATGGCAGAGCGTATGTGCTGGTGGGGAGCTGAAACTACTGCTGTGTGTGCAGCACCTACACTGTAGATAAAATAACCATGTTTAGTCTGGAGGGAATACCATCCAATATATTTATTTATTTAAGTACTCTGTACATTGGTAGTTTGTTTTTCAGCTGCTGTGGTGGTATTTTTCCTCTGTCACAGGGTTATCTGAAATGCTTTGTTTATATTTGAGTCTTAAAAAGTTTTTTTTAGGAAGAAGTATGTGTATTTTACCGCTTCTTTAAAAATGCTGCCCATAAGGTTAATATCAAGGATCTGAAGCCCTAGAGGGACCCTAATATCTGGCATTACTAATGGTTACACCAATTAACTGCCTTGTGAAAAATTTATTTCTCCTAATTAATAATGTCTGTAATTAAAAATACGACATCCTTCTCAGTCATCTCATTACTGAAGAACACAGTACACCAGAATAACATTAGAATAGCTTACTACGTATACTAGTTCTACTAAGGAGCCTCAGGCAGACGACTTCCATATTTCTAACCAAAGATGTCAGTATTCTCCATTTAATACAGGTAATGCTACTCTTGATCTGTATGAAATGCTTTGAAAAACCAAGGAACAGAAATTCCCAAATACTGCTAAATACATTACGGTCATGTTCCCTTAGATAGGCTATAGCTCTGTCTGGATCAAGATAAAGATTTAGGTTGTTCTAAATCTTTACATGATGAAGCAAGTTCAGAAGCCTTCCTAAGACCATGATTTTTTTAATATGCTTATTAAATAGGCCTGCTTTTCACTGTGAAAATCTGGTATAACTCCCGAGCTTTTAAAATTGAATCTTTGTAAACGGACACATTTGTTGCATAAAGTCAACACTGGTGACAAAACCAAACCCAAGTATCACATGACTATTTAGAAGCAGAGCTACATAAATTTCCCTCCTAAATGCTTTTGGATAAGATAGAGAAATGGATGACTTCATGTCTGAGGTTACAGACAGACAAACACACAAAGCCTGATGAAGAGGCACACAGTGTGTTGAGATGAGACCCAGAAGCATCAAGGAGCTGTGACGCCTTGGAGAAGAGGATTCTCCTTAACCCCAGCTGCCAGTTTGCCCCTATGAAAGTGAAATTCAGTTTTTGCACTCATGCGTTTTGTTGGTATACACTGAAACAAACCGGGATGCAATTTTGTTGCTCATAGGACATACATGAAATCCGTATGCATCATGTGTTGGCAGTTCATCGCTGTGCAATTATTGCTTGCCTGAGAATTTATCTGCAGATCACTACAGCTGGTGATGCCGAAGAAGTGAGTGATTTTTTTTCTCTGCCAACCACAGCGTAGCTCCCTGTTAGCTTTCAGTGACTGATGAGATTTAGCATGTGACAAAGGCTCCTTGGAGCAAGATACAATGAAGTCTGTTAATTAGATGGCTTTCTTTAGCCTCCTTCAGCAACCTTTGTACCCAACTCAAGTCAGCTACCTGAACATTAGGCCCACGTAGACAGCTCAATGTGTCTTGAGACATGCTGTGGAGGTGTACAGAGCTATTTTAAAAAATCTGTAATTTTATAATTTTGCTAAATTACAGGGGAAAAGTTGAGATCATTACTAAAGCACTTAAAAACTCTAAAGGTTAAATATCTGAAAAAAACTTACCAGTGCTCTTTCAAAGCCTATGATATAAAGAGAAAATGATATCCTTTCAACAAACACAATTAACCAAGATGTACAGAACTATGCAACTCTTCTATATTCATCTTTGCACCTGATTTAGATTTCAGTATTATTGTAAGATATTTTTTCTTTTCATGAATAATGTCTTTCAAAAGATCAAGAATAATGTCTTTTATTAATGTTTTATAACTTCATGAAATTACAGAATTGCTCATGTAGAACATAATTTTTATTTCTCCATTTCAAACCCAAATGCAAATACACTTTAACCATTATTTTGTCACTTCTCATAATATCCACTGCATCTCCTCTCATAGAAAGGCTGGAACATCCTTCCAACCAATGTTATTCCCTCGGTGCCTGTAGCAGAAAACAGCATCATTTGCAACAAGTTCAGGAGAGGCTGCAGAACTGTGCATCCTGCAGGATACAGGATCTTAGTACACACAGGTACACACCCCCCCGTGAAAAATTAAGAGTGACAAAAGGTCTTTCCTGATCATGTCCTTCTGTTGAACACACAAAACATAATGGAATCCAGCTACAAACACTGATCTTAACCTTTGTACTGTATTTTAACCCCAAATGAAGCATCCTCCTGAACCTATCAGGCATATTACTCTGTCACTAAACATAAGACATAAATTTTCTGCTCTTTCTTAGAAAAGACCATAGTCTGACCTCCCACTTAGCATAGATCATATAACCTTTCACGTAAATTCATTCCACCCTTCCTGGGTATCAAGTAATCTGTACAGCAAGAAGCTACGGGACCATCTTGAAAGCCAGAGGAGGTAGCTACCATGGTCTACAGGAAGGCAAGGCTGGTTTTAAGTATGTGTTATTGCCACAAGTGCAGCTATTATAGGTACGAAGACTGAAAATGCCTCATAAAACATGTTTTCTACAATCATTACAGGCTGAAGAGTATTAGCTTCACTGCTTTTGCATTGCGTAAAATAAAATTATGGCCACTGCAAAGTATAAATTTAGAGTAAGCGTGCAGCTTCTCTTATTAAACATAATGTTTAAATAATGAATTGTCTCACTATCTAACTTAGGATACCTGGAGAACCTGGCATTTGTATCTCCAAGTTAAAAAAAAAATTGCATCAAGTTAACCATAGAAGCGTTTTTTAAGTAGATTGCAGGATCTCACAAGAATGATTATCACAGATTGTGTTTAATCATCATATTAATACAGAATCATGCACCAACTGGGAACCAGGAAAGCACTCAAAATTTTATCTCAAAATATTTTCAAAGTTCTGTAATTTCAGCATCTTGCAAAAAAATAATTTAGCAATGCAGGATCAGGGTAGCTTCACAGTCTGAAGCCTTTGGATAGTGAAGACATTATAAAGCCCAAGAAAATATGTTTGACTCCAGAAAGAATTTGGAGTACAGTCGAAAAATAAAAGTTTCTGTTCCTCTCCTTGCTTGGCAATTTTTTAATTCAACACATTTTTTTTTGCAGTATATTGCTGTCACATCAAACAGAGTTAGTTTGTAACAAGATGAGAGCACAGCAAAATGGCTGGAATGTCACACCATGTCACATGCCCGAGGAAAAACATTTCTTTTTTTTTCTCCTGTGGCTATACAATAGCTATCTAACATTAAAAGAAAAAAATAACCACAGTTTGTGCTACTATACTGTTTATCTATTAGAATATTCAATAACAGAACATACTCATTTACAAAAGGTGAAGATAAGGCGGGGTGTGGGGGGAAAAATCGCATTTAACACAAGAAAGAGAAGTTGCCTGTGGGGAATATCCTGGAATATGAGATAGGCAGAACCATTCACAGATAATAAATTCAAATGCACCAAAAAGTAGTTCCTGAGTACTGTTCGAGGAAAAGCTCTCAGCAGACACTGCAGTTGGAGTTGCAGAAAATTCAATGGAAGGTATTGTGAAAGCAAAACATGCTTTGAAACTGTTCAAATCTTAAGTCAATACTTTTCTTAACCCACAACTGCTTGATTTTGTACCTAGAAATAGAGACAGGCAACCTGAGAAAGTTTCAGCCTAACTTTTATGTTATCATTTATCACAGTAAACTACTACAGTGCAACATAGGCAGCTTCAATTTAATAACACGTAGTCCCATGCATTGAGAGGGCTATTCATGTGCTCAAAGTTAAGAGACATTCAAGAGGTATTCAATATTGTGTAAACTATGTTCATCAATGTCAGGGTTTCCTATAATAACAGGAGTGTGCATGCATAGTTTTGTAATCACAGCACAAAATTGTAACTATTTCTAACCACAGAGGAGTAAGAGTTACCAAACACCAAGAAG
The DNA here is from genome assembly GCA_017310255.1 of Butorides virescens. Lineage (NCBI taxonomy): Eukaryota > Metazoa > Chordata > Aves > Pelecaniformes > Ardeidae > Butorides > Butorides virescens. The sequence continues at coordinate 47,485 of JADKXX010000777.1, read as the reverse complement.
CCCCTGATCAATTTAAAATTCAGTTAAATCAATTAGACCATCTGAAAGACAAGATAGTGGACCCTGTTTAATAGAGGTTATTAATCTCACAACAGTTTCTTAATTTGCATTTGAAGTTTGCAGCTTTTATTTCAGATTTACAAAAAGTTCTTACATCCATAGAAGCTTGTCTAACTTCTCTAATTATATTGGCTAATAAAAGATGTTATCTCTACCACTGCAAAACTTGCCTCCCTTTTACTCATAGAGCATTGCCTTTAGAATTATTAATATTATTATATATTCTGTCTAAGTAAATGTAGAGGAGTTATAGCCAACACAAAATCAGCGTCTAAGTTAAATCTGTGGAAAGCTTTTCTATAGGGAATTCTTGGCCTTTTAAAAATTACTATTATTGTTTTAAGATTTGGAAACTATTCCTATATATCTTAGTGCAAAAAAAAAGGGAGGGGAAGAAAAATGCTTTAATTTTTAAGGGAGTAGAAAAAAAGGTAAATAATGTGAATAGCTGACACTAGTGAGATTGCAAAATTCACATTTTACAATTAACCCGTTTCACTCAACATGAAGACTCATATCATAGAATCATAGAATATTTTGGGTTGGAAGGGACCCCTAGAGGTCACCCAGTCCAACCTCCCTGCAGTGAGCAGGGACACCGCTAACTAGGTCAGGTTGCTCAGAGCCCCGTCCAACCTGGTCTTGAATGTTTCCAGGGATGGGGCCTCCATTACCTCTCTGGGCAACCAGTGTTTCACCACCCTCACTGTAAAGAATTTCCTCCTTATATCCAGTCTAAACCTATATACCTACCCGAGTTTAATTTTTCATATAAGCGATGCAATGGTATCATAAGCACTGGTATTTGTTTAATATCATACTCTCCTTGCAGCTCAGACCTGCAAGGAAGAATCGTTCTGAGCACATGTAATGTGCTCCCAGCAAACGATTCAGCCATTTAATGGGTGTACATGCAGCGATGGATCATGTCACAAGATTTCGATTCTTGCAGCAAAATGGAAAATAACTGATACCATCTTCAAGATTTTCCAAATTTATCAGCGTTAGCATAAGTCAACTTGAATACCATCCAGTTTGGCTGAAGCAGAGATCAGAAGAGTGAAACTTGACTAAAAAGCCCATTCTAACCCCCCAGCTCAGTGTGTGGACCAGGGACTAAAAATAAAAAAAAAAAATGAAGAGATGCAAGAATGATGCTGACTCAGGAAAATATTGAATAAACAGCAGACTACCACCTAAAGAACACATATGTCAAGGTTTTAATACAGAGTAGATGGATCAACCTTACTGGGAGTTCAGAAATAAGGATGCTTCAGTCCTCGAAATTTGTTAGCTTAAAGTCTGTTCGGTTTTGTTTGGTTTTTTTCCTGAATTCCGGTCCTCAGCCATAACGGCCAGTGCAGAACTCTATTTCATATCTATATACTTCTAGCCATTGCAGCCAATACGGTCTCATCCTGACAGCTATCCTTAGTAAGGGGCCATGCTGAAAAAGACACGACGAGGCCAGTTGCTAACAGGACTCCAAACCATTTCTCACTGTTTGCTCTTTCCTTCATCCCATCATACAGGCAAATCATTACACCAAATTGACTACCAAAATTTGCCTTTCTATCACAACTTGCTAAGCGGGTCCAAAATTCTACCCAGTTCTACGACAAAACTTTATAGCACTCTTCTAGATTTCAATTGCTTAGGCCCCCAGGTAGTCTAAATACTGATAGCTCTTGCTGATATCAGCCATAAAAGATTAGTACTTTGGTTGAAGATAATGGGGCTGAACCCCTCTGAAGTTAAGTATCTTTTGTCAGAAACACTTTCATCAAACCTTAGATAAAACATGAAATTAATTTATATATACATATACATACACAGATGCAAAATTTACTTCACGTTTGAGGTTCACTTAAAAAAGGTGGTTAAAGAGAGGTTATAAAATACTACTTCTAGTAAAGAACATATTGTTTATATGTAAAGAACTATAATTAATATGAAATTAGCCTATGTAGAAAGACCATGTCCCAGAGTCTCCTCTTTCTGTGCCATCTTGTTTCCAGTCAAAAACAGATCAGTGTAAAATAAAGAAAATAGGAGGAACAGGAACAGAACTTCTAAATAAATTGCGAGGGCTGATAATCTATTTGAAAGAAACATACCGCTAAACAGAGAAAAAGTGAAAATGTACAATGTCTCTTTTCAAGTACACTTCAAAAAAAAGCCTAATGATATATTAATACTACAGACAGCAATGTTCAGCTGACAATCATTTCTAAGCATCAGCATACAAAGCAATGACAAACCATGATTCACAAAACCTGAAAAATATTTTCTAATTTATATTTGTAGTTGTCTCCTTTCAATTCATGAGCTATGCAGAACACTTCAAATGTAGGAAAATAAGTGTCTTCCAAATAAAACTGCAGTCGCCTTCAATTTTTTTTTCCAAAGCTGGAAGGGTTTAACTATTTGTAATGACACAGTCCTGGCTAGGCTGCCAAGGACATAGCTATAGACCTTGCTGCTTTTCCTGTCCTCCCACCCACAGAAGCAGCAGGCTGCCCTTTCAACAGCCTTAAAAGTCCCATACTGACCCATGAGAGATTGTCCCAGTCCGGTCATGACAGAAGATACCAAGCCCACATCCTTCCAGGGCCATTCACAGGGGACAGAAGTATTTTCAGGGTGAGGAGGGTAAGAGGAAGACTAATGAGAAGGCGGCTGCAGAGCTGGGTCTTCCCACCAGCTAGCACATTTCCGTGTCTAAAGTGCCACATGGGAACTTCCAACCCTGGGGCTTCCCAGGACTCCAGTGAAGTAAAAACACTTTAAAGATAACAGCTAATTTGCACACATTGCTGCTGCATTAGGAGAAAGTGAAATGCCTTGGGTATTATGAACTTCTTGGTTCATATTATAAGCTTCAACACCTAGAAAACTGCCACTGCCAGAGAGAAACAAGGAAAAAGATGCTATTATACGAGGGAGAGACAAAAGGAAGACAGGATTTTGGGGAATAACTTTTTTGAATTCACTGTTTTAAAAAGTGTTTTGGAGTTCAACTGCCATAAATAAGGGGAAAATCAACTTCTTATAAAAACGTCTGTTGTGAAACAATTCAACAGAAACATTCCTTTGACACAGTAACACTTCTATATTCTTCCTGGGCTTCAACTGAAAGCTCTGTAGCTGCACCCACTATTCCACTTTTATATTCCTCCAGGTAAAATAGCAAAAGAAGGAAGAATGCATTCTAGAAAGGAAAAAGGGGAATCTCAACACTATTCTTACTCTCATTTTTTTGCTTTTACGTAAGAGCAATTATTTTGCCTTATGCTAAGAAATTTGGCCAGCGGTTACAAAAGTAAAACTAGTTTCCTATGAGAACTACATTTCTACTTCCACCATGAAAAGAAATCCAAAACTTAACAAATGAACCAAATTCACCAAATCTATTTTCAGCCCTGCTACTGAATTAATACCATAATACTACATCCAACCAACTGCTTAGATTCAATTTCAGATAAAATAAAAAATAATCTTACTCAGTATTTGCAGGAAAGCCAAAGGATTAAACATGTTCTGCTACAGTGATTCCAGCTGTCTGTCTCCACAGTCTTTCAGCCTTTGATTTAAAAAATTGTTTCCAGATACTAAGGGAAAGACATTTCGCTGATAGAAAACCTTTGCACATTATCATTAGAACCACTTTATCACTATAGCTGTTCTTTTTGATTACGTTCTTGCTGGACTAGTTACTGAAGCACGAAGAAATATTGATGACAACGGAAATACATATTACCTATTTTATCTGAAAAATAAGACTTAAAGAAATTTCTTATTAAAACAAACTACAAACACCATGCTTTCCTATAATATTCATACAAAATGTTAGTGAGGCAAATGCGAAAGATCAGCTTTCTGTTCTCAAGCTCTGACAACTATATAGAACTAGCTTCTGCATAATGGTAAAGATGCCACATATGGGGTACATACATGCAGCTAGCCAGAAAACCAAACTCGCATAGTTCTTCCAATTCATTTGAAGTCTGCTTTTCCTATACACCTGGAAAGATGAAAATCATTCTTTTTTTGTCTCAAAAACATTTCATTTTGAAAAAAATCCTTTGTTTATATTTTTAAGTTAAAGAAAATGAACTTCTAAAGTGAAAACTTCAGAAAAAAAAAGTCTTCAGTCTTCTGCTACTTCTACTTCTTCAAAGCTTCTCTTTTGCTACAAAAAAAAAAATGGTTGAATGAAAAATTGCTTGCACTTCCCTATCTTTAAAAATTGTCAAACAAGATTGGAAGAAGCAGTGCCAAGAAAGCTCACATTTTCAGAACTGAACTTTTCTTGGAGATACTCAATCAGATGTGGAGGACAGAATGGTCACTGAACTCAGATGAGCAAATTAGCTTTTGAATGCTTATTAAATGGAACTTCAAACCAGGTGTGAAATATTCCCTGCCTTCACTGAATCGCTGTTATAACAATGGACACTAGTTACATGATTTAAAAAGTCAGTCCCTACATTAAATGCTCATTTATTAAAAAAATGTGTCAAGTGGAAATGCCTTATGTATTCTGATCTGACTGAAAAATAAAATGAGCTCATATTAATCTTTGTAATTAAAATTCTTGTAAGACTCCAGTAAGTTATGTCTGTTCAACAGAGTCAGTACTAACATAAAACAGCAAAACCAGTTTCACTGCAAAGTTTCCTTTTTCTTTCAAACACAGTTAATGAAAGGATAATTATAAATTTGGCTTTAGCCAGTAAATATTTTCATAATTTGAATCCTAAGCGTGATCAATAGACACTAATGGAATGGTTTACTAGTTTATTATTAAAAAATAAAAATTAAAAAAATCCCTCCCATACAAGGCAAATAGAAGGATTTTGCAAAAAAAAAAAGCAAGCCCAGATTTCTTGCTGGAAAGTTGTAGCCAGTAATACTGTTAAAAGTCACCTATATCCTTCCCTGTTTGCACACCAAGCTAAATGACAACACTTACAGATATTTATCGTGCATCACTTGAGGCTCATCAGCTGCTTCTGTTAAATGTGACTATTTCTCTTTAGTGCATTCCAGTGCTTTCAACTTTTTCCAAAGCTCTATCTCCAAACGCTGTGCATTTCTATATTTCACTCCAGGAGGATGGACCACTTTCCCCAGGAGCTCAGTTTTCTTAGGTACTCAAATCACTGCTACAGTCTTATTTCTGATTAGCAAAGCGACAAAGTGACGTAAGTCTCCCATCAGTGTTTTTTTCCCCACCTCCCTCATAAAAAAAAAAGCCCTGAATGATTGGTTTGAGGAGGGTGAGGGGTTTCTGCTCTTTTTGTTTTGCTACTGTTAGGATACATGACTTGATTATAGTTATTTTTTTGATGGCAGGTTTTGAGGCCCTGTTCATTCAGTGCACTGGGTTGAAAATAAATAAAAATAGTAGAGCTCATCTATAGTTGATGATCCGCCCTTCCATGAGCCATCTATGCCTATGAGAACTTCCAACTACAGCAAGGACTTCAAATTAGAAGACATTCAGTATTTGGAGCCTTGAAATCAAGGTTTCATATGTGACTTGTTACCTACTCAAATACTTTACAAGCTTCTACTTCTCAAGACAAACGATAGCCACTCCAGCAGCCAAATCATTCATCATTGACATCAAATGATAGAGCCATGCATACTTCTTTTGATAGCTTTGTTGGCGAAAGCTTTAATACTAGTTGAAACCAACAAAAAACAATTTAGAAATTCACAGTGATGGCTATTGGATGTAATAATTGACAGTGCACCTCTCAAAACATTGACCCCCACAGGACTCAGCAGTCACCCCTTGCAGAAATGAAGGCTGATTCCTTGCTGAGCTGCTTTGACAACCGTGAAGCCAGGAGGTCAAGGCAAGAGGGTTATTCCTCTCTAGTTGACCCTCCTGCATCCACAACTTGAACAGTGCCCGCTTTTGGGGCCTCCCTGTACAGCAGACCGCCAACATGCTGGAGATGGTCCAATAGAGAGCTACAGAGATGGTTAAGAAGCCAGAGCACGTAGCAGAGGAAGAGTAGCTGGTGAAACAACACTTCACCAGAGAAGCCTAAGGTACAACTTAACTGCACATCCAGGCCACTATTTGCAGATAACTCCACCTCCTAAAAAGGGGAGTTACAGAGAGAAGAGACACATAGGCGCCTGGCAAAAAGACAAGAGAGAATAGTCATAAGATGCAATGCGGAAAACATCAATTGGTCATAAGGAAACAATTCATCCCAGTGAGAGTGGTGAAGCACGGGGATGGAGAGGGCTGTGGAACAGGACGTTTTCAAAACCTGACTGGATAAGGCTCTGAGCAACCTGACCTAGCTTTGAAGTTGGGCTGCTTGGAGCAGAGTTTTAGACTAGATGCCTCCAGAGACACCTTCTGACCTAATTTCTTACATGGTTCTCGTAACTTTCCTCAGGGGGGCAGGAGGGGATGGAGGATGGACAAGAAAAGAAAAAAAAGCCTGCAGAAAGAATTAAGCTAATAAAGCAACTACAGCAGAATGAAGACAAAAGATTTATATATATTTTTTTTTAAGTTAAACTGATGAAGATTCACAATATGGTAGCAGAAGGGGCAATGAAAAGTCAAAAACCATTGATTAGGAAGGATCTCCCAAGTTCTGGAAACTAACAGAGGAAATAATAAGATGCAAAGGAGCAGAGATGTCTTTTGACACAACCATACCCACTTTCAAAGAGTTTCCTAAAAGGAACTTAGCTTTGCTAGTCAGATGCCCAGCAAATTCAAGGTGGCTGCTAGTGGAAATTACACGTATTAAAAACCAAAGCTTTACCTTCTGTATCTGTAAGGTTAATACTGCAAGTTGATATGGCAGATGATCCCACTGAACTACACCTCTTTTTACATTCGCAACATTTGTAAGGAATATTGTACTGTTTAAGTATCTCAGTCTTGAGTTTTGTAGTATTTATGCAAATTTATTTTGAAGACAAGTATGCAAGTTTTACCATGTGGTAATTTAGGAATAGTTTCTTATTTTAGAGTACTGCCAAAAATGTAAAGGCTTTGTAAGACTGAACAAGTGGAAATCCTCAGTCCTTTCTCTACAATCTTAGGTTTACCTAAGCAATCTATTGAGAAGTGCTGCTTTTCCTGCACTTTTTAATTAAAAATTGGGATGTCTATTTTGAAGAACTTGGCCACAGACAAAGTTGCCTAAACTCTGCAGTTACAGGAGCACACAATACTCAAGCTGCAACTATCCTCAATAAAACAACAACTTCCAAACACAGCAAGATGCCAACTCTCTGCAAAATCCATCTGCTTACCAACAAAGAGAGACTACGCTGCGTTTAGGACCATCGGTTTCCCACTACTACAGAACGAGTTTTTGCATGCACTTCCTGGATTGGAAAAAGTACTATTTGTGGAAAATCAAACTGGCATCATACGTTCATTCAGCACCTACAATTGTGAGACTGTGAAACAGCTCTATTCCCTAAGCAGTTGTCACACATTCCCTGGTACCATCCTCCAGACCCCTTTTATATGAACTAAAATTCATGCAAAACCTAACCCCTGGCACAATTTTATAAGAAGTTTACAAAACAGATTTGCATTAACCTGAAAGAAATTCATTTAGAGAAAAACAGAGAGGCTCATGAATCAGTAATTTCTTGATTAGAGTAACTTCTCATAAAGTATTTATTAAAAAGTGTCATTTCCTGTTATCACAAGTAGTATTTTTTCCCTGCATTGGGAAAAATTATCCCTATAGATATAACAAGCAGGGTTAGGATCTTTTCTCCCTTTCTCAGACTCTCTCCCCACCCTGCTTCGCTCTCTTTCAGTGCAGGCTCTTGGATGGGAACTGTCACTACTTCAGTCTCTGCCTGCTTCCACAATGCAGTGTGATAGAACATTTACCTATTAGATGCCCAGATTACTGGATTATTTAAAAAAAAACAAAAAACAAAAAACAAACAAACCCAAAACAACCACAAAAAACAGATTAATCAGTACCTGCAGATTTTTTTTTGGCCACTATCAATGAATGATTTGTAATTTTTGATCAGGTTCTCAGCTATCTGCTTTCTTGTGAAAAAAAATTGAAAATAATAAGCATATTTTACAAATCTGAAGAGAATTGGACCATCAGTGCTGTGTCATTTTAAAACTCAGACAGTCTGCAAACAAAACAACAGGCAATCTGCTATCAGTACCCTAGAGCTATACTGTGCTGTTGACAGATGCTGAAGTAGTTCTCATCAAATATAGTACTTCAGTTCACTTCTTAGCATACAAGGACCTCATATGCAGTTATAACTTAGTAGCATCCCCAATACCAGTTCTTAAGAAAAAAAGAAAAAAAGTGAAGTCTTATTAGGAATATGTAATTAACTGCTCACTTACATGTAGAAGCTCACGTGTCCAGCAACATCCAGAATTACTTGTGAGAAAGCCTGCCATAGTAATGCAGCTGCTACCTGACTAGTTTTAGTAAGCATTTAAAAAAAAAAAAAAAAAAAAATCTACAAAATTGGTACTTCAACAATTACTTTGTAGCATAAAATATATCTTCATCCAATAGTTACAGTCAATTTTTAGGCTAGGGGTTTTTTTACAGTGACTGCAGCACTCAAGTATTTAGCAAGTATAAAAATTTCAAACAGAATCAGTGAGGAAACCTTGTGTTTACAAAAGATAGATCATTACAAGAAAAACAAACACATTAAATGAAAAGCGAAATAGCATGAAAAAGAAAGCACATAACCAAAACCACATTAATACACATGTTCTAGGAGAAACTGTATTAAATAATCATCTAGGAGTAAAATGAATGAAAGGAGTAAAAATGAATGAAAGGAGTAACAACGAAGTGTGCTAAAGGAGCATTGCCCCTCTCCCCTCCGCCTCCTGAAACCCATGAATTTCAAATGAAGAGAAGAAAAAAGAAGAGGAAATTACCCTAATGAAGCTAAAAGAGGCTAAAGTAAACTAAAAGGCTAAAATCTAAACTAAAATGTATTTTTCATGAGAGTATAAAATTTGAGGATGTTATTGATGAAATCGATGAAACATTCTGGACAAAGCTGCAGCTGGTTTGGATTCAGCTGCCATCATTTGCTTCCTCATTGGGTATTAATGCTCACATAATTAGTGTAAGAGTGATGGTTTAAGAGGCTAGCATCTTTTCACTGATAGCTACTTCCTTTTTCGGAGGTATGGACATATATACAGGACATATAAAATATAAATGTACATTTGGCAGCTTAACAAGAGTGCTAGAAATGAACTAAAAATCTCCTAGCCATGCAGAAATGGGCTGTTTCAAGGCCCCAGTGTCACTCAAGGATCCCCAGATGAGCGCAGAGGAAGAAAGGGCTTGAAATGCTCAACGGTGAGACACAGCTACCAAAGCTTCAACTTCTCTCCAGCCACTTATTCTCTCCCTGTCTCTCTAGAAGTCATGAAAGGGCTCTGATAAGCACAAAGTAACAGATACCTCCTCTTGTGCTCTCCCTAATAGCATAGTCTTCTACACAAAGTACTGGAAAGTTGAAAGGGAAACTGGAAAGCCTTTTGTCCTCTACTATCTGAAAGCTGGGATGGGAAGGGAGGAAAGACATAGCTTGCTCTCTTACAAAAGAATACGTTATATAAACACGTTGATCACAAAGAACGACCTATAAAAAAGGTGGTTGCACCATAGGGAAATCTACCAATGAAGTCCTGTCCTTGGTGGAGCACACCCTGTCACTTCCATGACTTCAAATACCTACCATTTCAGGCATCAACAGATAAACCTACTAATTTTCCCTTGGTTCTCCTCTATATATTCTATCTGATATTTTTCTCATCACCTCCAGGGTTACAAGATTAGATTAGCTGAGCATCCAGAGAGCAAAAGAGAGAGGATCTATCTTGAGCCTTCAATTTATAGGATACTTTCTTCACAGCATTTCCCAGTTGACCAGACACCAAGTGAGGTATCTTTGCAACCCGTCTATAACTTTAGTCTTTTTAGCTACCTAGTAATCAGTCGGTAACACCATCAACAGAACCGGTCAGAAATGCTGAAAGCAGTGACTCTACAGTATTAAGTCCAAATTTTCATGGGTCCAGAATCTTCTTGAAATTTGATCAACTCTTCCAACCAGTAATACTAAGGCAGCTTTCAAAACTGCCTATTAAAATTCCAGTAGAAAGAAAGTGACTGGCAGTAGAAACAAGTGAATAATTATCAAAACCAGAAGAAAAAATTTAAATCATGATACCCTAATTATTCCACCTCTGCATAGCACTTTGAGCTGATATCTTCAAATTCATTTCTCCTGGGAGCCTCTGTGTGAACAAGAAAAGTGTTCACAGTTAAAAGCTGGAAAATAAAAAAAGTGTTATTTCTTCTTAATTTTTTTCTACAGTAGATTTAAAAAAAGCCACAGCTTCAGAGTTTGGGGAGGCGGAGGTGGGGAGTTTTTCCCTATTGATGTACTCTAAGTTATAAAACCCATCTTTTTTTTTTTATTTCCTTAATTCATCGACAAACATCACATTACTATTTCTTCTATTACCTTTTTTAACTAATGATTTTGGTATTTTTGAACTAATTGTTCTACATGCTAAAAAAAAAAGAAATATTCTGAAGAACAACCCCAGTACTCTTTTTTTAATGGTTGAATTTTGAAACTGATGTGGCATACAGGAACACCTGCCTGTATAGAATAAAGAACCGAATGAAAAAATAAAAGCCATATAAAAAACGTTCATTGTTTTGAAAAAACATTTTCCATACTCTTTGGTGTATTATAAAGATGACTGTCCTTTTTAATGAGACACAATCATCATACATTCATAATATGAAATCTGGTAAGCAGAGAGCACAAACTAGTTTTAATATTCATCTTAAAAAACATCCAGTTTCCATGTGTTTATCTCTCTTTTCCTAGATGCCTTTTTTTTTCCCCTGGAACTTCAAATATGTTGTTAAGAAGCTGTGTCTCATACTTTTACTGACTGTAGTTTTCATTAACCGTCCATACCAAAGACATTTGTTCTTTTTCCTTATATTTCAAGGTTTTCTAAGAAGCCAAAGGTTCCTCTCAAAAAACTTGAAAACAACTGCAGTATTGGAGTGGTGATTGTTAACCTCAGACAGAATTTAGCACTAGTAAAAATGCTTTTCTAAGTTAAAGGAAGACTTGTTTTGAACGCATTTCTCTCTTACTCTTTTTCCCTTGTTAAAGGGAAAAAATTGCTGAATAGCTAGTTTCATCAATTTCTTGACTCCTTGCCTTGTCTTGTTTTCATTCCAGCCTGTCAAGAAACTTGGAAACTTGGGCAGCAAATACCTATGGATGGCCATAGGTATGAAATTAATTATTTCTAAGAGATTATATATTAACTGGATGATGGCACTAGTAGGTAACAAGCACAGCTTGCTTCTTTGCGTTTACTGTGACCATGAGAACATCCAACTTGTGCCCAGATCCTCCAAGAGCCAGCAATTCACTCCTGATAATTACACAAAGTGATGCAAGACCTGAAGGAGGCTCTTTACCTGACCAACTAATACACACGTGCGAAGTGTAACAGCATCAGAAAGCTGTAGGGAAGTCCCGTGTGATCTGAAGAGAAGCTTTAATTTCCACATCTCACCAAAGTGAATCATTAAGTCTAATAAAAGGTAAATGGTAAAAGATTCTTTAGATCACTAAATAATCACAATTACTACAGTACTACTACTGTCGGATGCTAGGCACTAGACTTCAGTACAAACAAATCCCAAACATCTCAACCCAAATCTGTAGATAACTTGCTCCAGTACCAACACACGAGAATTGGGCATAAAGTTACACGTGGTGACCAAGATGGAAAACAGCCCAGTCAGACTGACAGGCAGATCTAGTCTAGTCATTAGAATATTAAGCATCATTTTTCCTCCTGAAGAAAATCTTTCCATTAAAGTACAAGCACTTGTGAATGTAAATTTCAAAACACTTCATTGCTCAGACTGAATACAAGTCAATCTTATGTTTATTTCTAGATTTCCTACAATATAAAATTATAGGAAGTTGGAGATGCTCCTTTCCTACAGTACAAAATAACAGAAACTTGGGATTGATCCCTAAAAACACATTGTATCTACCTCAGAGTAATAGTCTAAAAAGTAGTTGTTTCATGCCCCAGTCATGGAAAAAACATTGACAGTCCAGAAGATAAAGATCAGGGAACATCTCTTTACCTGGGCCAAAATTTGAAGTATTGTTCTCACCTCATTAGCCTGTTCTCCTTATCACTTTGGAGCTTAACTAATACAATCTTTTTAATCTCTTCATCCGCTACTTATATTTGATAATGAGATACAAGATGCATCATTTCTTATTCATAGCTAAACCCCATAAAAGCAGATCAAATCAAAATCTCAGGTACATCCACTGAAATCCCACTGTTATCACTGAGAGCACGTGGGGCTTCTGTGAGAACTACACCCATAAAATCTTTATGGCAAAACTTTATTTATGTTCAAGATAATTACCAAATCAATCATCATGAAATACCTTTGAGTCCAACCATGTTTCAGGAAGGACAGCAGTAGTAAGTGCTTTCCTACAACAGGCTGTTTTCCCACTCTGTTTTTCCATTTTATTTAGATGCCAGATTTCTAAAACAGCAACTTCAAAGTCCTGCATTTCTGAAAAGCGTGAATTATTAATAGCAACATGGTTAAGCTCCTGTGCATTATTCATTTATTCCTATCAACTATTTGTGCTTCTGAAAATCCTTCTCCTCCTTTCTTACTGAAGCCTATACTCCAAGGCACTTTGCAATAGCAAGACAAATGCATTGGTGGTTGCTGAATAGACAACAGCACCTTCTTATGATATTGTACTATAAGAAAACTGCAGTGCAAAACATTGTATCTGAAAAATCCTTGCTTTGGCATATTAGAAAAAGGTTTTGTAGAGATTGTAAAATGTTGATCCCAAAGCATGTTGATTCCTCTTTCCCCAGCTTGGTTCCTCCCCTAACAAGTCTTGTACAGTCCTCAAATGCCCTCACACATAACCCCGCCCTGCATCCCATGACATCTCCCATACCCCTAAGCAGAGGCTCCTCAGTCTGTGATGCACTGCAGAGAGCTGATGCCAGGGACCCATGGCTTTCATAGCTTCTTCAGTTTGCAATTCCTTCAATGATACACACACACTGTCTACCAATTATGCTCAGGAGGCTAGATGGCTTATGATGGAGCTTGCAGCTTGCCCAAGACAGAATTATGGGCTAACTCTGGGCATAGCCATAACTACACCATAACAAATGCATCTATAAAGGAGGTAGCCAGGAATAGCAATTCAGGTCTAAATTCATATTTTTAAGAAAGAGTCGAATTTTCTGGTGAACACAAGACGTGTTTAACAAAAAGTTTTAGATATTCAGAGTCAGCTTTTTTAAGTATTGGAGTGCATTGCATTCCGACACCTTGCAAGCAGCATTAGGTGCGTGACTCCTAATAATTACTGCATTGTTAGATATCCAAGTGCTATTAAAAACCCTGACAGAGTACTTGCCTTTGTCTTTGAAAATCTTAAAGAGTCTGATTGCGAGTGATTCAAAGTCCCTCAGGTGTGACAGTGTTCAGTGGATTTCACCTGAACAGTTTTGAAATTACAACTTCCCTCTTCAAAGGAACAGCTTTCAGAGATGTACAAGTGTCTACTGAATGCTTAAGATATACAAAAAGTAATTTTTTTAATTTATAACAATATAAATATGTATATCTCAGATCTATCTTTAAACGTATCAATAAAATGGAAGTTTAGTTTTCTGCACAAGAGGAATTTAGGCCCCCAGGCCTCTCCACTGAGACTATTCAAAATCCATCGATATGTTTTACCAAGTTTTAATTTTAGGTACAATGCCAATACAAATCTGAAACATTTTATGTGAGAGTAAATGGTAACACATAGGTCTTGCCTTTTTCTTTCAGCTGAAAGATCCAGACTGCAGAGTATTCAGACATACAGATTTTGCATTCAGGTGGTACCTGTTTCTCTCTGAAGTGTTTAGCTCTATGCACACTTAAAGTCATTATTTTTCACACACTGACAGCATCACCTTCTTTGAAATGTGAATACCGTCTGTCTCTAAAGTTACTTTGTCCTCTTTCCTTTAGCAAGTGACTTTCAAATCAATACTCAGTGCTGAAGCTGGTGCTGCTGACATGGCTTTATGTGAAGAGGGTTCTGTAGAGATATCTGCAAATCCCCAGCGTACAGTCCTACTTCAGCATAACCAGCTAAGGAGCAGTGCTTACACACAGAAGATTGTTCAGTATGTTCAGTCTGCTTTCACTACCTGGTAATGTTTTATCTATCCATCCATCCATCCATCTACCCACCTATCATTTCTGTATCATTACTCACCTTTCCATACTCATTTTTATTTACTCTTTTGTGCCGTAAAAATCCCTCCCTATAATCTCTTAACTCATTCATAAATCTTGGAAATTCTTAGGATTGCTTGCTTCTCTGAGCACTTTCACTGTTTAATACCCTTTCCTTCTTTTCGCATACTATTAAGTGACTTTTAGAACAACCACACAGGAAAGGACACTGATGGACTGCTGCAAAATGGCCCAAAGATAAAAAGGGGCTTCCCACCCCCCCAAAACACATTTGTGATTAACAGTTCAGGAAAATCAATTCATTAAAAGTACTAACTCTACCAGTTTAATGAAGCAGAAAGATAACAGAATGCAAATATTACATACATCAGACCTGCTGGCTTCGAAAGGCATACTATTGGTGATGTTACTAAACAAACAAGCAGTAAGGAGTAAGGGATTTTTTAAGCAAGAGTAATTCTACTGAATCAGACAAGCAGTGAATAGAGTAAGACATTTTGAACATTTTCTACCTCCAAAGCTTGCCGTCATCACAGTAGTTATGTGGAGCATCCGTGACTAGCTACAGCTCTTCAGTAACTGTGATGTACTCATGAATTTTTCAACACCGATTTGAGAGTGCTCTAGTTTCCTTTGTTTGTGTATCCTCCTTGAGCTACCAGTGCTACGCACAAATCCAGTACGAATCACAGCCAAAAAGCAAGAAAACCCATGAGTCTTCTTGTCCTCCATTGTTAGTAAAGAAACAAACAAAACCCATAAGAACAGTGGCATTTTGTTGATCAAAAGGGATTTCTGCAGATACTCTTCATATGGCACGCTCTTCAAACTGTGATTCCTTTTCCTGAATTGCAGAGATTGAATCTAATTTTCACAGTTTCTCTTTTTCCTCAAGAGACCCTACCTTCAAGCAGACCAAATAGTTACATCAAAAATGTTACTATTTTCCAGATGCGCATATGTTGGAGATGACCCAAAAGGATAACTAAGATACCAGCTTCTTCAAAATCCCATTTAAAAAACAGTCAAATGGATCGTGAATTATACAGTGACCTCACCAATCAGACAAATGAATAATTCCCCACTTAAGGAACTGCACTGGCCTGAAGCCCTCGCAAGCCAGATGATAACCCAAATTGAGGCAGACCCATTCTGAGAAAAGTGATGAATTTGCATTCATTGAGGCTCAGAGTTGTTAAAACACACTGTTCTACACCGTAGCTTAGTTTTGAGTTAGGCTTGTCTCCAATAAATAATCTGCCTTAACACGTGCTTTAGGATATCTAGAACTGAACTAATTCCAGAATGAGCTTGGTAAAGGGAATTAAAGATTTGCAACCTGGGTAACCCCCGTGTATGACACTTTGAGAAAGCCTCACTGCGTGTTCGATTCAAGACAACACAGGCACTCTCTTCAGCTTAGACAGGTCCAAGCAGAAAACAAGAGGTCTTCACGTTACTCAGCAAGCTTGTTAAGTTAGCATAGTTTCTGCTATTAGAATATGTCTAAAATACCAATGGCTATATTTTTCCTCACTTTTCAGTGAAGAAAAAAAAAAGCATCATTACTTTTCCTGTTGCTACCTAGCTGGCTGCACTGCTAGTTAAGACAATGTTTCAAATTCTCATGCTTATTGGAGCTGTAAAATACCCTAATCATAAAATATGTTGACTACTGCTGATTTCACTGCAAAACTTTTTAAACAAACTCTGGTATATTGAAACTATTATTACAAATATTCAACAGAATTTACATTTGTTTCATTTATCATCCTCATTTAGCATTAAAAATAACATTTTTCATTTTCAATTGTCATTAAAAATGACAGAAAAGCAGAATAAACCAACGAAAATATGAAGGCAGAACTGCAACTTGCAGTTTTGTAGTGATACTCAATGAAATATAAATGGTAAAATGAGAGTTCTAAAGAAAATCAGTGTTGGCGGGGGTTGCCTATTTTAACAGGTCCTTACTGAGGAAGTTTTGAAAAGCTTTGGAATAGGTACAAGGTTTTTTCCACAGATAATACTACATCAAGCTATACTTAAATCAGAACGTAGGAAGCTAATGCCCAGACATCTTACCACAGCATCGTCGTCTGTAGTCAGATAGCAGAATTATGCGACAAACCAAAAATTTCCCATTTCCTTAGCTTTCTCATATAAAATATTCACTCAGTGAAAAAAAACCCCAACCCTGAAACAATATTCAACTTATTTCTACACCATTCATGCACCTGTATAATATAAAGTTTAACATGTAATATTTGATGATTATTTTCAATGAAGCTCTATATTTTATTGACGTTAGAACCCACAACAGTATAATCTGGAATAAAAAGACACATTACGGGCCCTTCTAAAGTGTCTGACTGAAAAACGCAATGTGCATCTCAAGTTGTGCAGCTGTAGCAGGCAATAAAAATAAAAGCAAATATAGCCAGGTAAATCTTATTAAAATTTGGGCTTGAATTTTCAGTGGCCTGAAAGAGCACTATAAATTTCGCTGTTCAATTATGGTATCATTTTAAGGGACTATATTAATAGCTGCGTTGCTTTAAGCTTTCAGAGTCAAGATGAGGATAGCTTTGAAATTTTCTGTACATGTTAGCGCTCCTTGGAATACAAATGAAAGAGCTGAGCCCTAAAAATTCCTTTGCTCACGCTGATATGGAAACCTGACCTTTCTACTCTGGAGAACAACAGCTAATAGTTACAAGCTCTCATAAATTTTTGTATGACAGTATTGCATCTTCTAGTAATTTCAGCAGTCCCTTTGGATTACTAAGTTTACTAGGTCCACTGGTGCCACTGAAGTATCAAACATCCTTGGAGAATTCTCCATGAGAATCTTAATTACAAGTCCAAGTTTCTGAATACTGAAAACTCTGGAGTCATACAAAAAATTGTGATCTTCATGAACCCTCATTTAAATTAGCAAGTTAAATGCAAATTAAATTTTGTAAAGAATGCAGGTCATTAAGATCTTAAAATTGGAGTAAAACAACAATAACAAAAAAGCTCTACTCTACAACAGCAGTGCTCCTCTAAGTAGCTAACAAGACCAGTTAATGAAGTAACAAGTGCCTCCATGAAGGAAGAATGACCATAGCTTTTCAGAGATTCTCAGCCCAACCCTCGACCCATCTAAATCATGCTACAACTTCAAGTAGCTAAAATATAAAACTAAACGAAGTATTTAGCACTAATCAGAAGTTCAGATCTAAGAATATGTATGTTATGGATATACCTCATTTGTTCAGAAGTCAGGCAATTTCAAGATAAATCCCTTGAGAAGCTAAATCAGCACTCATTAAAGACATAACAAGCGTTTAAGTTGCTGAGCTCCTTCCTGTCCCGTTACACACCTCAAAAAGGAACCATGAGAAGTACTCCATGGTAGCCACTGAATCTTCATCTGCAGTCCATGTTCCTAAAACTCTTACACCATGCTAAAAGCAACTCAATTTTAAGGCATGAACATATTTTCTTTTTCCCAGCCTTGAACTCTTTCATTAAAAAGATTTGATAGGGGTATTAAAAAGAACAACAATAGTCAATAAAAGCACCCAGCAGAGTGTACAGGAAATTGCAGTCTACGTATCAGGACTAAAGTCCTAGATATTTAAAATTTTAATTATCATAATTGCCTTGACCTGCCCCCTAAACGCAGGTTTTACCTTCTGTCAGGCCAGAAGCATTCAAACCCACTCACCATCAAGTATCTGTTAAAAGAAGAGCCTCTTGCAAATTAGATTGCCTTTCTTTCCCAAGGATATAATTTTTCAACAGAGCTTCCTAATAAAACAAGCAATTGCTTTGCACCAGTCCCACACCCATTACAGAAAACACAAAGTCTGCTGTAAGGCTACCATATACTTTTATATCCTGCATTTAAAAGATTGTTATTCAGTTGTGATTGAGATCAGATACCAAAACCTATGAGCTGTCTTTCCCAGGAATTATTAAGCTACAAATTATCTGTGGTGATGATCTTTGTCCTCATCAACTTTATCTTATTATTCCTCCTTCCTGAATAGCTATTCATTATTTGGGAGTTTTAAACAAAAGTGTATATTAATGTCTCAGCACTGAAATTTTTCTTTTCTAAAGCATAGTTGGGAGAACACTAAGAAATAAGAAACAACTCATCCTTTGTCCTCTGACATAATTCTTCAGGGCATAATTCTTCAGCTTGCATCACCTTTTGAAGGGGTAAAATATATAAAGGTGTATGTTTAATAATAAATTTTTTATCTTTGAGAATATTACCGAAGAAAGTAACTTCAGAAAAAGCAGTTTCTGCCATAGCAGAGGTTAAAAATAGCCACCAAATACTACACAGATGGCTCAACAGATCTCACACACTACTGTGCAGAGACACAGATTAGTCTACCTTTAGGACATTGCTCTTTTTGATAGGCATACCTTTGGATACAAGTAGAAGAACAAAAATTGTGGGGGTGAACAAGAACAAGATTCTTTTTCCAAAATTCTCCATGTCTTTTTATAACACTACATTGAGCTCTACTGTGGCTTTTGAAAAGTGAGTGTTTCACTCTACACACACAATCTGAACAAAGAGCAAGACAAAACCATGGCGGTATGTTATAGTGGCAGCCTCCTACCGTGAGCACCTCCTCACTCTGTCAAGAACGAAAAAAGAAAGGGGGGAAAAAAAAACCAAACCCAAACTCTAACAAAAGACAAATCCTTGGGATACAAATGCTTTTTCTTCCTCTTTTCTCCTCCCTGCTGAAGATTTCTAGACACCCAAGAGACCGGAGAACTTGCTCCTATTCTTTCGAACCTTGTAAAGACAGCTTTAGTACTGAAACTGCTACTTGTCTTCTCAGCTAGAACGAAGTGCTCAGAGTAGGTAAGAAAACAAAAGGCTCTCTAGCCCATTCTATCTCCCACCTTAAAAGTTATCTCTGTTCAGCAAGTGAGTTTGAATATTATGGTACCTGGCAATAGGTACAGGCTCTGTTTCTAAAAAGGTTAAAATTAATTTCTCTTTGTTTTCAGGAACTATTATCTTTGCTGATTTATATCTTTTTATATCTTTTATATCTTTACAATTGAGAACACACATGAAAATAATGGCCTTTCAGTCCCCCCAAAGAAATGAAGCTCGGTCTTAACACAAGTGAAGCACACAAGGCACAGCTGTGATAGGCAGTTGGCCATTTCATGAGGATTACCACTGATTCTGTAAAAAAGGGAATTTAGGGGACTGTTTTGTGAGCAGCTAGAAAACAAACAGTGCCTTTAGTCAAAATCTCAGCTACAGTAAGTTAGCAATGACAGTAGCTGAAATCTTAAAGTAGGAATGATATAAAATATCAAATTCAACAAAACTATACAAAATAACGTGATGCACTCTGCTGCTGAGGGATCAGTGCCAACGAACTTCAGAGTACCAGATTCTCAGTTTCTTTTAAATACCTCATGATTAGATGATGAGTTCTTGATTACAATTTATGTTTGCTTAGTTTATCTGTAGCCTTGCGCCCAATATTTCACGCTGTCCTCCCCCATCCCTAAAAGCTGTAGGCTGAGAAAAACAGAGGCTGAACTCATTCAGGTAGGTATAGCACACATCACACTGCATCAGAGATGTTCAGAAAAGCAATACACATGCTAGTCAAATGCTGTGCAGGCTCCATCACTCCGTAAGAGCACCCTCTCTTTTCCGAAGCCTTATGACTGGCAAGGAACCTTAATCAGGATTTCCTCAGGAGTAAGAAGAACGAGTCTACTTCTCAATCAGTAACTGGCAAAAAACACTAGGTTATTATGAAGTTCTGTAACTACCCCAAACATACAATTTCATAAATCACATGGCGTAGCTTGGTTTCAAGCAACTAAATTTCACCCCTGAACTCAAACATGATGAAGTTAGGTTTTAGTGGGTTTTTTGAAAGATTATTATGGAACAGCTGAATAGCTCCTGAAGGGCCTTGACGGGGACTCTAGAGTTTGCTAATCATTGCTGTGATAGAAGAAATATTTTCTTATAAAAAACTAAGGATTAACACTGTGGCTCCAGTATGTCACCTTATGCTTTCATAAGCACATCTATGACAGTTGAAGATTTTTTATACTAATTAATTAACTTGGAACTTGACTAAACTAGTCATTTTACAATTTGAAACAGCCCCACTCATTACTGCACACAAGATAAGCATTAAATGCAAAATCTCTACAGCAAGCAACTAAATTTATTATGGAATTACCAGAATGGAATAAGTGCTTTGAATTATTTATTTTCCACTAACCTTTCAAAGAGAACTTGAATGAGGCAAAATCCAATAAGTGAACCCATGATTTATGTATGAAGCTTACCATATTAAAACATAATTTCTGGCATATTGTACTCTAAGAAAAAGAAGAGTTTGTTAACAATTACAACAATGGGAAGAGTGCTCATAAAGAAAGAAATCTTGGTTTCATCTTGTCTGCCAAAGTAGAATTAGAGACAACAAAAAATATACTAAAGATACCAGTTTCAAGATCACAAAAAAAAATAAACAAGGTTTCTTATAGGGATTATTTTTTTTCTATCACAAACACAATAAAGGTTTTATAGCAATTGCAATCAAAACTGAAAATTTACCTTTGTATTTGTTGACCAGCAAAAGCTTTTGTTTTGCAATTAAAAGCCCCAAGCAACCAACCAGATAGAAGGATTGACCCGAAGTAGTATTTGCACTCGTAACGCCAGAGCCCCCCGCACAATTACAGCTCTTACTCTTCTTCGGATTTTACGTTTGGACAATAGCACGGTGTGAAGGCTAAAACCAGAAACAGCACCAGCAAACTCCAGAGGGTGAAGGACCTGTCCACAGCGCGCATGTGGACGTGGCTAAAGTCACCTGTACAACTGAAAACAACAAAGCTGCACCGTTTCTCACGGAGAAAAACTTTCACGGCGAGGGAGCGGCTGGCGGGGCCGGGCCGGGGCCCCTTGGCCGCAGCAGCCGCCGGGGCGTGGAAGGGCGGCTCGCCCCGCCGGGCGCCCTCCCCATGCGCTGCAGCCTCATTACTTGAAAACCCGTGCAATAGCCGAAAGCATCAAGCCGCCTGCGGAGCGTAACGCAGGCTGGCGGCCGGCTGCGGACAGGCAGGAGCATGTGCGCGGGCATGCACATAGGATGCACCTAGGATGCACCTGGCGCACCCCGGGGCGTTACTTGCACGGAAGCCGTAGCGGGGACCCGCAGCCGCTGGAGGCGGCGGGTGTGGGGGGGTGTGTGTGTCCCTCTCCCCGGGCACCGGCAGGGCGGGTAACGGTGCCGCGGCCGCCCCGGTGACCGCCGCGGGGGCACGGAGGGGTTTGTACTGACCTTTCTGCTGCCTAAAGGACTGGATGGAGCCCGAATGGTGAACCATCTTGGCGGACGGCACCCTGCCAGCTGCCAGCCCGCCGGCTGCGGGGCGGCAGCAGCGGCGGGGGCGGGGAGGCGGGAACGCAGCGGCGCGGCCCGGCCCGCCCCGGCCCAGCTCGACCCGCCCCGGCCCGGCCCGCAGCCCCCGGCGCCGCCGTTGCTCTGGCAACGGGCGGAGCGGCCCGGCCCGGCCCGCCGCGCAGCGGAGGCCGCGGGAATGGCGCCGGCAGCAGCCTGGCGGGGAGAGGCGGTAACGCGGGGCCCCGGGGTGGCGAGCGGCGGACTGGGAGCCGGCGGCTCCCCCTGCGCCCCCGGTGAAGGGGAATTCAGTCGGGTCCGGCCGCCCCCGCTGCTCCCGCGGAGCGCCGGGGTCAGCGCCCGCCCTTTGGGCGGGAAAGTCTGTGTGGCCCCCTCTGAGGGGGAGCCCCGGCATCACCCGAAAATCCGTCACGGGGCTGGCTTTGTTATTCCTATTGCCTTCCTGTAACGCTTGTCTCTCCCTAAAAGACACCAGGTGTTACTGGTGAGCTAAAGGGAAGCCGAGTATAAGTTGCACCTCCTTAACATGGTAATAGGTGCATTTACATTTAGGCGTTGCAAGTCAAGTTCGTATTTCAGCCCCTCCACCCCTGTCATCACACCATAAACCTGTGTTGCATCACCAGCTTTTTTTTTTTCATATAGGTTATAAAACTTATGGTCTTAATCGTACTGGAGATACCTTTTTATCAAAATATACTAAACTGCACATTCAAGGCCTGATGTGGCCCATTTCTGTGCTATTTGTATTAGAATTTCCCTTTTCTCCACAGTGTACGCCAAGAGGCTCAATCCAGATAATAAAAGAATCAAATTTATAAGGCTTTAATTTCTTTTCCTGTCTCCCTCCACTCAAGCTATTCTTTCTGGATTCTGAGTCAGTTTCACGACAGTATCATTCAACTCCAGTAGAATGTTTTGGTTTTAATATTTCTATCACAATAATCTGTTTTTCCGATCCTCCTAAATTCAGTCAGTCCAATATTCCAGCCTGCTTCTAGCAGTAGCTATCTCCTCTTCTCCATTTAGGGATACACACGTTATTTACTCGACAGAAGTGAATTAAATCACCTCTTGTAACCACTGCAGCTAGTGGCAAAATCTGTATCATTCCTTCAATTGTGTGCTAGAAGATGTACTAAAGATTTCCTCCAACAGTAGAGGAAAGCTAGAACTTTCCCGTAGTTGACTGGGGTTTGTAGTATACCATCTGCTTAAAAAATTACATGATTGCCACCCCTTACTACAGGCCAGTCTGTACTACAAAGTTGTACTACTGTGTCTATATCAGTTTAGTTAAACAACCATGATGGATACAGACTTTTTTTGTTTTTTTTTTTTTTTAATATAAGAACGTTTTTCCACTAGGAAAACACACTAAACAGCCATATATAAAGCAATACATCCATCCAAGGGCTCATATAGGTACATATATAAAATAAAAAATGCATCCTAACTGGGGAGGTATTCTCCAGCACTTTTTTCTGGGGTATACCAGGAATCGCTCTTGAGTAATGCACAGCTGACACATCCAACTGTTACCATAAGGGAAAAAAAATAACTTTACCTCCTCAGGAGAGCTGACCAAATTTTGGCTTTGTTTGGAACATTTGAAGAAGGTTTGTTGTCAGTTTAGGAAAAGCTGCAGAAGCTATGATGCTGTGAAGACATTATCCTACCCATTTCTCAGTCTCTGGTGGCTTTCTGCACACTGAAGGTAACAGATGAAGCATTCCTCTGTACTCCTGCAATTTTAGGAAAACCGCTGGGAACAGCTCTTTCCTGCTGAGAGACAGCACTATAGATGTTGCATGGCAGAATAAGGCAAGTGGAGACCAGCCAGGCTGGCTCTTGTTGATTAACAAGTGCTGGAAAACCAGGAGCAAGCCAAAAGAAGAGGTAGAATCAAGTCCTTGTTGTTTACTTTCATGCTTTAATGTAAACATTAGAACAGATAAGTAGGGATTAAAACCAAATCTATACCCAGCAGCTGAGAGTCACCAGGGGGGAAAAAAAAAGTCTAATACAAACTATAAACTTAGTAGTTAATAATATGTAGTCTGCAAATGGCAAGTGTAGTCTTTTCACTGTAATGATCTAAATCTTTGTAAGGTTCTAGGCCAGAACTGTTTCTCCAAGAGACCTTGGCTGACACCTTTGTCTTGCAGGTGAAGTAGAAGAGCAGCATACATTCTGCTCCCTTTCTTACCAGAGGAAAACAAAAGAGGACCATTACCTGCTCTCTTAGGATAATGATCTACAAAATGCAGATGGGAAGAGAAGGTGTTGATAAGTAAAATTGCAGGCTGAAGAGGTTATCTCCCACACTCTTGGAAAAGAGGCTGTCAGCTGCCTGGTACTCAGGGCCATCCATCTAATTTCTGGTCCACAGTTCTCCATGGAGAGTTACAGAACTCCCAAATTCAAAGGGTTTTATCCAGTCCCATTAGTGCACAGAACAATGGGGAGAGAAAGGCACGCTAAGGTAGTGCTCAGAAACCCAGCAGAAGAATTAAATTCTGAGGACAGAAATGAGTTATTTTTCTCCTTGTTTCTTAATAATAAAGCTCTATTTTTAGCAGTAGATAGCACGTATGCATGAAAGTACAGATATGACAGCTGGGGGTAAGGTCTGCAAAGAGAAGAAAAAATATCTCTACAAAGGTGTTTTAAATTAAATCCTTCACACTGTCAACTGACTAAGCTTTATAATTGTAAAATATGATTATATGAAAATCTGGAAAGACAATTCTGTGGTAAATAAGGAGAGGTTGGTCCAGTTTAACAGTATTTTTAGGGTGCAGATGACAGAACAATTACAAATTGATGGCTAAGATGTAGGAAATGCATACATTCTTAAGCTCCATATGCACAAGCTAGATTGGCTCTGAAGCTTATTAAGATAAAAATCTACCCTCACATTCACTGTCTTATGAATATCTTTTGAAATCATTAGTTATATTAAACTAAGTCTCACATTATATCTCTGTAACATTTCATAAACCTTCTCAAATCAAAACTCTGGACTTAGTGAAGAGATCGGGATCAAACAGAACTAGACTTAAACCTTATCTCTCTACAAGTCAACAGGACCAAAATCATGACTCAAAAGCTTAAGGTTGATGTACCTGCATGTCTGACTGAGTTTTCGCTCAGGTTTGTGGTGTTCAGTTTTGACATTAAGATTAACTCTGTTTTATAGATAGGCATGCCTTTTTCATGAGATAGAGTCTTTGTCAGGAGAGATTAGAAAGTTTGGTCTTGCTTCATCATGAGATGTGTAGCTCTATGCATATCTGCATTACTTGGGATCTGTAAAATTCTGATAAGAACAGGAAGACTGAGTCTACAGATTCACTTTCTATCAGGAAGTTGTTTTGCTAGTGAAACAGGCTACAAGACAGATACATTTTAAATTAAATTTTGTACTTCCATAGTGCTTTTCCGTAAGTCACAGGAAATAGAATGTTAAATTAAAACCTAATTATCTGTGATAAGTGGCATGTGCCAATTATTTCCTTAAGAAATATAGCCATCTCAAAAGTTAATTATAGCCAGTTGTTAAAATATTGCCCAGAAAGCGAACTAAACTTACTCCAAAAGAAACTCATAAGGTTCAGCGAGTGCAAAATTCTGCACCTGGAAAAACTCCATGCATCATTTTAGGCTGAGCAGCAGCTCTGACGGGAAGGACCTGAAGGTTATGGGAAACACCAGCTTGAAGACCAGCCAGCTGTGCACTTGCATCACAAATAAGGCAAAGCTTGGGAGAAACATCGCCAGCAGATCAAAGGGTTATTAATCCCCTTTAGTTGGCATGACTGTAGCTGCACCTGCAATTCTGTGTCTAGCTTTCCCACTTCACATCCTCTCAATTCAGGAAAGGTGTTGGAAAACTGGAGAAGGTCCATAAAAGGACTACCCAAGACGGTCAGGGGTCTACAATACATAAGCTGTGAGAAGTTGAAGAAACTGGGTTTATTTAATCTGAAAAATAAACTAAAGCATTCCAGCAGCCTACAATTACTTGGAAGTCACTTACTAAGATGACAGTACCAAACTCTTCCTAGTGCTGAACGATCTGATTAGTGATAACAGCCACATATTATGGCATGTGAGATTCAGGTTGAACACTAGGAATAAGTCTTTACAGCACTGGTAATGCACTGTCAGAACAGGTTACCCATAAAGTTGTGAAAGAGCTATCCTTGAAGGTTTTCAAAATTTGGCTTGACCAAGCTATGTCTGACCCAGTTGGGTGATGTCACGGTAAAGCTTCAGAACAGAAGGTTGGATTAGATGACCCTCAATGGTTATAATAGAGGATGCAATAAAAAGCAATTGCAAGGGAGTTGGAACCAGACTAATTCGAGCCAGGAGGTAGACACACAATTTTGAATTGTTATTAAAACAAACTGTAAAGTTATGTTATTTTTTCATATCTGTAATGAAGAATTTTATTGAATATATGCTTATGCAGCTCCTCAAAGCGCAAAGACAATATTAAATGACCTATAATACAAATTCAAAATGAAATGTCCCTTCTCAAACATACCGATTTCTAAAATTCTTGCAAAGTACAATTCCGAAATGATTTGCAAGATTTTTGAGATTAGGCGATTCCTTAGTCTAAAATGTCACCTGAGGGCACTAAATGTTTAGAGCAGGACCCAAAAGTATTGATTTTCTAACAATTTTTATGTAATATATTTGAATAGTATGAAAAATTAGTGTTTACAGAATTGTTGAGTCTTTCAAGGAGAGCAGTTCTGTACTATTTAAAGCTCTACAATGCAAAATTCATCTTGTTCAATATTTGCAGTAAAATTGTTGCAAATGTTCTGATCTTACTGTAAACAACGTGAATTTTGCCATAGACAGTAGAGCAATGAGGAGGTCCTTCATTAGCTCTGATAAAGCTGTCAGTCACTATGGAGAAGGTCTAGAAAGCAGATTAAGGAGCTTGCTAAAGTGTGTGGTAGATTAAATAAAAAATTGAACATTTCTCTAAAGATTTTACTTTATGTTGCTAAGACACTAGCCCTTGAAATTTCACTGATTTCCATATTTTAATATTTCATTTCTATGGTAATTTAAGAGACCTTTTCTCTCTGGCTAGATAGAGTTTTCTTATATCCATTGAACTGACTGTGTTTTCTGAATGACATAAAATGTTTGGGCCTTGATTCTCTAGCTCAATAATTGCATGCTTATTTTTAACCTTGTGTTTTATAGATTCAAATCTACATCCTAATAATTTCCATGAATAAAGTTACTTTTCTGTTTTGGCTGTAACTTATCCAGCTAACACGAGAAACAGAAAGAAACGTACAGTTCATATGCTTAGGAAAATTTAATTTCTTTCGGCGAGGCAGCTCAGTTCTGTTCTAAAATATTTGGGTCAAAATGCCAAACTAGAATTTTAAGGAGTTCAGCATTCTTGTGCCTGGTATACACTGGAATCCTTGGAACTGAGCTATACAGAGGTGAAAAGATGGTGAAATGTCAGTTTGCTAAAAAAATCCTTCTATAATAATGCAAAGCCCTCATGTCAAGAAACAGGTGAAGAGGGAAAACAAGAATTATAATAGCAGCATCCAATATACGCACCTATCCAAATTTCCCAGGTATGCAACCTTCTACGTAGTCATATTTTTCTTTCCTATTATACATCTCAGTTTTCTTATTTCTCATTTTATCTGAAGCAAGCAGCAAG
Organism: Butorides virescens; assembly: GCA_017310255.1. Taxonomy (NCBI): domain Eukaryota; kingdom Metazoa; phylum Chordata; class Aves; order Pelecaniformes; family Ardeidae; genus Butorides; species Butorides virescens. Next base: position 19,901 of record JADKXX010000777.1, on the reverse strand, counting down.
AAAGATTATTGTTATCCAGCTCTGCAGTACCAGGTACCAAACTGCTGCAATATAATTCTATTTCTGATTAGCAGCCTAATTTGTCAAGTAAAGAAGAAAATAATCAGATAGACTAAAAAAAAAAAATCACTATCAGTGATGAAGTTATCTGTCATTTAACTTATGTTTCCACTGCATAGACCTATTCTGCAAAACTGTGCATCATTTCTTTAGCACTGTGTTCTCAGCACAGGAGCCTCAGGAGTGTCAATAGCAGAAACTTTTAGAAACAAGACATTAACATAATCTTTAGCTGTATAGTCTAAATTTACAGTCAAAAAAAATATATATCATTTAGGTATGCAATCCTAGATTTACTATTGATTTACTATCAGCTCCTTAGTTTAGAGATTAACCCTTTATTACTGTTTAGTGCATTTCTGACAGCCAAGCCTTTCATCACCTACAAGCTGGTTCTGTTTAGAACCTGTTAGTTCTTACTATTTGGATTTCTTTGGCCACATACCTGCTCTTCTTCCAAAATACAATTTTTTACCTCCTCCCTCCCCCCACAAAAAAAAAGCCAAGAAAAGGCACCTTACAAACTGTTAAAAGGAGCATCAGGAAAAGGTGAAACGGGGGACGAATGAGCACAGTTTCCAAGCATGGCCAGGTGCTTGCTATGTAAAACCTCTACCTGCATGTCATTTGGCTATTTCCACTCACATTGAGATGGAAACAGTATGGCAACGTTATGCGAGCTTGACATGTTACCTGTGGACAGAAGTGAAATTAATTGAAACAGTTCATTCAGGAAATACAGCCTTTCCTGCTATACATTCTTTACAGAACTTGGAACAGCAAAGTCCAAGTCCTCAGCTGAAAGTCCTAGGATTACAGTAATACAAACAAGATAGTTTGACAAAAACATTAGGATATCCTCTTGACAGCAGGTAGCACAGAAATGTAATGCCACTGCATAGCAATATCAGACTTTCCCTTTCCAACTTGCGTAAAACACTCAAGTTTAGATACGGTGATTTTACTTTTAAATTTGTCTCACAGCATGCCTGCATTCCTTGTCGGCCAACCTGCCATCCTCCAGTGCAAAAGGAACTACTGAGAATTTCTTCAAAGATGCCTATTTCTTCATTGCAGCACCATCAATCAAATCATAACAGGGTGTTTCGATTAGCATCTTCACAGAAATTTCTCTTTTCACTATCATGCTCACATGCAACTTTGGCCTTACACTCTGTTGCATGACCAGGCTCCTTCATGGCTGCATAACCCCATGCTGGGTACTATGTCCTCCTTCCAGCTCTCCACTAGAAGTATGGCACGTACTTTCTCTGACAGCAGCATCTAAGAGTGGATCGATGCCAAACGTGTGAGCTGCAAGCCCACACATATATTTACCATGCATCAATCACCTCCCCATCATTTTGGAAGAAACATACTGAGGTGGGTTATCCCATCCCACAGACTTCTGCATTCCACCACCACAGATCTTGCCTGCTTGGCTATACCAGGTGAACTCCCACAAGACTCATGCCTCCTAACATTAATGCTGTAGACAATGTTTTGCAGAGAAATTAGCATGGTGCCATCTGGCCCAGCCATCCTATATTCTGACCTGGGAAGAACTATACTATTACACAACAAGAAGATAAGCAATAGTAATGTTGCAGATGCTTTTTTTTTGTAAAATTGATCTGAGTGTCCTTAAGATCACATCCAAGTGCAATAATGTGGGCTTTTAAAAAAAAAAAAAAGCTTTTTTTCTTTTTATTATAGGGCAAAAGTACAGTGCTTTGTTCCATAACTGAGTATTTTATGTAGATTTTCAAAATACCTAAGTCTGATGGAAAAGTGGGATAAGATTTTCAAATGTACTATATTTGTGCCCACAAATTTCTTTTGATTTGGTCATGATTTATCAACACCTCCAAAAATTTCAAATAACAAAAAAAGCTTCTGTATTTCTGCTTTAAAGAGTCACAAAAAAAAATGTTTCAGAATTTAAATACTGTCTTGTTGAATTTGCAACCCAGAAAGTCAAAGTAATGCAGTAGTGCATGATACGTGAGGAAAAATTAGACATCAGGAAGTGGATGATGGGAGAGGAGCACTTTCCTTGTCTACAAATACCACGCTAATTTAATGGCACTGTCGTAGGCTTCCTATGAGCTAAAAGGACTCGAGTCACATCAGCTGTGAACGTTCTCAAGGATTTATTTTAAAAGATATCTAGATTACACTCTGTTCCTATGCACACACAGATAGTCTATTAGTCTGTAAAAACATGGCTTACCCTCAGAAGTTGTATTTACTCCTACGCCTCTTACATGAGCCAAGTGAACTCACTGCAGACAGGATATCTGTACGTTACGCGTATCCTGGACAAACAGTAAATACATGCCAAGTGCTGTAAAAAGAATCGTCTCTTGGAACATGTAGTGTGTACTGTTAAAGAATAATAAACAGGAGTGTGAATGCTGGGGCTTGTGGACTACTCACCAGACACACCTGCAAAACCAGAATGTAAATCAGAGTTAACCAATAAACCAGATTTCTTTTTATTTTTCCTCCTCCTCCCCCTTTCCCAGGAAAGGGGAAACTTCTGTTTCAGGCAGTGTTGTATTTGTTTAGTCTTCTTATCCTCAATCTTTTGCATTTAAAAGATGTCATACATTGAAAAAATGAGTTCTGTGTGGCCACAGAAACAATACAAAAATGCAGGCAGCTTCATATACCTTTAGGTATATTTTTCTAAGATACTACAGTGAAATGAAGCTTTTCTTCTCTGAAGAGATTATTAGTGGCTTAACTTTCTCTTTTTTCCTTTTCTTTTAAATGGGGAAGTTGTGAAAGTGTGCAAGTATCAGTACAAAGGACAATTATTTTTTTTCCTGAAAGAAAAAAGGCATTTTTCTTTTGGCTTTTACAGTAGATGGACAGGCATAGAGCATTTTTAACATATTTTAATTCAGACAAAGCAAATAGCAAGCAAATAGTTTGTTCTGCCTCCCTTCCTCTCCCTTTTTCCCTATGAAGTATCCATGCAAGAAGCACAGCATACTTTCATTTCACTGTGGGGTGAGAAGATGAAGGAATGCATACAGGTACCATCCATATGTGTCTCTCTCTGGTCTATAGACTTTATATAGGATGTAAAGCAGGAAAGGCATTCCCGCAGGCTCCCGGGGGCTGGTAAGGGGACCAGCTCGCTGCCAGGGCCCACCCTGGGGAACGGGGACTCCCCAGTTCCACCCGACTTCAACAGAGAAATTGGGCTAATGGATGCTTTTTTCCCAAACCCACTTTCTACAGTTTGGATTGCTAAACCTATTGGGAAATTTGTTACTGGTTTGTTTTATAGTTAGTAGGTTTTGGGGTGGGATTGGGCTGATGGAGAAATATAAAAGTGTCCAAGAGGTTTGGAGTTCAAGGTCAGGATGAAAGTTCGTAAGGCTTTTGTCTATATTTCATTAGGAACGGTTCATTTAACACAAATGACAGTATTAGAATGATACACATAAAAAGAGCTATGGAAAAACAGAATCTATCATCTGTTTAAATTCAGGCCAAGTTTCCCATCTTACTTCATCCCACTGGCTACGTTCATTTATGCTACCTTACAGACCTGAATTAACAGAAAGCTGGAAGCACCATATATAATATCTTCAATTTAAGTATAACAGGTTATTTACCTTAAAGTTGGTATGACAATATCTACCTTAAAGTTGGTAGGACAGTTTAGGACTCTATATTTCCAAGTCCATTTTTAAAAGGCTTTTGCGTGAAATAAATTTAATAGGTATTCAATACCTGATTCTAAACAACCTGAAAAAAGGCTCATTATCTTCAGTCAAAGTGGAATTGCACACTGTGGAATTGCATTTATTTTACTTAATAAGATGGTTGTCAATTAAGGTAATAATAGCGTATGCACAGATGCAGCTTTCCAAGTCTACTTTTTCCGTTTGTATTAGGTAGGTTTCTAGCCATTCAAAATCTTCAGGAAAAGCAATATTTTTGTAATATAAATATTCATTAATATAGAATTATACTGATTAATTACACAATGCTTTGTTGTTTTAATAAGTTATCCATGCCAGCTACTATGAAAATGTATTCTTGTAAATTAAAACCTTTTTTTAAATGCTCACCTGTAAGACAGTAGCAGTTTTGATCTCGATTTACTTGCATGCATTTTATTTATCAAAACCCCATATATTTGGTAGTGTATGATGAGGTGTTAGTAATCGCTTCTATTTCCATGATTGCCACAAAAAGAAAACAGGAAAAAAAATCAGTACATACCTACGTCTTGCTTGTATATAGTGTTTTGATTTCACATTACCTCACAACAGCCTGTTCAGTGGTGTTCAACGGTTTGTGCTGCTCTTTAAGCGAGCGTTGTTCCTGACTATCACTGCTGCAGAAGTAACATGAACTGACTGACTGTACTGTATCTTATCTCAGCATCGTTTAGAACTACACAGATGAAGTAAGCTGTCAAGAGCAGAAAAATATTTGTCAGTCTCAATGCACCCAAGGCAAAATCCGCAAATTGTTTTCACATACTCATTTTAACTTCTTGTTTTTAAAACATTTACAAGAGCTTTGCACTTAAAATCAAATAGATACCATTCCCCTCCACGAACTGAAAAGAGGAGATACATAGCACTTTTGTATGTCGTCCAAATCCGAGGACTGCAGTTTCTCAAGATGAACGTGCCAGTTCACCTCAGTCTGTCGCATGCTTCTTGTTTCACTGTTTATCTCAAAAGCACGTGCTGTCAGTGCTGCAGAGGCGCTTGATGGCTGCGTGATGCGCACTCAGAGGTTTAAGAATAGTGGCAAAACATTTATTTAAAATGATCATTGAAGCGTCCTTCTCTCCTTTATTCCTTTAGAAGTGTGAAGATACCACATTCTGGTAAGACTGTATGAGTGGCACAGTTGCAACTCTAGACTGTGTTGCTTGAACCAGATCCTTTGGTTCCCCAAAACAGCATAGCAGAATAGTCAAGGATAGGTCCCCAATACAGCACATGTAGAAAAAAGGGCTATAACCTGGCAAACATACCGCTTGCCCCCAGCCCACAGGCACGTGGGAAAAGCCTGTAGGGAGGTTTCAGCCATTCTACCATCTATTTTATGCTTCAGAGAAGCATCATCATATTTTTAACTACTCCAGAAAAATGTTTTGCCAGATCACTGGCAAAACCTAAGTTTCTAGCTCAATTAAGGCATGCAAACCAGTGCCACTGAAGCAAGACATTCTGGAACCTAAGCTGACAAATGGTGAGGTGCTTATGGAGAGGAAGCATGCTCGCTACAAACCGAACATTTTAAGGGAGGTAGGGCATGTTATCAGCAGTTTTAGCTTTAAACAAATATTATCCCAAATGAAAAGCCCCGTGTTTTTCTACATTTCTGCTGTTAACTGTCTTATGAGTCAAAGAAAGCTCAATTCAGTATCAGGTGAGATTTTTACCTGAGAAACTTTTATGGCTGCAAACCCCACAATCAGTAACAGCCTGGAGGAATCCATGGGGTTCTGAAAACTGTCAGCTCGGCCTGGATAGCTCAGGCTGCCTCTGCAAATTGTCAGCAAGTTGAGCTCTGTGTGTCTGTATCTGTATGTATACACACACTTACACAAATATATACATACAAATATACATATGCATATTTCTCACTGCTTTTTCCAGGAAAAGAATCACGCTAGCACAGCGGGCTTTAGCACACTGAACGGTGGAGTGCTGCGGGGGATTGTGCAGGGGGTGAAGGTTATTCGGGGAAAGGCAGGTAGGGGTGGGGAAAGGAGAAGGGTGAAAATAATTTTTAGAGCTCCCTGAAAGTCATGCTTATTTTTCTGATCACTCTTTGCCAGTTCTCCATCTCCAAGTATAACACTTTTTGAGTCATGTAGAAGTAGCTGAGACAAAAACATACTTTTAAAATATATATACATATGTGTGTATATGTATATATATAAAAAGAAGAGTGTGTGTGTGTGTATGAGACATTTGTCATCGCTCCAAGCAATCATTCTGTTTATACTAACTGGTGTTGTAATGGCAATGAACAAGGAAAACCATGAATTTTGTGTTTAGTAGTTGATTGGCAAAAGGCAGCAAAAAAGATCTCAAGAAAATTTGTGAGCCTGGTAACCCATGTTGTTCCTGCTTTTTAGTGCACTGTATCCTAACCAACAAATTTGTTGCCCGATATTTAAGGAACAGAGTTTGTAACAGCATCCAGTGCCATATTTTCAAACGTAAATGTAGCTTCTGAATAAAGGATGGTTCCCATCTCATGACTAAATGTATATGGCAGCGGTGCTGCCAGTCGCATCACGGTGACGGAGCTATAAGGAGAAGGTTGCCAGAGCTGCTCCCTCCACCGCAGCCAGCTTCCACCTGACGTTGAACAGCGTGGAGCAGCAGGATGCTCCGGCAATGCGGTGCTGTGCACCAACGCTCTGCGTGCCGGGCAGAATAAACCACCCCATCCCAGCCAACGGCTGGAATAGCTTCATTGCCTATATTTTTTTCTCGTCCCCAGCTTTAATGACTCACAGTGAAAAGGGCCTATTAAGAAACATGAACCTTATTATTTATTTACTTGTTTAAAATTCATTGAAAACACTATTCAAAGTTACCCATGGCTATTTTTAGTTGTATTTGCATTGTAACAGTGACACCCACTGGCCGATGTAAAGAGTGCCAGGTTGTTTTCTGCTGAATAGGACTTGGTTATAAACTCATAGGGACTTTTAAATACCTAAACTGATTTATTTAGGATTAAAGTAAATAAAATTGTTCAATGTCCAGTGAAACATGGAAAACTTTAGAGGTTATGGTACTGTAGCACCAAACATTTTACATTAAGCCTAGCCTCCTCAGGTAGGGAGACAAAACTAAGATAAGACTAAAAAGTAGAATTAAATCAAACATAGCAGAAAAGGAAAACTAGTCTGAAAGGAAATATTAATTACAAAAAAACCACAGTAATGATGATCAGACATTTATTTATTCTGAGGACATCTGATTTTCAGTCATTCACTCTCCATGAAAATAAAAATGTAGTATTTCTTGGCATATTCAAATTGAACTCAATTCTGGATGTTGCAAAAAAGAGATTCCCTTTTTACGAGGGCAAATTTACGCCAGTGATAAAGATAGTATCATAACCATATAATAATACTAGCACATAAAAATATAGTAACACCAGCACGATAAGCAACAGCAAGAACAAATCACATATCTGTAGTAGAGGGGGTGAGGAGCAGAGGAAATACACCCCGTTAAAGATCGGCTGACGCTTTAAGCTTAGGAGGTTGCAAGATAACCACCCTCCATGAAAGTCAGAAGTACATCATATGAGAAATCAGGCACAAGTAAAACTTAGAGAGAAGAAAGATTATAGATCCATTTCCTGTCTCCTGATGGCTCATGGAAGAATTAAATGGAAAAGGAGCAAAAAAAGAAAATGTGCATAAAACCTAATATATAGATGTATTCATGTTCTGAACAAAATGTTGAAAAACTGAATAAGCCTAAGAGAACTAATCTAACTTCACTACTAGCATTGTCAAGAATGGTTAAACCAGGTTAAAGTTTTACATTGTTCCTTTAAAAATTATGGCTCTGGCATCTTTTTTTTAGTATTTCTTTTTTTTCCCCCCCAAAGACAAATCACAGCATACTCTCTGTAAACTGTCTATCCTGTTAGGAATGTACACAAACAAAGATAATCCCTATTGCTACAAACATTGTGTGTCTGGACCTCTTCCCTGGACTTGAAAGGAAGGACCACCCTGGTGACATGTGGCAGAAAAAATGGTAATAACATAAATCAGTTAATCTTGGTGTTGATGAATTGTTCTGCAGGAAAGGAGTCGCAACGGGGAAACTGTTTACGCTGTGAAAAGAGCCTGTGTTCACAGAAAAGAGCAGCAGACGGGAACGGGAGGTAAACCAGGAATGTGGGCTTGGGCGGTTGAACTTTTTTCTGACTTTCATTTCTGTCCTTCTGTCAGTACTGGAGGAATAAAATGTGCAAAACAATGCTCAAGTAGGGTGGGAGGAAAATGCTCACCGATATCTCCCTGCAGCAGCTGTTTGTCTGAATATGAGGCACTTGTCATTTTTACGCCATTGCTTTTGTCTGGGATGCAGATTTTGGGAGAGGCATCAGGAAGAGGAAGCACGCTGCTACTTCCCGGAGCACCTCAGATTTATTTCAGATAAACCAGTCTGAGTTATTTGTGTCGTGGGGTCCTCCTCTCAGTGTAAACAGACTCAAACATGAGTGATAAAAATTAAAAAAATTAACCTGTTCAGAGAACAGCTGACAGCTACTGCTCTGCCTCCTTTGCAGGGGATAGCTCACGCTGCCTCTGTGCTCCTGCAGCTTTATCAACCCAGCACCTCAAACATTTCATGCACAGAGGTGGATTTATTTGCAAAACCAGGTAAGACACAGGACTCGGAGCAGCCTGTGAAATATGTTGATGAAGCCTCCCTTACAAGCCTGGGAGGAGAGGACTACACAGATGCCACAGAGGCAGCACAACAATAACATGGATGTGGATTTTCCCATTGCTTGACGGGCTGGAAGCAGACCATTGCTTGCAGAAGGCAGGGGCTGGTAGGAGCTACTCTTCCCTCCACAAAGGAGCCCTGCTTCTCTTCCCTTATCTGGCCTCATTTAAAAAATACCCAACCATTCCCTGTTATTCAATCTTGTTTTTCAACCACAGCTTTGTATTTTGAAAGAGATACCAGTAGGTGAAAACCTCAGCTTTTTTTTTTTTTTTCCTAAACAGAAGTTACTGAAACGAGGAATTGCAACCCAGAGTGATGAAAATAATCCGGTTACAAGTAATTGCAAGAAACAACTTAAAAAATGCATAGCACCATGATCCATGAGGTTTGTTCTCTAGTGCTAAGTTCATCCCTGTTTTAACAAGCAGTAGAGTGAGGGAGAGACAAGATATTAAGGCTATTATAATTTCATTTCTATGCCTGCATTGCCTTGGACCCGTCTGTCTGCACCCTACCCACACTGGGCATTCAGTTCTAGGTTTTCCTCCCCTTTTCCCTGGTTATTAATGGAGCTGCATCTACCAGCACCAAACAGCCACGAGTCTCACAATAAATACTCTTCTAGAAAGTATAAGAAATAATTCAAATCTTTGCTCTCCCCAAGCCCATTTCACACCAATTAAATATTTATGTGACCACAGGAGAAGGTATTTGATGGCACGTGATTTCAGCTGGGTGAAAATCGCTGCTATGATAAATACTTAATAATTTATACAAACCAGTGCCTCCTAGAACAGCTTTGGTAAGAGAAAAAGGAAACATCTGGTGGATAGGAGACACCTGGAATTTGGGCCATTTACACTCTGCTATATGCTCTGAGGCACAGCACTCAATGAATCTTTTAAGATCACGGTGTTGTCCCCCTGCTATCACAGACAACTACGACAGCATCCACATTTTTCTTTTCCTGGCCCATGACCCACCCAGCTGCTTTGCTGAAGCGAGAACACTGCTGCGTACATGCTAAATGCATTAAAAATGTTTCCTGAGGAGCTGTGCTTGGCGTGAGTTATGTTCAGCTGAGGAGCTGTGTAAACACGCTGACAGCACCAGGCTCCAGCAGTAAAATAGGAGTGGGGTTGCCCACTTGCAGGGCTGGGGTTGATCTGGGTACATCTGCTCACAGAACTGGAAACTAGGGCAGGAACTCGGCCGGATTCAGGCCACAGGTGGTGCTGAGAAGATCGGCAAAGTCTGAAAGGAGGTTAACTTCCATTTTCAATTGAGTTATCTACAACAGTTTTGCAAAAAATTCCCTTATATCTGCCCGATACCATTTTTTTCCTGTAAGCATCTACCAAAAGACAGACATGTTTGGAGAGTAAAATAAAGGGAAACTGCCTGAATATCATCTGTAATTACTAGCACAAGTTGATGACACACTCACTGACACACAAACATGTGCAAACTCCTTATACCCTGTAAGCCTGAGGAACTGAGGCAGATTTCAAACAGGTTATAACTTAAAAAGGTGAAATAAAAAAAAATAGGATGTGGAAACCATATGACATTGACTATAAAACAGCCTAAAGAAGAAATTAAATACTTAGGAAAATAGATTTGAACGCAAAATTTATATTTATATATATAAAAATGAAAGGCAGGTAAGATGTTTTTTAGAGACCATATTGTCCACTATATGCTGCTTAATATTTTGAATGATTGCAAAACTTGGTGTAATCTGACTCTTGAAACAAAACCATTGGCAAGGAGCCTCTTCCTTTGTGAAGAACGCATTAAGTTTAAACTCTTTTGAAAGATTGCGGCAATAAAAAAGGAAAAAGGAGTTTTCATAAATTATGGTTTCATAAGCTCAAACCTGACATATAAGGAGGACAATAAGGAAAAGTTGGAGTAGGGGCAAATGCATATAACTGAGGTTATATGTAACTACTTGAGCAGCTACACTGCCAGTATCTACAGGGAAAAAAAAATTGTCAGACCCAAACTAAAAAGGGATTATGTACAATTTAATTAGTGAAAGTCACTGGTAGCAGACAACTGGAATCATATTCTTAGGCCTGGGGAACTGTACAGTAACAAAGGTTTGTCTTCCTTTTATTTCACTGCAGAAATTGATGAATGGTAATGAAAATGAGAGAAAGAAAAATGACATTATGGGTCTAAAAACTAATTCTGTAAATACATACAGTACTGGAGAATACTACTCTTTTCCCTTACCAGTCTTCTGTGATGCTAAGTCAGTCATTTAAACCAACCTTCTATGCTGTTCCTAAAAGTAACGTAAGATCGAATTCTATTTTCCAGTTTCCAAAATGAAATATTTAATTTTTATCACAGCATAGATACTTTCCAATACAGTAGCTTTCCTGCACTCCACGTTCCCTCATCCAGAAATAAGAGGCAATTCTTTTGAAAGGTAGCTATTCCAGAGATTTCTTTTCCTGATATGTTCTGGTATGCAACCACACCATCTCTAAATCCTTAAAAGGTCATGAAATTTATAGAACCAGTGTGTAAAAATAATAAAAAGATGTAACATTTAAATTGTTGCTTTTGGTTTCTGCTCATCCTATTTTTTACACATTCTAAACCGGGTATTTCTACAGCTGGTCCCAAACACTGGATCTTTCAGACTGTCATTAGTGGGAGGAAAACAGAGTTAGGAAATGCAAAACCAGTTTAGGGTCCACTAGGAACTCTCAAAAAATTAACCACCTCAAAAGTATTTAGTTTTTGAGAGATCTCTAAAGGTCTACCGAATTACAAAACATCCTCCACAGATGGTTTTTTCCCTACTCTTGCGTACACAAAATTGTTCAAAAAGGAGAAACAAAAGCCCCAGTCTTGTAATCCTGGGGTACGGATTGACTCACCGTATGGATCAATCCCGCTGAAAAGTCAGCTCAAAGGAAAAAGAAAAAACAGATGGCTATCTGTAATAAATACAGACACTTACGTGGAGAGCATTTAGGAGATTTTTTTTTTAAGCTTTCCACATAAAGATTTTCCTTGTACAAAATTATTTGAAAAGGGGTTTCAAATAAAAGAGTCCTTTAGCAATATTTTGCAGTAATTTACTCCAAGACAAATTAATATCATGGTTTATGCTGTCAGTGAAAACAGTCAGAGAGAAAACTGAGTAACCCCCAGATATCACCAATGGACGTTTTTTAGGACTATATAGGTATGTACGTGTGTGTGGGCACAGCACATTATGTTTGCAAATCTAACATTAGAAAAATGTTTGGAAAGAAATTAACCCCACTCCTAATACTGAGCATCCTGCCCAGCGGCCCAAAGGGCACCAGGCCCTCTCCTCTCCTCCCCTCCCCTCCCCCTCGGGGCTCCTCGCAGAGGAGACGGCAGGTCCCCAGGGGCAGGGCCAGGGACGGCAGGTCCCCAGGGGCAGGGCCGGGGGCTGAGGAAGAAGGGCCCACGCAACCCCTGGCAACCAGCAATTCTTCTGTGGAGCGGTGGGAGGCCTTACTCAGGCCGGCCGCACCTCCCTGTCCCGCCAGCGGGGTCTCTGGTGCTTCGCCCCCTTGCAGCCGCTGTTGGGTGCAGGGGGCTGCACTACTTGCAGGGACGTGGGCTGGGGGGGTCACCGAGGACCCCCAACCCTCCTGAAACAGCCTTGCCGCCATCTTGTCCAGGGCAGCCCAGGCACAGGCTGAGGAGGGGGCTGGAGCTCAGGCACACGAGGGGAGGCGGAGGGCAGCCCCTGTGCCCAGGCAGCAGAGGGGCACCGGGAGCAATCCCCAGGAAAGGGGCCCTCAGGCCCCCCAGCCCTTGTCCTTCTCCCACATGAGGCCATCTTTCAGGCCTCAGGCCCCCCAGCTCCCAGCCAGCACTGCCATATTTGGCCATGTGCACTGCCTGTGATGTGCAGTGGCCTCCTGATGTCACGAGCTACCTCACCACCATTTGTTCCGGACCTTAGAAATACAGGGACCCCCGCAGCTGGCCCACAGTTTGCTGAGCTTTGAGGTCCTTGGATTCCAAGAACGATTGGAAGCGAGGGGTCCCACAGTGGCAAAGCAAGTGGCTGCCCACGTTTGCCTGGAAAGGCAGAGAAGTGACTGCAGGAGAGGCAGAGGAAGAGGAGGCAGTGTCAGAGGGGGGGCACCATCAGCCATGTTAGTGACAGCCATCGCTCATGTGGCTGATGGTGTGGAGCCCATGGAGGTGGATCCACTGGAAGACCAAGAAGAACCCATGGAAGCAGATCCACCTCCAGCATGGCTCCCCTGGCACCACTACACCGTGCCAGAGCTCCCCTCCATGACACCATCAACATGGCGACATAGGAGTGCCCAGCCAGCGCCATACCATTGGCCCAGCCTCTACACCTGGCACTAGCTGGGAGGCCCAGCCTCTGTGCCTGGCCATCCTGCAGGCCCACCCATTCCACCTCCCAGCAATTTTGTTGATTGTCACGGGTGGTGTGAGCCCTTCTTTCCCATTCCTCCACCCCTCCAGAAGGGGTGCCATCTCATCTGCTCTGAGCCTCAAGAAAAGGGGATGAGACAACCTGGCTTCCACCAGGCTGCTGTGCCAGGGTGACAGGAGTTGTCCTTCAGAGGGCCACCGAGGTCCCTGGGGCCTGGAGGTGGGGTTTCTTCAGCCTGAGGATGAGAAGGTTGCCCGATGAGTGGTGGACTATGAAGCCAGACTCTCTGTGGCGGTGCATGAATATTAGCAACAGAGCAAGAAACGAAGTTAGACTGCAGTTCTGCCAGGAAAAAGGACTGGCCTTCAGCATTACGGTTCCTTCTAGCTGCTTCATTAGGTGTTCTTTTCAAAGTTGGTTAAGAAACGATTTTTAAAAAAATGCAAAACAATAAAGCAAGGAAATAACAGTAAAAATGCTTTCTTCCTCTCTTATTTGGTAGTTTTTAATAAGGCCTTTAGGGATAGGACAAGGGGTAATGGTTTTAAACTGAAAGGGGGTAGATTCAGACTAGATATAAGGAAGGCATTTTTTACAAAATGAGGGTGATGAAACACCAGAACAGGCTCTGAGCAACCTGATCTGGTTGAAAATGTCCCTTCTTGCTGCAGGGGGGTTGGTCTAGATGACCTCTAAAGGTCCCTTCCAATCCAAAGCAAAGCTTTCTATCATTCTATGAGTAGCCCTGGGGCTTGGGAAGTACTAGAAGTGTACTGAACAGCTCGTTTGAATCCATGCATATCTTCTGTTTAACGTCCATGGGTAACCACTGTGGACCAGCTGTATTCCTGGATCACCAGGGTGTATCTTGAGTGTGTTTGGGAAAAAAAAAAAAAAAAAAAAAGCATCTTGCCCTACACACTCAGATTGGGTTTGTTATTCAATAGGTGTCTGCCTTTGAGATGCCTCTCTGCATTTTGTTTCGGCTGGTAGTTTTTCCAGTTTGTAACTGTAGCCTGATGTTTAAAATGCTTATGTTATTTACAAAGAATTCCTACTGCAAAAATTAATTCATAGTAAAGGAAGAGAGAAAATAGAGTAACATATTGGGTTTTGTAGGCCAACATTTTTGTTTTTGTTTCAACACAATCTGGACTCTCTCAGCACAGGCTTTCTCTTTTAACCATGTCAGTAGTCTGACCTCTCTCTATGAGCAGCACTAGTGTTTTCCTCCCTGGGAATCCCTGCTGCACCTCTACAACACCTGGGAGCTGATATGCACCTCATTTTATTTAGAGAGTACATTTATACCAAAGACAGCTGTTAAAGGACTGCCTTCATTGAACATCATCTGTCCATCCCTCTGTCCCTGGAACAATGCGCTCTGTTTAAACACTCCTAAAAGTCACGAGTGGAGAGACTGAGCCCAAAGGATGGGATGATGGAGAATTCTAGTTCTTCTGTAGAAATAGTCAGGGTGGATAGATACAGCTGCATGACATGCCAAGCATACAGCCCTTGTTACCTGCCAGCGGTCTGAGATACCCACATACCATGGCTGCTGCAGACATAGTCCAACCCATTGCCACGAGAAACAAGGATGCCACCTCAGGGCTACTGCAGCCAACAAATGTGGACGCACAGAATTTTACCTGTCTATACAAAAATACGTGCTTACGAGGTACTTCAAATTCCTGCTGCTTGTAAAGGTATGTGAAATCTTAAAAGTTCACTGTTTTCATTTGCATTTGGCAAATTTGTGCATTTGGTTTTGTGCAAGATGTTGTAAATGCATGAAAGCAGTGTTATGTATAAAATACAAGGTAGGGTTTTTAAACAGCTATTTTCATACATTAAGTAGCTAAAGTGTAATAAATGGTTATCAATAACAAAGTCCATGCTCCAACATGTAATAACCTTAAAACTCTACAGACTGCATCCAACTAATCTTGTTGCTAAGGACAGCTCAACTCCTGACAACACCCATCGAGTCGCTGTTTATGCACGTTGTACTCTTACACCCACAAACAAGGGCTACAGATGAGCATTTTTATTGGCCTTTCAGTAGCCAATGTTTCTGTACTGAGTAGCTTGACCAGGCCTTGATACCGCACTGAATACGAAGACGCACACAAAATTTATTGTTCGATAAAGACAGCCTGCTGTATTAATGCGGACCCTCACTACAATAGTGGGAGGCATTTGTAAATCTGACCCTGTGATGTGGACCAAGGATCGCCAACCTCAGTTGTCCCCCAGGGGTGGCCTAACCAGCAGGCTATTGGCTGGTGTCAATCAGTATGTCCTTTGGAGCTGTTTCTCTTGGCATTGGGAGTTAAATTCTCCTTCTATCAGCAAGAGAAATACCAAGCAATTAATTTGTGTGTGACATACTATGCTTCCCCATTAATAACAGAAGTTTAACTCCTAAGTCCAGTCTGGCTTTGACCTCGCTGTCCTCCACCATCCCATGGTCCTTACTTAAAGGTAATTTTTGGCAGACGAGTAAAAGTCCAGAGTTCCTTTTCAGGTGCCTTAACATAAGCAGCTACAGAATTCAGCTGTGTCCTGTGAGTTAGCCTGATGGGCCAACACGGTCTCTACAGACACACCAAGCACACATTGCACTGGAGCGTGAGACAAGAAGTAATTCTATCACAGCACTAGTGAAAAAGCAAAACAAAGTGAAAAACCAATGAGTTTTACCCTGGTAATGCAGAGACCAGTTATTAGGACTCCTTTTAATACCTGTAGCAGAGCTAAAGGCTTCCTATTTCTTTGCAGCATCAACAGGAGAAAAAGATCCTAGTGCAGGTTGACTGTGTGGTGTCAAAGAGTCTTAACAGCTCAGTCCTGAGGTCTAAGTCGCCTTGGCAGTCCCACCCCAGGTACCAGTAAGTGCCCTCTGAATGTTGCCAGCAATACCTCCTCATACAGCAGCTTACCAGCAACCATCAAACTCATATTCCTCCTGTTTATATAACATCCTTCTCTCTCTTTGCTTTAGCTTTCTCCCTTCTGAAACAGAAATGTCTATTTAGATAACTGTTTTAGAAAAGGATCATCTCACAGGTGTGTCCAGCATTTGTAATTATTAGTCATTCACTTTTAGCAGAGAGCATTCATAACTCCAAGAAGAGCATATCTGAATAAAATCACGATTCTCAAAGAATTTAACTTCTCTTAAATAAGTAAACCAAAATCATAGTCCAGAACATCAGCAAACTTGGGACTTTGGAAAAAAACGTAAAAGCTCAGGGTGGACTCTCAGTGGGGGCAGTCAGGCTTATTAAAAGCACATGCCTCTTTACATGCTTCAAGGTTTATGAAACACATTCTCATCCCAGGATGACAAAAGCTAGACTCAAAGATACCAGCTTAGCATACTTTGTTAGAGCAAATAATATATCTCCAGTGGATGACATATTGGTTCCTTTAGAAATGGCATGTTACCCTTGAATAGTTCTGTAAATAATATCAACAGGAAAATAAGCTCTGTGGTGTTAGTATAAAGATCACCAAATGTAAATAATTCTGTCTGGGGGAGGGTAACAGCAATGGGGCTGCTGGCATCCTGGCAAACCAGAAAGCCTGTGACATGAAGTAGAATGAGAAACTATGATATGCTAAATCCCATCAGATTCTTTCCAGCCATACAGGTTTAACTTGTGTGTGTGAATTACCAGAGTGAGGATGTGCCCAGGTGATATGGTCAAAAGTGATAATGTCAAAGAACAGAAAAGTGAAGGATGTTGTTTTCTGTCATATGTGCCTCTCTTGATCTGGATACCTTACACTTCAGTTTTCAGTAAATTTTCCCATCTGTTCATTTGGATACTTTTTAGAAGCATTGAAACTAATTGAAGAGATTGATAATACCCATTATCACAGTTACAACTTAGATCTAAAAGTGGACACCCAAAAGAATAATTGAATCTATTCTCCACATATAGACTAATGGTATGAAAATGAAGAAATATGAAACAGTAGTCTATTAAAAAAATGATTTAAGTAAAACGCGAATATAATGGTTATTTCAGAATGAATTTCCAGGGAACAGGGTAAGTTTTAAAAGTGGCTCACTCCAGCCAGTAATTGTTAGAAATGAACAAGACTGCCTTGAACAGCTGGATTATTACCGCTTGAGAGTTATCTTGCCTCAAGGCCAAGTGATTTCTACCGCTCTCCGATCAGCTAGATGGAAAATTGAGAGACTCTAGCTTCAGGGGGAATGAATGGCTCTTCAGCATGCTCTTGTGTTTTTCTCATGTCTACTGCCACTTCAACAGCATCAGCTTAAATGGTTTCCTCACTTTATTAATTGGAAATAGAAACATGTTTTCCTTTTACTTTATGTACAAGTTCAATTGCACTTAAAGACAAATGTTCTGCACTTCGTTATCTTTTTTGATTGCGCGATTACCTGATCAGAATTTTACCAGCCTCTGATTTATTTAGCCAATAAGCACATAAAGAAAGTTTTAAAGCAACTTGCTGTCACAAAATATACAGCAGCAGATCAAGACATTAAAAGAAATTAACAGTTCTACCCTCACTGGTGCTAATGGAAAGCATCAGGTCCTCTTTGTAGTTTTGTGTTACCATGGGTAAAATTACTGCCTCTGGTTAGCAGGATATTTGACTCAGTAACAACAATATTTTTCCTCATGGTAGCATATTTAGAAAGAAAAAAACTCTTAATTTCAAGTATTTTTTTTTGAATTCTCAGGAGTCAAAAGATTAACTCCACCATTGTAAAAAAGCATTTCTCCAGAAGTAAGCAACAAATATCACACCTTTGTATATTTTCTAATTCCTATTTCGACATTAGGTAAACCGACCTACTAAAATAGTTCAAAGGCCATTCTCTTGGGAAAGCTGCCAAAAAGTTGGTTTTGTGCAGAAGTTTGTTGAAAGACTTTTTTTTGGTTTATATATATTAAAATAGCTTGCAAAACCACATTTAAACATCTCTATCCTTTTTACCTCCCCAAGTAACACACTATTGTTCCATTATCCAAGAGACAGCATTATAGCACGAAAGAAAACTGCTGAGAATCTTTTCCCTAAAATTTCTCTGATTTTTTCTATTTAAATAACACAGTTCTATTTATACCTTATTGAATAAATTAGGGAGATAGCTTGCAGCAGCACAATTCCTACAGATGCTTTGGACAGGACACCAAAATACTAGTCAGAAATGTGAACGTTTAAATGTCATGACCTTATAGAGTGACCTTTGGAAAGAAATCAGTAGGATAAGGTGCTGACAACTATTCCCAATACAATTGTTTATTTCCCCAGTCTGCACCAGTTCCTCATAGAGTGCTTTACTAACAACATTTGAGAAATGCCCACCAAAAAATTTCATCTCAAACTCTCATGCAAGAAACAACCTTAAAAATGAACTTAGGATCAAGAATGTAAGACAAAGGCCAAGTTTCATTATAAGTGCTATATGCTTCCTAAGGAAAATATATCACAAAACCATCAACTTCACAGATGTTCTTCCAAGAGTATATGCAGACTACGAAAGGAAAAGAAAAAAAAAAGCCTATAAAGCATCATAGACTGAAGCCTAAATAAAGTTGATCCAGTCAGATATGTCTCCTCATCACGTAGGGAACAAAGGAGTGCTAAAGTCTTCCTGCAGATATAAAAAAAAAAAAAAAAATCCCCTAAAAGAAAGAGTCTGGTACCGCAAGAAATCTGGCAGAAACAGCTACTGGAAACTGTATTTCCATTTCTCTGACATAAAGATCCACTGGGGTCAAAGATCAGCGTGGCTGAGCTGCACTGGTCTGCTTATCCTTCAGAGATATGATGCAATTAGGGAGTCATATAAATCAGTTCAAGCTGAAATGACCCTTTGAAAGCATCAGTTACTAACACAGTCAATGCAGACCAGCTTCGTGAAGCTAACTGGGGGTGGATAACTTAAGAGAGAACATCTTGTAGAGGAGAAATTAACACACCACTTTTATTTTAAAAAATCTTACAGAAAAAGCCCAGAACCTCTTCTTGATATCTCCTGTCTCCCTTAAACAGTTAATTTGGCACAGGCACTCAGTCAATCCAAACTTTTTCAGCATTTCATTTTAAAAGTGAACTCTAGGAGGTGTTTGCTTATGCAGATTCATTGATGAATGGCATTTACTAGCTGCAATTAAATTCTGAACTTTCCTAACAAAGTCTGAACTGAAGTTTCCGAGTAGGAGAAGCAAGCTTAATGAATGCCAGCATGACCAAAGCCTACAGTCAGCACAGCTAGAAATAAGCTTGTCTGGATTTAGCCTTAAGCTAGGGCTACAAATTGCGGGCAGCATAAAAACTGAAGAATGCCTATTAGCAGAGAGGGGCATCTGAGTCAGCTGAAGCCAATAAACACCTTGGTTCATCTGTTTCTGAGGCAGCAAAACAACAGTCCAGTAGATTTTTAAACACACTGACACAGGACTGTACCCAAATGGAGATCCCCTTCCTCCTAGTAGGTTTTGTTATTTCAGGCAAGGAAGCTCAGGGACAGGTAGAGCAAGCCCGTACATACCTCTACCCAACAGCAAGGACAAACCCTTGATTCCTTTCTGGAAGGTGTACCAACTTTTTTTCCCTATCAAATGGGATATTACCCCTTTCCTTTCTCCTAGGTCTTATCTATATTATATTTAGCTCATGATGACTTTGGAGCGCTGATTATTTCTCATACAAAATGTACGAGCCTTTCCTATTATAGTGAGCGTCTGATTTTGTTCAGGCTCTCTGGGCATTGACAGAGTGAAAAGAAATGACTTGATATAGGCAGACCGGATACTGCTCCCCCCTAAGTGACTTGGGACAGATCCGATTTGAGCCTAAAATAGAGTTTATTTATATCAACTGAAGATCTGAATATCCTCTTCAACCCCCCCCCTGCCCCCGCCACCCCTCTCGCCCGCCACTCCCGC